>OZ018320.1:178195940-178207040 GCA_963969495.1 Ceratothoa steindachneri
TAGGCCTAAACATATTGAAGGGCTGACATTTTACTATTTTGTTTATTTGCGATCTTATTACAGGATTAAAAAGTTCCGGTTGACCAAACCATGGGCCTTCTGCGGGAAATCATGCCTAGACTTAATTTGGATCTTCCCATTTCTACGAGTAAATTTATCGATTTAGTTGAATTATGTCTCTCTGACAATGTGTTTCGAGTAAATAATGAGTTTTATAGACAAATATTTGGCCTTAGCATGGGAAATAGTTTATCTCCGATATTGGCATGGCTCTTCATAAAATATTTTGAGACTGAACTCCTTCCCACAATTTCTCCCCCTAACTTTCTATGGTTAAGGTACATTGACGATGTATTTTCTGTATGGCCTAATGGCCATGATTTTGATACCTTTTTTAATAATTTGAATAATTTGCATGTCTCCATCAAATTTAAATATGAATGGGAATATGATAATAGATTACCCTTTTTAGATGTCCTCATTAATAAAGATCACCATGAATTAAAACTTGACGTGTATAGGAAACCAACCCACTCGAATACCTATATACATTATTTCTCGTTTCACGATAACACTGTTAAAAAATCGGTAATTTCTAACCTTTTCCTTAGAGCATACAAAATATGTCATCTTTCCTATTTAGACGAAGAAATTGTCATTATCAGGACCATTTTTTCTAATTTGTATTACCCCGATTGGTTCATATCGTCTGCCCATTTTGCAGCTAGGAAAACATTCTATGGTAATAAGCCTTCCCGCACTAACGACTTCAACAAATTTTATAACATTGCCATTTAATAATAAATTAAATAGTTTAAAGGACATATTTGGAAAAGCGGGTATTAATCTAGCCTTTAAATATAATAATTCCCTAAACCAATTGATGATTGCCAGGAAACCCAAAGAACATCATAACATAGGAGTATATACAATACCATGCAACGATTACCATAAAGCTAATATAGGGGAAACGGGGAGAAATCTAGACAAGAGATTGTATGAACGCGAAAGAGATATTAGAGTGGGCAGCGAAAGCAGTGGAATATTTTGCCATGTTAGAGACTTGAATCATACGATCGATTTCAATGGAAGTAAAATGGTATTTAAATCGGCTAACTATGTTAAGAGAAGAATCGTAGAATCGAGCTTGATATCGCCAGTTCCTAATTTAAATCTATGAGGGTCAATTTTCTTTTAATCCTGTAATAAGATCGCAAATAAACAAAATAGTAAAATGCCAGCCCTTCAATATGTTTAGGCCTACCCCCCCATCCAGATTAGCCACAAGTAGGGGATTAGGGTAAAAAAGAGGGGATCTTGTGTTATGCTTATATGTATTTCTCTTATATTGTCTGCCCCATCCGGGCCCCTCATTCAGAGGTTACCTGGAGTTTTCGAGCCCGCTGGCTTCAAACGCTTCCTCGTTATTCGCTCCACTGATGGCAGCATGTTGTCCAAAAGCAACATGATCCATCAGAGGAGAGGATTAGCTAGTGCAATTGGTAGAGAGCCGAAGGTAACCCGTTTCTCGGACTGGAGCCTTCTGGCGAATCCCGCCGAGGCGGCCAAGATAAGTGCTCTTCGGACACTTGATGGCACCCCATTGAGTGCGACGCCGCACTCTAACCATGAACTTTGTGAAAGGAGTAGTTTATGCGAGGGAACTCGTTGACTACTCCATTGAGGACATCACCCTAGAGCTGGCCGACCATGGGGCGGTCAAGGTCGAACGTGTGATGAGAAAACAGGGAGGAGCCTCTAGCCCCACCCCTACACTCTTCGTCACGTTCGACTGTGACAAGCTCCCTCAGTCGGTGCGTGCCGGTTGGTACCGTTACCGCGTGAAGGCATTCGTGCCATTGCCGCGGCGGTGCTATTACTGTCACCGCTTCGGCCATACGAATCGCTCATGTAGACGTGCATAGTCGGGGTCACCCGAAGTCTGTGTAAATTGCTCCAAGGTCGTACGCGCTAAGTCCAAATCGTGTGTGGCCAAGTGTGTCAATTGTGGAGAGCCGCACCCTGCTTCTTCGAAGCAATGTGGTGCATATCTCTTTGAGAAAGAAATCCTGGCCGTTCAAGCCCAGGATCGACTCTCATTCCGCGAGGCAAAGGACTTGGTCCTGGCGCGCCCGGCTCTGCCTGGGACGTCATATGCCTCAATAGTTAGAAAGGCACCCTCTGCTCCTGGCCCATCCAGGTCAACGAGCATGGTTTTCCGCGCTCATTCGGAGCCCTTCTACGGGCTCTATCCAACCCGGGTGCTCCCCTGGTAAAGCTGGTGGCAAAAAGGCTTCATACCCTGCCCCGGCTAAAACCAAGGCTTCCCCCTCTTCCCCCAGCGTGACCGTTTCCCGTAAGGCGAAACGGGCACGCGCCTTCACCGAGTCGTTAGACTCACAGGAGGCAACACCCCTGAAGATGGTCGCTAGGCCATCTTCCGGGGTTCCTAAAGCTGTTTCCCGAAAGGAGGACATCAACAAAGGAGCTTCGGCCCCTTCGCCCATGCCCCGAGGTGGAGCGAGTGGCTCGGAGACGTTGGTTCCCGAAATGAGGGCCCCCCGCCTCCGAAGCCGCAACGCCCGCCTAAGGTTTCGAGGCGGGGGGAGGAAAAGACTTGCATGGCGAGCCCAACCTCCCCCAATAAGTCCTCGAAGGCGACAGCGCCTTCAGCCCTTTGTCCGGCCAACAGCGCCCGGGGTTCTGCCTTCGGGAAGCGTACGGCCATTCCCGTGAAGGTCTTCAGTTCGAGGAGGGCCCCCGCATCTCCTCCGAGCTAGGCCTGGAGGGGATATTCCTTCAATGGAATTGCCGGGGACTCCGGGCCAACTGGGAGGAGTTGCGGAGGCTCGTCTCATCCCGTTCCCCGTTAGCTATCGTTTTGCAGGAGACCATGCTAGGCGCGTGCCCCCTGCCTGCCTTTCCAGGCTATAAGGGTCTTGCGACCCCGCCACCGCGGGATGGCCGGGCTGGGGGATGCGCGGTTTACACCCGGCATGATGTTTCCGTTCTTCCTTTCTCTTTAGATACCTCCTTTCAGGCAGTGGCTGTGCAGCTGCACCTGGATAGGAGGTATACTATCATTTCTGCATACATTCGACCGTCAGCTGACTTCGACGCGGGGGACTTCCGCCGCGTCGTGGCCCGGTTGCCTAGGCCCTATCTCTTGCTTGGAGATCATAACGGCAGGCATCCTCTCTGGGGAGATTACTCCATAAATCCCAGGGGACAAGTCCTTGCCGATCTGATCGAAGAGCTTTAGATGGGTGTCCTAAACGTGGATGAGTTTACGCATCACTGTCCGAGCACCCCTTCATTTTCTTGCCTCGACCTATCTTTGTGCTCTCCGGATGCACAGCCTGATTTTGATTGGGAGGTGGTCGATGACCTCCATTCAAATATGATTTTCAGGGCAACTGCCGCCTGAGAGACCACTTCGGTGGTGCTTGGCGCGGGCGCGGTGGCCTGCATTTCAGGAAATGACTGAATTCTCTATCTCAGTTGAGGAGTTTAGGTCGGTAGATGAGGCCGTTGAGTTCTTCTCCGGCAACCTCATCGCCGTGGGCCTGACTACTATTCCTAGGACGTCTGGCCGTTTTGCACACCGACCACTCCCATGGTGGTTGGCCGAGTGTGAGACGGCCCTCAAACAGAAGCGTTATGCCTACATGCGCTATAAGCGCCGCCCGAACGATTTCACTGATGCTGAATTTCGTCGGGCTAGGGCTAGGTTCCGGTATATTTCGAAGCACGCCCGCCGCTCTTCTTGGCGGGCATACGTGTCTTCACTTAACGGGAAGACCCCTTTAGCTGAGGTGTGGAGGGGAGTCAAAAGGATTCGGGGCAAGTTCTCGCCGGACCCCACTCCCGTTCTTCAGGAGAATGGGACCGCAATCTCGGACCCCGCGTCCGTGGCGGAATCCTTAGCGACCGCTTTTTCCGCATTCTCAGCCGTGATGCTGCTCCGCCAACATTCAATGCACGTCGTGATGTCGCGGAAGGCCGCCGGCTGGACTTTACCTCCAGAGGTGGAGAACCCTTCAACGACAAGTTTACTGTGAGAGAGTTGCGTTCCGCTCTCGCTTCGTGCGTGAACACCGCCTATGGTCCGGACGTGTCCCGTACGCCATGCTTCGACACCTAGGTGAGCGAGGCATGGCCATTCTGTTAGAATTGTTCAACAGGATCTGGGTGGAAGGTCTTCTCCCAGACTCCTGGCGAATCGCTACTGTGCTTGCCTTTCGCAAACCGGGGAGAGATCACTCTACTCCGACCGGTTTCCGCCCAATCTCTCTAACCTCTTGCGTGTGCAAGTTGATGGAGAAATTGGTAAATGTTAGATTAGCCTTTTTCCTGGACAGCGGAGGCCATCTGTCTTCCGCAAGTTCCACTCCACGTCGGATGCTCTGCTCCGAATGGAAAATGCCGTCTGCCGGAGATTGCATCGATTGTTAAGTTTTTGCAATTTATATCATTGTTAAGTTTTCATATTTTTACTTTAAAGTATCCTAGTTCTAGGCTCTCGTGTTTTTCGGCGACTTATGCCAAAGTGGGTAGTTTCCAGATGGGCTCCATAAAATTTAAAAAAAAAAAATTCTTTACGGATCTCTCCTTACAACTTTTCTGCCTGGTACCCTCTTGTTGGTATTGCGTTTTAAATTCGCCTCCCCTTCCCTCAAAAACGCCGTTCTTTTCTGAACAACGAAATATATGGTTTTTGCCTCCAATCTTCCAATAAGTAGTTTTTAAAAAAAGTGATTTCTTCAACATTTATTTGGTGGCCAACTCAAATTTTAAAAAGCATTTTGGGTAATTTTTGGAAAAGGCTCGTAGTGTGAGTACTACCTGTAGGTTAGGTTAAGGTTTGGAGTAAGGAACTGGCGCCAACTTCTCGCAGAAAGTTTATCCAATCAGTTAATGCTCCTATTGGCATGTTAAGCTATTCAACACTAAAAACAATAGTTGTAACTATTGGCACCATGCGTGAATAAAATAAATGTTTGTCTCAAAAGAATGATTCTTCTAACCACGTGACTTTTCCGCAATCCAACACTGAAATTGCATCCACGCTTATTGCGGCGCCAAAGGCAACGTGAAAATGCTAATGAAAGTTTCATAATATGTCCAATTTTTGGCAAAGTCGTTGTCCTGAACTAACCTTAGCTTAAATTAACCTCCCGATAGCCTCGGACACCTAATTCTCTGCCGGGCGTGTTCCGAAAAAGACCCAGTACCTTTTTAAACCCGAAAGGAAATGAATAAAGATTTAAAAGTACCAAAAAATACTAGTTACTGATCTCATAATAAGCTACATACCAAGAGGTGAAAAATATTCGGACACATTTAAATAAGTTATTTAATATATTTTCCAACGTTTAAAAGTGAATGTTTATCCAACAACTAACATATTTTTATGTGTTAAAAAAAGAAAATGATAAATTGATATACTAACTAGTATATTCTTTTTTATTGGCGAAAATACAATTAAGTCTGGAAATAAGTATTTAGACATTCATGGAAAATATTTTTAATTTAGCCTATTTACATAAGCTTTTATATCACTATGTCGGTCGGGCGGTCCCCGTTTTGCTTTTTCTTTTGCTTTTGTAATAACATTGTAACTATTCGGCCGATTCTAATAAAATTTGAAACCCTTATGTTGTTTTAGATTCTATTTCGAATGATATAATTGTCAAATTCACCCCAAGGTTAGCCCGGGAATTCTTTTGTTTTAGCAATAACAACAAAACTATTCGGCGATTCTAACGAAATTTGAAACACTTATGTTGTTTTCTCATTCACTTTCCAAAGATATAATTGCCAAAGTCCTCCCAAGGTGAATAAGTGAGAGCACGCGACTTATTGGTCAGCACGCCTTATTGTCTAATGTTCTACAAATATCTACAATGATCCGATAGGTTCAAGCAAAAGTTTACTGACGTATATTTTTTCCATAACTTCATTTAGCGCCTGATCTTCATCTTGCAACATTTTAGCTAAAAGTAAAGAGCTCTCAACTGATTTAAAAAGCAAGATGATTGAGCACCACAGAGAAAGTGAAAGTTATATAAGTATTTCTACTAGCTAACGTGTTCCTCTCAACACTAGGTTTGATTGTTAAAAAAAATGGAAGACTCCAGTACCACTGCAAACCTTCCTCGCTGTGGAGCTCCGAAGAAAATCTCTCAACAAGCTCGTCGATGAGTGCTGAGATATGTGTCGAAGAACCCTATGATAGGTAGGTCAGAACTGCAAGACGATCTTCGTACGGCGAGACATCAGTTACGAAAAGAACAATTAGTAATGAGTTCAAAAAACAAGCTCTCAGATCTCCACCCAAAACACCTTTTCTGAAGCAGACTCACTCGTTAGCAAGACAAAAGTTGAGACCAAAATTGAACTCTTCGGCCGGAATGCAACTCGTCATGTTTGGCACCGTGATGGATCCGAACTGCCTATGATCGGAAGAACACCATACCTCCACATTCAAGCATCGTGGTGGCAGCATTATGATGTGGAGCTGTTTTGATTTAAATGGGACTGGTCTTCATATAATCTATTGAACGACGAATGGAGCCAAGTGCAGGCCAATAACAGTCAACTGCGAAGAAGTTGGGAATGCAGGATGATTGAATGTTCCAACAACAAAATAATCCAAATCAACACTCGAGTGGTTCCTGCAGAATCATATTAATGTTCTACCATGGCAGGAAGTCCATAAGAGGTAACCTGTAAACCTCACCAAATTAAAAGCTATTAGGTCATGCTGCATTCTTTTCATGTTTATCATTATTTTATGGCTATAAATCCAGCCACTCTTTTAGTTATTTATACTTAATAATTATTTATTTATTAATTTTATAAGTACTAGAATTTCCACCAGTTTCTAACACTAGTCTCCATCTTTCTACAAACTTTTAATAGCATGTTTGTAAAAATCGTTTGACTTTGATTTGAAAATGTTTTTTCGACCTCTTCTGTTGTTGGATACCTTCATTCTCTTCAGGTGATTCACTGAATTTCTAAAAAGAGAGTATCTGATGGGATTAAGTCGGCTGAGTATGGAGGATAACTCAGTAGTTGCCAATCGAAATTGTTAAACTTTTGTTTGATATCTATTGCGATATAAGGTCGTGCGTTGTCTTGATGAAAGACCATCTTCTTCTATTGATTAATGCGGCCCCTATTTTTTGTCAAGTGCTGCAAGTAAAGGGTCCAAGTGAGCAATAAACATCTTTTGGGAGATTTGGCTTAAGAAGTCCAAAATGGATTATGCCATTCACATTCCACCAAACGCAGAATCTTCCGTGGATCATCGAGGCCCCTGTTTCGGTTGTGGTATTGGTTACCCCTAAGACTAATTTATTGTCTAGAACGTATATTATTGTACATAATCGCACTTTTCGTCCCTGTAATAATCCTAGTAAAATGGTTCACCTTTTAGTCACTATTTATATCTATTAGATATTGATAAACATTAAATAAGGCCGGATTCCCTAAGATGAGCAGATACAGGCTAACCCCCTGGCCAGGACTGGGTCAAGTCATAAAGAATGGCCTCACAGAAACAATGGGGAGGCTACGAAATAGTAGAATCATCTCTATCTAGTGTCCAAATACTTATTTCCATCATTATCTCTTTTCTTTTTTTGCATAATGTCATTTATATTTGAAAAATGTTTATTCTCTCTTAAATTTAATAAAAAAAATAATACAGGTGTATGATACACAAAAATTATACTTGGAATTAATTTAAATAACTTTTAATGAATATCAAAATATTTGTTTTGCCTCACTCTAATATAAAAAGATTTGTACAAAACTAAAAAAATATTACTAGGCAAAAAAATAAATTAGTAAATAGTTACTTTATTTTTAGTCAATAATATTTTTGAAAGCAATTTCATTTGAAGGATAACATCCAATATCTCTGTTCATGGATGCCTCTTCAAATAATTTAGAACTTTCTATTGATCTAATTTTCTTTGAATTTGTTGATAGTTTGTATTTTAGCGACTTATTTTTATTCATTTAGTCCATATTTAACATTTAAATGTTCTTCTGTATTTATGTTCATACGATTACGCTAATCTGATTTAATAAATTTCATGTGGCTAAACATTCTAACCACTTCAGGCATTGCATGTGACTAGTGTTAAAGCTAATTTTGATTAATCCTGAAATATATTTTCCCCCGGTCGAATCCCTATATAAGATGGTACTTCATCCCAGAGGTTAATTATGTCTGAACCCTGTGTCCATTGCACATTTTAAAAAATTTCTTCCATTGAAATTCGATTTGTGTTACCATATTTGGTAAGATGCCTGGCACAGTCTACAAATCCTGTTTTTATTCAGTCGAGAATAAAAACCGAAAAATACGAAAATTATTTGGAAGACGTCTATTTTGTTCTGAAACTTTCACAACAAATTTGATACATCTCTCTTATTTAAAACTCATGCTCTTGTCTCTCCCACACATTTTCATTCTTTTCTTGTTCAGTAAATTTACATTCTGGGATTTCCTTCCGAAACTGATAACTAAGATATAGTTTTGATCTAAATAATCTTTAACACTACCATTTTTATTTAGTTTATTGGAATTATTATTATTGAACAAAGCGAGTTAATGAGATGCTGAATGAAGATCATTCAATAGTTTAGTTGTTATGAATGGGTGTAGATTGGTCGTAAAATCCCTCCAATTTAAAAAAATAAAAATTACTTAAAAAAAACAACTAAAAAAAAACTTTGGGGGGCCTTCTTTGAAGACCTGAAGTAATATAGGCAGTATGGCAACGTTATGCATTTATTGAGATTTCATTCAAAATGAATGACCTGACATTCATCTTGTTTTACTTGGTTGAACAAGCTCTAACTTGATTTTAATCATTTTATTATCCCCAGTATTGTTTATATTTTGCTTAGCTAACTTATGAATATTAAAAAGTTTCTTTTGATTTAATAATAAAAACATTTTGGAAATCAAATATTCAATTGCAGCTTGTGTTATAGCAAGCTGGAGAGAATGATAAAGACGAGTATTATATGGGGAATCTCTTTTATAGTATACCATACACATCATTAGTTACATCTACCATGAGTGAAACATTCTCTGTATTTAACGCATTTAGTTTTTGTACATTAAGCTTAATGGTGTTCTTTTAAACATTCTTCCAGTGCTGGGCTTATTGCATTTAGCATTGATTAATCCAATTCAACTAAGGCCATATTTTTTTTACTAACTTTGGAATAATATCTAACCAGAATTCTTACTAATTTACTTACATAAGTGTCATTAAACTCCCTGGCACTTCCTGGCATTTTTTGCTTCTTAAAATATACAAAGAACATTAATAATTTGAGTGCATTTTTTCGCTTTAGCTTAAGGTCTTTTAGTTGCTAGTATCACTAAACATTTATATCCAGTTCAGTTAACACCTGTAAATTGGTGCTTTGTCTTTAACAACTAAAAAGTGTTTCAACCTTTTTATGATTGTTGGAATTACTATGCCTTTTCGATGCCATTTTAAATAGCAATCAGAGAAAATTTACAATAGTTAAGAAAACACCCACTTTATTCCACCATTTTCCAGTCTCTAGCCAATCTTTGTATTTTGATTGGCGAGCCTTTCTTTTCGAATAAAATATACTTAAGCAATCACTATTTAACTACTTCTTGCTTACGTACATATATGTGATATATAATCAGCAAGATAATATTTCGTAAACTGAAATGTTTCCGTCTAACACAAAACAAATTAACTTTAAAAGCCTAAGCGAAATTAACCTCGTATCCACAAAATCTACCATAAGAAAAATGTTCACTTACAGTCTGAATTTTTAATATTTCTAAAGCAAACTCTAACTAATTTGAATAACATAAGGAGTAAAGTATTACTAAAATTTGACAAAAATCCCGCAAATTTGATGCTGTGTAACTCGATAAATTTGCGTGGTTAAAAATAATTAAAGGGGACTGAATTTAGTCGGAAAAAGTACAAAGTTTGCAACTATGACTAGGGTTTTCGATTCTCCTTACAAAATGAAAATGTAGGACCACTAGAAAAAAAATCCAGGTCAAAATTATTTATTCTCTATGAGCTATTTGAATTTGTGATAACAAAATTAGCTTTTTTTTATTCTTACTAGTTCATACAAAAAGTCTAAAACTATTCAAACATTTTTAGTGATTGGTACATTGATAGATCTTCCTAAAAGGCTACAACATTTCAAACCCTCTTTTCAAATTTAAAATATCCAATCTCTGGAAATTAGTTATCCCTACCCCCCAATTAAAAATGGGATATTCATAGGTCTTTTTTAAATGAGTTGATGTAATTCTAAAGCAAATACCCATATTATGAGTACTTATATATTGGCCATTATTCTCAATAAACCCTTGACATTTTATTATTTCCAAGGAACTATTTGAAATAAGCGACAATTTTTATTGGTTGCTCAATTTAGTGATTCGTAGTAATCATCAGATATATATATATATATATATATACCGGATAAACTGTGCGAAAATTTAGTGTGGTAGCCATCATTAGACGCGAAATTTGTGATCAGATCGATAAACTGCGGGGGATGTTTCGGTAGTCGTATCCGGAGTGAGTGAAAACTTGCGTTTTCATGGTTCCATTTAGAATGAGCAGAGAGCGAAATATAAGGTGGTATTCTATTTTTAAGTGAGTGAAAACTTGCGTTTTCATGGTTCCATTTAGAATGAGCAGAGAGCGAAATATAAGGTGGTATTCTATTTTTATAAATTATTGGTGGCAATTTACTTTTATTATTTCGAAAATACAGGGTGGGTCAAAAATAGGTCTCTTGCCACGCTTTGCTTCAGATTCCTTCTTTGCTCTTCACCCACGTTCTCCGCCATCGTTTCAATTGCCTGTAAAACAAAAATAAATAAATAAAATAATGTAAAAAATACTTTTTGTATATATATATATATATATATATATATATATATATATATATATATATATATATATATATTTATATATATATATATATATATATATATATATATATATATATATATATATATATATATATATATATATATATATATATAAAGAGAGCCGC
>OZ018320.1:178207240-178319740 GCA_963969495.1 Ceratothoa steindachneri
CGTATTATTAATTTACACGTACTTCTTCTTAACAACCTCACCCTCACAAATTTTCTGGTAGAGTAAACTTGATAATAATTAATAATGGGATTCGGTAGATTGCATCAACGTGTTCCAAATTCTCTCTTTTCCCTCCTGATTCTTCACTCGGATCCTTTGTTTATGCTATTTCTGCCAGTGTACTTTCCCTCGTTGGTTTGCGCGTATTTCATTTGTTAATAAAATAACGGGGATTCGAAAATGGGGATAAATAATTGAGATAAACGATAAGAATGCTCGAAGGCTACGGATGGGCCAGGTAGTGGAATTTATCGGCCGACGCGTGGCCGCCAATTTTGTTTCGCCGATGCTTCCCGGTGCCCCATCACCAGGGTGGAGGTTGGGGGTGGCACATGACCCTGTCAGTGGGGGATTTGTTTGGTTGGTTTGAGAGGTGGGGGTGGGGGGTTCATATGGATATAAATTCCCAGAGTATGAGCTAAATGGGGAGCGAGAATATAGATATCTCCCCCGCGCCCCTTCATCCCCCACCCGCGTACCATCGTACCCCTTTTTTTATTCCTCATATGGAAAAGAAGGGTCCTAAAACCCCATTCTGGCGTCGGTATTCGTCCACATTTTGAAGTCTGGGAGAGGCAGGGGTGGGGATATTCTAACCCCCCTTCTTTTTTTGTTTTTTTCCGAGGGGGTAAAATAGTTCGTACCTTATTAGTGTCTTATGTTCTATCTATGAATTTCGTTGGTTGGATTAGTTTTTTCTAATGTGTGTGGGGGGGAGGGTCTAGCCTGCTAACATCTTTGTCTGGCGTCTCTGCCCTTGCTAGATGTCGCTCAGAGCTGCCAGCGTCCATAGATGAATCCTTCCTTTGGTTCTTCTCTCGTCAGTGGTTTTCCGCACCCTGTCATACTACCCTTCACTCTCCCCGAGTAGTTTCCTCCTGTTTTGTACCTTCCACATATTGTCCATTCCTCTAACTTCACCACGTCTGAAATTTCTTGCAGATGCCTTCGTTGGTTATTTGTAAAAAAAAAACCCCAATTAATCCCCCCCCCCCCGTAAAGTGCCGTTGTGAATTGTGAATTCCTTTAATTCCACCTCCTTTGTTCCTTATGGAATTGAGGTGATGTCATAAGATTTGGTTTTGTCATTCTTTTTCTCTTTGTTCATCACCCCCCCCCCCCGCCTTACCCCAAAATTATTCTACCTCAACCCAAAATTATTCCACTTTCATGGGTCTCATAAGTACACTTGAATATTCCCAACAAGCCTGTTCGCACAACGAGCACAGACCCTCGAAAGTGCGAATGTGTGACGTCCCAATACACTTGGTAACGCCGACATACCCTAGTTGGCAGTCGTAAGAAGAGACCTCTGTTAGGAGCTCTAAAGGGACTTTATGGGTGGGAATGTGCGTGGTTAGACCCTAAACAATGGCTCGTCGGACAGGCGAAGAGAAAAAAAAAAGATTCCTTGAGGACCCACAGTTTAACTTGGTGATCCGGACCACGGCTCGACACCGCATATAGCGACCGCTCCCAACTCCACCCTAATCGTGTCCCCATTGCGGCGACTCACCACACCCGCACTAGCTTGACATAGGTCAGAGGGGAAGCTGTGTGGTAGGCCGAGGGAATGACGGTGAACATATGAGGGCGGCAGTAAAGACTTTCTTTAGCCCTGGGAGCAGGGGCGTATTAGAGTGCGTGAATTTATCCAGAGGGCGTGGGGAATTGAAGAACTTAGCATCCTCGATCCTTTTGATCTTTTTTATGCTGCTTGTTGTTCCTCAGCCCTGTACTTAGGACGGGTTCGTGTAGTCCCGATTTCGGAGTTCTAGAGGAGGCTCTCTTCCATTGTATATAGATTCTTGGTGCATGCTCAAGCCCGGAGAGAGCGGGACTCCTTCCGCCACCTGATCATGCTTTCCTATTTTACTCTTTTTCTTTTTTTCTAGTATTAGGTGTTATTTTCCTTTGCTTCGGTCTTCTCTTCGAGTAGCGAGAAGAGGGAAGTCGCTACCGCTCTCGTCCCTTCTGCTCAGGACGAGTTCGTTCACACTGACTGACCTTTTGGAAGATGCTGGTGTTGGGTGCTCCGGCGCCAGGGGGGGGGGGGCCTCCCTCCGACGTCTGATTGCTTCTCGTTGCTGTTTTTCTCGTTTTTTACCAAAAATTGCCTAATCATAGGCTTAAGTCCTTTTACGGTCATAGTTTTCTTCTGTATTTGGCCGAATCCCTGGCTAGTATCCCACTTACATACTGTATAATGTTGTAGGGACACATTTTACGCCCGTGCAGACGTTAAGGAAAATATTGGCGCCCTATTTCATCCCAATTGCTTGATTTAGTAGAGTTGTTTTACACCCTAACAACTCGGGGGGGGGGGTAGCTTGTGCTTACCCTTTTTGTTAATCTTGCCTAGTAGTTGGTTGTGATCTGATTACGGTGACCTTTTGCCTAGTAGGCACTAGGCAGTCGCCAGATGGGCACTGTTAAAAGATACAAACCCACACTCCAGGGGCTGCGCCACATTGTTCCGTACCTCGAGGTAACTTCTTAAGCCTCGAGTCCTTTTCCAGACGATGTACTTCTTTTGGGGTTTTATCGACTCGCGATTTCGCTTAGCCTTTCCCTCGAGTGCGTGGAGGAGGAGGGTGGGTTCGGACGTCGAGGTTAGTCCGGTGAGAAGGAAGATGGTAGTGTTTTTAGACCCATGATCAATTGTTCCTAGGGTCCTCCCTAGTACTTGGATATGCTCCCGCTCGCCCTTTGACATTTTCAGTCGTGATTATTGGTTTTAATCGTTTTTCGGGTTCTATTCGGTCGGAGTGCCATGTCGTTTTTTGTTTTTGGTCTTTGTAAATGTATGGCAAGACCTAACAAGCGGGAAATGTAATGCATTGAGAGTAGTAGTTGCCGACGGGAGTATAAAGTTGCGTGCCATCGCACCGCGCCTTGTCCTTACTATTTATGCCCTTATGTCTCGACCGCTTCAGGTAATTTTCTGTGGCTTCTGAATCGGCCACACTCCTGAGACGTACAGCCATTTGATGAAGTACTCCCCCTCCACATCACTACGACAATAGCCTTGTCTCCCATACCCTCCGGCGCGTTAACTGTCCCTGTACCGGCAGGAGCGGAGTCGCTACCGCTTGATCCGTGTATTCGGGGCGAGTTCGTACACACCCAACTGTGACATTGTGTTTTTTTTTTAGGAGGCAGGTGTCTTCCACTGTATTTAGTAGTTTGGGTGTTGGTTGTTCTTTCGGGGCCGCTGAAAGAGCCGGCCCTCCCTCCGTCGCCTAATAGTGCCTTTTTATTTTTTATTATTCGTGTTATTTAAAAAAATACACTGAAAATAGGCCTGTTAATGAATTCGGCGTTTATGCTCGTCTGCAGGCGCCAGACGAGCGCTTTAAATAAAGAAAATCACAACTTCACCACACGCTGTACAAACCAATCTTCTAAACATTCTAGCCGGGATGCTTCCGTTTTTCCGTTAATTTTTCTAAATCTTGAACACGTCTTTGGCGCATTCTTGGTTTCGATCTTTTGTCACTGTAACTCGGGGGTGGGGGCGGGGGTACGATTTAACCTCTATATGTCAATTAGTGCCAGTTTGCTCCTAGTAGTGTTTTGAAATGTTCCTGAATTTTGTCATAGATAGGATTCTAGTTAGGATCAATAATTTCATGTGTCAAAAGGTGTCATCCTGACGGTCGTCTTTATTTTTTTCAGCACTTTTTAGAGACGCTCCCAGCATTCGCTGGTTTTTCCACGGAACACGAAGTATTGAACCATCTGTACAATCGCTCGAAGGAAATTGAGCCCAAGAATAGCAAAAAACCACTCGTTAGGGTGAGTACCCCCAGGGAGTTCCTATTTCTGTGGGCGAGATGCCACAAGGTTTGCGGCTTCACTGTTTCAAGAGGTTGCAATATGCCACCATACTCGTTTAGAATGGTGTGATTTATCCCGCCTCTCGGAGGGTGCACCTCTCACTCGATTCTTCCAAAAAGGTCCTGTGTTTCGTTGGAGTTATAATAATGCTTTTCTCGATAACGGTGGATGCTGGCATGCACGCTTCTCGGATAGGTGTTATAATTGTTGATAAGCCTAACTTTCACCTTGAAGGTGGGTATAACCTACCTTTCTTTCATTCCTAACTTGGTGCAGTATAAACTATTTTACCACATCTCCTGCCAGCGGGGATGTTTTCCGCGATATTTATTATGCCCTCAAGGATTATTGACCGCGCTGAACTTACTTGAAATCAAATGGGTCCCGGCTCATATTTTTGAGTCGGGTGTTTTATAAGCAATTATTCCAGAACATTTTTTTCAATTCATTATTTATATGCAAGCTTTAAAATATGGGCCAGTTCACGGTTGCTGTTATTATCGTACTCTATTCCTTGCTATTTTTGTTACTCTTTTGTCTGTCTTCCCCTTCATGACGCCCCCGAAAGCCATATCCCTTGTGGGTACCGTTACCTTTCATTGTTTCACAGAGGTGGCAAAGCTCTTCTTGGGTCGTCACCCGAGTCTAAAGCCCGATTACTTTCGTTTGTCCTCCCTCAAGGAGGTTCAAGTTCGTGGAAAGATTATCCCGAGCCTTTTCCTATTTGTTATGAAAGACCCCTTGCAGGAATGAGAAGTACACTAATATAGATCTGGTTAACTAGTACAAAGGATGCCCACTTCCCTCAAACGTTAAATGGGTGAATAAAAACACGTTAAAATGACATATATTTGGGGGGGAAGGAGGTACTTAATGTATGCCGTGTTAAATGGATCTATAAATTAGGGAAGGTTATAATGCATGCACATTCTCTAGTGTTTCTTGAAATATAATTGCCTCAATTTGGGATCTATTTTCGACTATTTCAAATAATTGAGGAATTAAGGTTAAACTTGTCTGAAATGCATATTTCTTATGATGTTTACGTACCCTGATATCGTTTTGAAAGTAGATTTTTACCCGGTTTGTCCAGAACCGGACTTTGCACAAGCATTATTCATTGCACCATATAAATAAAGCTTGCAATGGAGTGGCGGTTCTAAACAAGAATTCGCTATGGGGATGTATCATAATTGCAAATTACATTAATTTCCATCTCTCATAGGAGAAAGGAAAGCATTATAAAAGCTTCATTTTGAGATAAAATCCTTATTTTGGGCCTGGAATGTCCTAACTTTATAGTTTACATTATATGTAGAGGGAATGTTTAACTATGTTCGAGAGAATTAAGTAAATCTTATTTATGCCTGCGCATGGTCAGAATTAGAAAAGGTGACAAGAACAAAAGTTCCTGCCAAAGATTTACCAAATATTCTCGAAGAACCTCTTACTAACTACTGCATTCGAAGGACCTCTTACTAACTACTGCATTCGAAGGAACTCTTACTAACTACTGCATTCGAAGGAACTCTTACTAACTACTGCATTCGAAGGACCTCTTACTAACTACTGCATTCGAAGGAACTCTTACTAACTACTGCATTCGAAGGACCTCTTACTAACTACTGCATTCGAAGGACCTCTTACTAACTACTGCATTCGAAGGACCTCTTACTAACTACTGCATTCGAAGGAACTCTTACTAACTACTGCATTCGAAGGAACTCTTACTAACTACTGCATTCGAAGGACCTCTTACTAACTACTGCATTCGAAGGAACTCTTACTAACTACTGCATTCGAAGGACCTCTTACTAACTACTGCATTCGAAGGACCTCTTACTAACTACTGCATTCGAAGGAACTCTTACTAACTACTGCATTCGAAGGACCTCTTACTAACTACTGCATTCGAAGGAACTCTTACTAACTACTGCATTCGAAGGACCTCTTACTAACTACTGCATTCGAAGGAACTCTTACTAACTACTGCATTCGAAGGACCTCTTACTAACTACTGCATTCGAAGGAACTCTTACTAACTACTGCATTCGAAGGACCTCTTACTAACTACTGCATTCGAAGGACCTCTTACTAACTACTGCATTCGAAGGAACTCTTACCAACTACTGCATTCGAAGGACCTCTTACTAACTACTGCATTTCATCACCTAATGTGCATTAATAAATGTGAATCACTTACGATCGAAAATTTTACCTACATTTGGTATGACCATGGAAATTGTATCTCTCATCTTTGCCAGTCATTGGACATTGAACATATTAAGGTCGAAAATGATAGAGTATTAGAACGATTAGTAAGAGAGGGTATAGTGGTGAAACTTTAGAAAAAAAGAAAAGAAAAAGTTCAGTTCGAGTTTGAAAGATTTGTTCCATGGTGAAAGGGTATCTCAGGCAAAAGGTTTGATAAAAATAGCATATAGAGTAGTATTTTAGTCGTCGTACGATCCCTAGTGAAAGACTAGCTCTTTGCCAGTCTGTATATGGAGTTCTTAGATGCAAAATTATTACCACAAATTAAATGAAAACTCACTTTATTTGTTTGGGGTATGTTGATATTTTTTGTGTATGGCATAATAATTTGAGTGATAATTCATTTTTAGCAAAACTTAATTACCCATTTTTCTCTGATAAATTCACCCGAGAAGTTTAAAGCTATTCTACCTCCCTTCCATAAATTTTATTCAAAGGCCTCAGTTTCAATTATGAAGTATACCGAAAACCCACATGTAGTAATTGTTATATACATTTTTGTTTCATTTATTAAAAATTATAAATTCATTGACAAGAACAAAAGGGTTTCTCATCTAAGAGCAGAGATTGCGTTATCCAGAACTTTTTATAGATAACATTCAAATGATGGCAAAAAAAATCTACTATAATGTAAGTGATAAAATTAGGACCTTTGGAGCATAAAACATCAACCTTACCTTGTAATGAAAGTTTTACTTTGCCTTCGTTTTATTAGAAAATAGCATCTTCCCATTTGCCTCCATTTAAGGAATTTATTTATTCACTGGGTTCGACTAATTGTCGCCACGCCTCTGCTCCCAAAGCTTCTACAACACCGGGAGTATTGCATTCGGCGTTTTTGGAGCACAATTCGTGTCACGCTGGAACCGTGCCAGTGTATACAGATGTCTCTAAGTTCCAAAAGGGGGCTCGGTTTCCACACCGTATCCCTTCTACCCCGTAAGGGGCGCGGCGATTTTCATTCCTGGCCGCAGTGCTGATGAGACTTACCGCCCCGTCCAGTCCCAGCTTAGCTTCTTCATCTTTCAGACAGCCTGCATTTCTACCCTACTCCCTCACTCCCTCTACAACTTTCTCTAGTCTTCCTCTAATTTCACAGGGTAGACGCCGACCGCTTCCTCTCACCCAACTATCCCGGATCGGGGCTGAGGGGTGAGGAGACAACGTTCCCCTCGATGGGCTACCGGTCCACTAGGCGGGAGAAGTGGCCTCAAATGGCGGCAGCCGGTTCTGCTGGCCCTATATTCACCCCTCACAGAGCGGGCTACTGCGTGGGGGTGATTAGCGTTTCGTCCTGTGTAAAGACCAGGGTCACCATACTCATGAATGAAGAAAATACTATCTCTTCCTTCACCAACGACGAAGCCACCTTCGGGTAGCTCCACCGAAAAATGGAGACCCCTCCCCCCTCCCCTCCGGCTGTACTTTTGCAGGGGACCCTCCAAAACTCTTCAACCGGAGAGGAGGCTTACTCATCTCCTTTGCCTACGGGTGTAGGGACACCCTTTCACCCCCTTATCTGGAGGTGCCCTCGGGTGCCTCCCTCTTTCCTGCGGCAGTCCCCCCTTTACTTTCTAGGGGGAATGCCAAGAAAGGCAGGCGGCCCATAATTTACCGATCTCGGTGGGAGCGGCACGATAAGGCCAACTCCCTTAGGTGGAGGAGGGAAGACAGGCCCCGTCGGCTTCTTCCCTCTAAAGACCTGCGGGCTCGCATATTGAGCCTAGAGGGGGTCACCGTAGGTGCCCCCCCTCTCTTTCCCTACAAAAGTCTTTGGGACCTCTGATGTCATGAGGGTGGATGGCCACATGGAGGCAACCCAGCCCCAGACGGTAGGACCTTCCATGGGGATGAACCTGGGCTCGGTGCCAAGCACCGAACCCGAGTCCACCCCTGTGCAAGGTCCTCCTCAGAAGGCTCGAGTATACAAAGCTTTACAAGGAGAGGAGGGATCTCTTCCTCCGGCTGGTGCCCCTGTGACAGTCAAGACCTTCTCGATATCGGAGAAGTATCTTGCTGAGGCCGGTCCTTCTGACCTGTGGGCTCCTGCCGACGGAGGGGAGAAGCGTGTTCATTCCCCGCCCTCCTCGTAAAAATAAAAAGACGAAGACTGGAGGCTCCTCTCCGGCCTCGGGGACGGATGGGGCTGCTGTTATTTTGGTAAGCAACCTAGACAGGATCGGCACGTCCGGCCCCGTTGCTCCCTCGGATGGGGAGTCCCAACCAGAACTGTGCAGAGCGGAGCCTCTATTACGTCGGTGCCCCTCATTCAGAGGTCACCTGGCGCTTTGAGCCCGCTAGCTTCAAACGCTTCCTTGTTATTCACTCCACTCATGGCAGCCTGTTGGTTAAGGGCAACATGATCCATCAGAGTAGAGCTCTAGCTAGTATGATTGTTAGAGAGCCGAAGGTGACCCGTTTCTCGGACGGGAGCCTTTTGGCGAATGCGTCGAATCCCTCTAAGGTGGCCATGATTAGTGCCGCATTCTACCATGAACTTCGTGAAAGGAGTAGTTTATGCGAGGGGATTTGTGGACTACTCCATAGATAACATCAACTTAGAGCTGGCCGACCAGGAGGCTGTCAAAGTTAAACGCGTGATGAGAAAACAGGGAGGGCCTCGAGACCCACCCCTACACTCTTCGTCACGTTCGACTGTGACAAGCTCCCTGAGTCGGTGCGTGCCGTTTGGTATCGCTACCGCGTGAAGGCATTCGTGCCAAGGCCGCAGAGGTGCTACTACTGTCACCGCTTCGGACATACTGATCGCTCCTGTCGACGTGCAAAGTCGGGGTTACCCGAAGTCTGTGAAGTTGCTCCAAGACCGCACACGATAAGTCCAACCCGTGTGTGGCTAAGTTTGTCAATTGCGGAGAGCCGCACGCCGCTTCTTAGAAGCAATGTAGTGCGTATCTCCTTGAGAAGGAAATCCTGGCCGTTAGGCCTTGGATCGTCTCTCATTTCGCGAGGCTAAGGAGTTAGCACTGGCTCGCCCGGCGCTGCCTGGGACGTCCTATGCCTCTCCAGGCCTACGAGCACGGTCGTTTCCTCGCCCATTCGGAACCCTTCTGCGGGTTCTACCTACCCCGGGGCTTCCCTGGTAGAGCTGGCGGCACAGTGTTCTCACCCAGCCCAGGGTAAAACCAGGGCTCCCCTCCCTTCCGCCAGCGTGACCGTTTTCACTAAGCGAAACGGCCGCGCGCCTATACCTAGTCGTTAGACTCAGAGGAGGCAACACCCCTGAACAGGGTCGTGAGGCCATCTTTCGTGGTTCCTAACGCTGCCCCCCGAAAGGAGTTTCGCCCTTTGGCCCACACCCAGTTGTAGGCTGGGCTTTTCGAAAACAATGCTGGTCGCGTGTCCCCTGCCCAACCTCTCGGGGTATAAGGGTTTTGTGACTCCACCACCACGTGATGGGGGCTGGGCGGGGGGATTCGCATTTACACCCGGCCTGTTGTCTCCGTTCTTCTCTTAGCTTTAGATACCTCCTTTCAGGCAGTAGGTGTGCAGCTGCACCTGCATAGGAGGTAATACTCTTATTTCCCCGTATATTCCACTGTCAGCCGACTTCGACGCGGGAGACTTCCGCCGAGTCGTCGCACGGTTGAGGAGGCCCTTTCTCTTGCTCTGAGATCTTAGTGGAAGAGACCCCATCTGGGGAGACTACTTGATTAATCCCCGGGGTCAAGTCCACGCCGACCTGATCGACGAGCTGGAGATAGGTGTCATAAATGTGGATGAGTTTACGCATCACGGTGTTTTTGGAGCACACCTCGTGTTACTCTGGAACCGTGCCAGTGTATACAGATGGCTCCAAGTCCCAGAATGGGGTCAGTTTCCACGCCGTATCCCCAGTGTTTGAAGTCAGCGGGGCCTTGCCAGGCGCTGCATCTGTCTTCACCGCCGAGCTGGTTGCAATACACCCCTCGGTACGAGAGATTACGCGACGTGCCCGGTTCGGAGACCGGATTGTGATTTATATCGACTCACAAAGCGCCCTCAGTGCTCTCGGGGCATTGGAATCTCCTCATCCCCTGGTTCGCGATATCCGTGACGCCAAGGTTTTGGCAAGCCGGCCGGATGTCGAGATTATCTTCTGCTGAGTTCCTGGACATGCAGAATTGCGGGGAATGAGCGCGCCAAAGAGTCTGCGAGGACTAGGCGACCAGACCAGCGTTTCTCTCTTCCTCACACCGACTACATGGCAGATATACGGGTAGCTCTCCGGGTTGCTTGGCAAAGAAGATGGGAGACGGTCGAGGGGAACCTAAAGTTGTGTGCCATTGCGCCGCGAATGTTCCCATGGACCTACCTCCCCCCCTTCCCCCAATGCCGTTCCGGCTTCACGTTGCTCTCTGTCGTCTCCGAATTGGACACACTCGCGGGACGCACCGCCATTTGATGGAACGCACGCCTGCGCCTTACTGTGACGACTGCGTTGTCCCCCACAGGCTTCGGCACATTCTCATTGAATGTCCCATTCTGGGTGATCTTCGCGCACGTTGCCTGTCCCGTACCCGGATGAGCGGGGTCGCTACCGCTTGTCCCTTGTACACGGGACGGGTTCGTCCACACTGACTTGTGGACCTTACAAGTTTTTGGAGGAACGCTGGTCTCCTCCACTTTATTTGACCTTTTTTCAAATGTCGTATTTTCCTGCGCCGAGTGGAGGCGGGCTTACCCCCGACGCTTCCTTCTTGTCCTTTCTCTTTTTCTCGTTATTTTTTTTTTGTCGTTGTTATTTGTTGTTTTTTTAATATAGCCTCGTAGTAGGCTGTGTTTCTTACGGCGAATTATGTCCAAGTAGGCTGTCGCCAGATGAGTCCCCTCCCCCATAAAAAAAACACCCATGTTCCCCAGCAAAAGGGGAACCCTCAAACAGGCTCAAATAAGAGCTTCCTTCCATCTGTATACCTGAATGAAAAAAAATTTCTCGTGGGATTAAACACACATTTAATTTTTGAAAAGGTCTTTTCGTTAAAATGCTCTCGAGGAATGCCATACAATGCTAAGGGTGACCAGATTCCACCGTCGAGTGTTTTTTGGTTTGGTTTTGTGTTTCGCTTAGCTAAGTTGTGAAGGCATGTAAACCACTAGATAATGATGATAGGAAGACCAATTTGGGGAATGGCGTAAAGAATCGTGGGGGGGAGGGGTTGGGCGGCGAAATTTGGAATAGTGAACTGAAGTCGTCCTATGTGTGCGCGCGAACAGGCCACAACCGTGGCTCCCGTATTAAAGGAGAGAGAACGGCCCTGGCGTAAAGCCCGAACGAGGCCACTACAACCTTCCCAGCGTCGTCATACTCATTGAAAGCCAGCCATGAATGGCGCCCCTCCCCCCTCTCTCATATATATATATATATATATTTATATATATATATATATATATATATATATATATATATATATATATATATATATATATATAATGTTTTCGGAAAATTATTTTTTCCAGATAACTAGTAATTAATGCTATGCCATTATTTTAAGCCAAATGAAGTGCCTGATGTCAACGTCCACATCGTGTGAATATTGCTTCATCTCTAACTTAATCTCAATGTTGAAAAGTTTTGCTGTTGAATGGAGCTCTTAACAAAAACGCCTGTCACTGAGCAACCGTAAAAGGGTGTCTTCTCCTCTTCCATGCCAATGATCGCCCATACGGACCACGTTAGTTTGGGATGTTATCTCCCATCCTCCATCTTCACCGAACTTTACAACATCTAATACTCATCATCTAACTCATTACATCAAATTACTTCATCAAAACTGAGTGAATTATTCAAGAAATAAATCCACCGCTTAGTTAAACAATATGAGAGAATTGCCAATAATATTGTTGACAACACTACCATCCTCAGAATAAACTCGGATCTCCGCAGCCTGATGATTCTGGGGGCTCTTCTCAACAAAGAGATTGGCCCAAACAAACCTTGACAGCGCAACAGCTCGGAGCGAGTACTACACCTTTTCTGCCAAAAGTGGACTCTGACCTACAAAAGGATCAAAGATTGAAAACAAACTTCATTCTTTTCTGCTCATCCATCATTTTGAAAGTATTATTTCTAGAAAAAAATGTCATTTAATGCATTTAAATACTTAATTTAGTATTTAGTAGAGTAGGCCTCGTGCTAATTAGTTCAGAAATTGTCTTCTATCGAATTTCTGCCCAGTATCCACACATGTTGAACAAATTTGCCTTCGATGCTGGTTTTCGTGACTTGTTTTGCAATACTTTGGCCACTATGCCGAAAGGTTGTTCAAAGTTTTAGGCTGGTTTAACCAAGTTGGTAATACCATTCCTTTGTCTTTTTGGTTCTGTGGCATGGAGCACCCATCCTCCATAAATAGGGCCACATTTTTTACCATCTGACCACTGGTGATGTATTTTTCAGACTTTGCTGGCCAATACACTCCAACAGTTCTGAATGACCAGTGCCCCTCGAATGCTTCCCACACCATCACTGAAAAAACCACCTTGTTTCACAATTAGCTGCAGCCGATTTGAATCTTCATGCCCATACCCCTCCACTCTCAGAAAATTGTGCAAATCATGATTCTTTGGATATTTGTTGTTTGAAGAAGTTTGCGTCTATCTACTCTGCCATAGTAACTGGAGATAGCTTACAGCAGTATTCCAACTCACTTGGAGCGTTGCTCTACAACATCAGCTTCCTTACAAATGTGATTATTTAAAACAATCCGCTTGACAGCCCAAATACACCTGAGTGGGATGCTGTTTATCCCTTGTTTTTGCTGTCGAATTAATTGTATACTCAATCTGTTGAGTGGTTTGATCAATTCAAGATTTTGGGGAATCTGACCCTGGCTAAGTCCACTCTCAGGTTGACACACAATACGCCCTATTTAGAACGAGGAAAATTAGTGCCGAATCATGTACACAATTATAGCAAAAATAAAAAACTAAAGTACATAAACCTCTACGGAACCGATTCTTTCTTTGGATTAAAACAATATATAATTGACAAGATGGCGAAGATAGCGGCCAATCTATTTCTTGCCATAACATCATAATTAGATTTTATGGGCGCTTTAGTTTTTTATTTTTGCAAGTCGATACATTTATTGAACGTAGAGTTCTGCATTGACAATCTCGTTGTTCGCAAGGAGCTCATAAAGAATGATGCCTTCACAATCCCACCACACACACAGCATCGTCTTTCGTCGATTAAGTCCTTGCTTTAATCTTGGAAGTGGTTTTTTATTGGGGCTAAGCCATTGTTTTCGATGGTTCATGTTGACATAAACACACCACTTTTCGTCGCCAGTGATGATGCGGTGAAGAAATCTGTCCTTATATCCACGAGTAGCCTTGTGACGAGCAAGCAAACCTGCGGCAATCGTGGAGCGTTGAAGTTTGTTGCTTTCACTCAGTGTGCGGAACCCATGCACCGAGTTTTTTAACTTTCCCCATCGAATGAAGGTGATTCACTACAGTTTTCTAATCACACGCCAATTGTACAGCCAATTCTCTAGTCGATTGACCAGGATTTTCATGAAGAAGGTCGTTCAATCGATCTTCATCCAACTTAATGAGGCGACCAGAACGTTCTTCGTCATTAAGATTGAAATGACCGTTTTTGAAACGTGAAAACCATCATTGAGCTGTCCTTTCTGATAAAGCATTTTCTCCGTACACAGCACAAATATCGCGACGAGCTTTAGCTGCGTTTGCATTGTTCCCGTCTCGATTGAAAATGAATAACAATAAGTGTCGAAAATGCGCCTTTCTTTCAACTTGACATTCCATTTTGAGGGTACAGAACAAAAATTAAATTAACACAACTTTTAAATAAACCGCAATGACTTATTTCTCTACTTCAAGACGTAGCCTAAGCAAAAGCCTAATAGTCTACGCTGTTAAGAGACATAGCCTAACCTTTGCAAATTTTGCTCTCATTATTTATTATTGTTTCTTAATATGTGCACAAATCAGGTCAACAAAACTTAAATCAACACAACATTAAAAAAAACGCAAGAACTTATTCCTCAACCTAATATAATCTATTTTTACTTACATGCTATAGTTATTCTGTAATTTCTATTTTCTCGTTTCCCCGAAAACTGCCCTCCGGACGGACATAGAGGGTGCTTGTAGAAAGCAAATATTTCACAGTTCATAGTAGTAAGATAGTAATAAGGGTTATTATGCAAAATATTGACTTTATTGTTTCTTTTTTCGGGTCTCGATGTTAGAGTGATGGCTTCGTCAAGAGAAATTGCGTTAATGATCCAGACAGACACCTTCTGCTACATATGTGGCTGTTACATGCTAGTTCGTCAAAAGCGCAATATATCAAACTTTGTGATCCGCAATTATAAGGCATATTTTGCTCTTGGCAATCAAGATAAGAAGTGGGCCTCACATGCTGTTTGCCATAGTTGTATGGAACATCTTCGTGAGTGGACGAAAGGAAAGAGAAATTGTCTTCCTTTTGGAATCCCGGTGGTGTGGCGAAAGCTAAAAGATCATGTATCGGGCTGTTATTTCTGTCTGGTGAATACGAAAGGGATTGGCAAGAAAAATCGGCACAAGATCGATCCGGCCAGTACCTCATTCTGAGTCTTTACCATTTCCGATTTTCAGTGGATATGCTTCCTCCGAGGATGAAAATGATGTACCTGATAGTGGAGACTGTTTTTGGATAGCTCCAAGTGTAGCCTCAAGTGTGTCCTTTTGCATAATGGCAGTTTCTCTCGGTCACCCTGTCCATCTGCGAGAAACTCACGATGATATAAGAATGGTCATGGATTTACTTAAGTACCATGAACACATTTGGATCATATGTGTAGACCTTAAGATGGTCAACTTCCTCCTTGGCCAGCAGAAGGGATATACAAAGTTTACATTCTATATATGTATGTGGGACAGTCGAGCCCGTGACAAACACTGGCCCCAAAAAGATTGGCCAGTTCGGGAAACTTTGGAAGCAAGAATGCCAAACATTGTTAATGAGCCAATCGTACTCGTAAGTCGAGAGAAGATCGTTTTTCCTCCACTTCACCTCAAACTGGGGATGATGGAGCAGTGTGTCAAGCCGTTGAGCACTAACAATGATTGTTTTCAGTACATAGTATCTGCGTTTCCTGCTTTGTCATACAAAAAAAATAAAAACTGGAGTATTTGATGGTCCCCAAATCCGAAGACTTCTTTGTGAACACCATAAATGAAAAAGAGAAGGCAGCCTGGCTCTCATTTTCTGCCGTTTTCGTAATTTCTTGGAAAACAAAAAAGCGCATAACTACGAGGATCTGGTTACTAATATGCTTTTATCATATCGTGACCTGGGATACAACATGAGTGTGAAGCTGCATTTCCTAAATAGTCACCTCGACCGATTTTCCAGAGAATCTGGGAGCCGTGAGCGACGAACAAGGTGAACGCTTCTATCAGGATTTGATAACGATGGAAGAGTGCTACCAAGGTCACTGGGATAGACACACGATGGCGGACTACTGCTGGACGATTTGAAGAGATCAGCCAGAGAAGACTTACAAGAGAAAGAGTTACAAACGCAAATTTTTTTCACGATTGAAATCAAGAAGAGGTCCTCCAGCCTGATGTACGGTCATTAATAAATTAGCATCTATTTGATTATAGTATTTGTAATCCTAATGTGTAATTCAAGTTTGTTCAAAAAATACCTGCTTTACTATAAATAACGCAAAAGGATGATTCGAACTACTGCAGGGCATGATGATAGAAGTGATAAAATGAATTTTGTTGTGTAATATTAGCTATTGATATTACGAAAAAATGTAGCATTTAGAGAGAATCTGATTTCAGATTTGAATTCAGTATGCTCGAATTAGGTAAAGAAATGTACTTTTGGCAATTCACCAAATACATTGTGACCCAGTGTTATCCTCTATCTTGAGAGACAGACACATTCTAAAAGCATAACACAAGGTCAGGTCGTGAAAGATCCCCTCTTTTTTCCCAATCCCCTACTTGTGGCTAATCTGGGGGGGGGGGGGTTAGGCCTAAATATATTGAAGGGCTGACATTTTACTATTTTGTTTATTTGCTTTCTTATTACAGGATTAAAAGAAAATTGACCCTCAGATAGATTTAAATTAGGAACTGACGATATCAAGCTCGATTCTACGATTCTTCTCTTAACATAGTTAGCCGATTTAAATACCATTTTACTTCCATTGAAATCGATCGTATGATTCAAGTCTCTAACATGGCAAAATATTCCACTGCTTTCGCTGCCCACTCTAATATCTCTTTTGTGTTCATACAATCTCTTGTCCAGATTTCTCCCCGTTACCCCTATATAAACTTTATGGCAATCTTTGCATGGTATTGCATATACTCCTATGTTATGATGTTCTTTGGGTTTCCTGGCAATCATCAATTGTTTAAGGAATTATTATATTTAAAGGCTAGATTAATACCCGCTTTTCCAAATATGTCCTTTAAACTATTTAATTTATTATTAAATGGCAATGTTATACATTTGTTGAATTCATTAGTGCGGGAAGGCTTATTACCATAGAATGTTTTTCCTAGCTGCAAATTGGGCAGACGATAAGAACCAATCGGGGTAATACAAATTAGAAAAAATGTTTCAGATAATGACAATTTCTTCATCTAAATATGAAGGATGACATATTTTGTATGCTCTAAGGAAAAAGGTTAGAAATTACCGATTTTTTAACAGTATTATCGTGAAACGAAAAATAATGTATATAGGCATTCAAGTGGGTTGGTTTCGTATACACCTCAAGTTTTAATTCATGGTGATCTTTATTAATGAGGACATCTAAAAAGGGTAATCTATTATCATATTCCCATTCATATTTAAATTTGATGGAGACATGCAAATTATTCAAATTATTAAAAAAGGTATCAAAATCATGGCCATTGGGCCATACAGAAAATACATCGTCAATGTACCTTAACCATAGAAAGTTAGGGGGAGAAATTGTGAGAAGGAGTTCAGTCTCAAAATATTCCATGAAGAGACATGCCAATATCGGAGATAAACTATTTCCCATGCTTCGACACCTGGGTGAGCGAGGCATGGCCTTTCTGTTAGATTTTTTGAACAGGATCTGGGTGGAGGGTCTCCCCCCCGGATTCCTGGCGAATCGCTACTGTGCTCGCCTTTCGCAAACCGGGGAGAGATCACTCTACTCCGACCGGTTTCCGCCCAATCCCTCTAACCTCTTGCGTGTGCAAGTTGATGGAGAAATTGGTAAATGTTAGATTAGCCTATTTCCTGGACAACGGAGGTCATCTGTCTTCTGCACAGTGCGGCTTCCGCAAGTTCCACTCCACGTCGGATGCTCTGCTCCGACTGGAAAATGCCATCTGCGAGGCCTTCTTGATCTGAGAGGAAGCGATCACTTCCCAGTTGTTTTGACCTCATGTATGGGTGCCCCTCCTTCCTCACCGGGCAATAGGTTGAACACCAGGAAAGCCAATTGGCCCAAGTTTCAATACCTTTCACCATTCTGGACATTTCCCTCAGGGCGACATTGACATGGTCCTGGAGAAGTTCTATGATCATTTCAACCAGGCGGCAAATTCTTTCATGCTCCTCTCCAAAACTGCTTCCCACAAGACCCATCTCCCTTTTTGGTCTAAGGAATGCAGCAAAGTGGTAACAGAGTGTAAGCGAGCTTGTCGTAGTTACCATCAAAACCCTACTGCCATCAATAAGTATGCTCGTAGCCGAGCCAGGATATTACGACAGCGTACCCTCTGACTGGATCGCCGAATTTCCTTTAAAGGGTATATCAACTCTATCAACCATGGGCAGAGTAAGTGGTTTATCTGCCCCCAATATAGTTGAAGCAGGCGAGCTTTTGGGAGACTTGGCCAGAATTTCAAATGTCCTGGCAAAGATATTTGCTGACATTTCC
This sequence comes from Ceratothoa steindachneri, assembly GCA_963969495.1. Taxonomy (NCBI): domain Eukaryota; kingdom Metazoa; phylum Arthropoda; class Malacostraca; order Isopoda; family Cymothoidae; genus Ceratothoa; species Ceratothoa steindachneri. The sequence goes on from OZ018320.1 coordinate 178,225,315, forward strand.
AGCCCTAACTATTATTCCTTATAATTTCAACATGTCAGGAAAATACAAGAGCATTGCCTGCATGGATAATGAACCATACAATAAGCTCTTTTCCATTCATGAACTTCAAAGTGCTCTTAAAAGATGTGGATCCACCGTACCTGGTCCTGATGGTATCTCTTATGATATGATCAGGAATATGCATTCAACACCCATTTCATATCTTCTCGATATATTTAACACTATCTGGATTAAGGGCTATTTTCCTTCCATTTGGAGGGAAGCAATCATACTTCCCTATTGTAAACCAGGAAAGGAAGGGACACTTCCGACCCACTATCCCCCAATTGCCCTTACTTGTTCCCCATTTAAGCTTTTTGAAAGGATGGTGAATGCCAGGTTGGTATGGTTTCTAGAGAAACACAACCTTATTTCTCCCTCACAATCAGGTTTTAGAAAGAAACAATGCACCACAGACCTGCTGGTCAGGATGGAGGATTGCATTTGACAAGCTTTCTCAAAGAGACAATACTCTATTGTTGTCTTTTTTGATATAGAAAAAGCATATGATGCCACCTGGAGGTGTGGTATCCTGAATCAACTATTTGGCCATCTTCCTAGGTTTATACAGCACTTTCCTGCTGGACGCACATTTCGTGTTAGGGTAGGAAATGTCATATCGGAGCCTGTTGATCAGATAGAGGGCGTGCCACAGGGAAGCGTTTTGAGCGTCACCTTCTTCTCTGTGGCTATCAACAGCATTATTACTTATCTTCCTGCAGAGGTAATGATAACTATTTATGTGGATGAATTGTCAACTTTATCAGCATCGCCTCGGCTGCCATTTGTCATCCATGAATTACAACTGGCCATTAATATCATTGCCAAGAATGCTGCTGCAAAAGGCTTCCGACTGTCACCCTCAAAAACAAAGGCAGTTCATTTCTACAATTTCAGGCAAGTTGACGGGGAACAGCCAACCTTATCTTTGTATGGCTCCCCCATCTCGTTTGAGCCTCATTGTAAATTTCTTGGGGTTATCTTTGACTGAAAGATCTTCTGGGTTCCCCATATAACTGCCTTGAAAAAATCCTGCTTGAAGAGAATGGATATCTTAAAACTTCTATCACATGTTTCGTGGGAAAATGATCGCCGTACCCTGTGGCTTTTGTATACAACCTTGATCCAGTCTAAGCTGGATTATGGGTCACAGGTGTACTCTTCAGCCTCATCCTCAAACCTAGATAAGCTCAATTCTATTAGGAACCAGGGAGTGCGTCTAGCTTTGGGAGCATTCATGTCCTCCCCAGTATGGAGTCTCCATGCAGAAAGTGGGGTCCTTCCACTATCCTTTCACCGCCTTAATATTAAACTGCAGTGCCTTTTCAGGCTACAACAGCTCCCCCACTCACCTGTATATGAGTGCGCCTATAATATTCACTCGGTGGCCTCATATGACAGGTTTCGTTCGCTGCGTATTACTGGAGATACAGGTCAACTGAGGGAATTATCAGTCATTCCATATCAGATCCCTAAAGTACCCGCATGGCTATTGCTAACCTTGAGGGTTTGCAAGGTGCTGACAGGCGAACCGAAGACAAAGTTCTCGCCTTCGGTTCTACGAAGCCTCTTTTATGAACACTCTTTGCGCCACAAATCAAGCACTTTTATCTACACAAATGGATCTAAATCCTCTGATGGGGTAGGAGCTTCTGTTATCTTCCCCTCCCGTTGTGTGTCTGTGTGCCTACCCAATACAGCCTCTATCTTCACGGCTGAGCTCGCGATACTGGCTGCACTGTATACCATCTTATACAATATTCTCTGATTCCCTCAGCTCTTTGGAGGCTTTAGTCTTTTTTATTGTCAGATTACCCGCTGGTTTCAAAGATCCAACATTGTCTTTTTATTTATCCTCGTTCCACGAAGTTTTATTCTGTTGTGTACCTAGTTACATAGGTATAAAAGGAAATGAGAGAGTAGATGCTGTTGCCAGGGCAGCTGCATCTCTATCAACCTCCACCCTCGCTCCTCTTCCTTTCCGTGAGTACGTGGTCGGCCAGTGGCAGAGGACTTGGGATAAACTTCCCCCCAATAAACTGCATGCCATCAAACAGTCAGTCCACCCCTAGCCACGCACTACTAGGACCCGTACTCAGGATGTTATTCTATGTCGTCTGAGAATTGGGCATTCTCGTCTGACACATGGCTTTCTGATGGAAGGCCTTCAGCAGCCTCCAATGTGCACTCACTGTGGAGTACCAATGTCTGTACTCCACCTATTTGATGAATGCCTACGTTTCCATATTCTGAGGGCAAAAGCTTTTTTCTTTTATTTGCCAAGGGATGTGTCCTCAGCAGGTTCTGAGGAGCATCATTTCTGAACATGAGTGCACCTTTAACATGAACCGAGTGTTTAAATTTTTATCAGAGACAAATCTTTTTAATGAAATTTAATGTTTTATTATTTTTAGAACCAGATAGACGTGTCGTGTCTTATGATTTTACTTTGATTTTACAGCATTCTAGAGGCATTTATTTTTCTACGTTTTTACTACCTCTTCCTTTTTTTTTTATATACATGTATATGTTTTAGATTGTTAACCATAGTCTATGTTTTTAAAGAACATTTGAAATTTTAGTGAATCCTCTCTTTCTGAAAATGGCTGCGAGCTTGCCCACTTGGACTTACGCAGCACCTGTCTGTTTTGTACCATTCATTTATTGCCATCCTGGCCGCCCTGCTGACGACACTCAGCGCTCCGTCCGGCCCCAGATTAGCCTCTTCTTATTTCTGACAGCCTGTGTTTTCACGCTATTTCCTCGCTCTCTCACAACTTTCTCTGGTCGGCCTCTAATTTCACAGGGTAGATGCCGACCAGCTTCCTCTCACCCATCCATCCCGGATCGGAGCTGAGGGGAGATGGAAGAACGCCCTCTCATCCCTTAGCTCCGGTTTGGGGAGTGGGTTTTTAACAACCTGCTTCATTCCCATCCATATCTTTCCCACATCCCCTTTCTTTCTCCTTACAATCTGTATCGATTTTATGCCGAGCCCAAGGTGGAGCCGCCATGCTGATGGTCTGCCAGGCCAATAGGCGGGAGGAGTGGCCCCAAATGGCGGGAACTGGCTTTGCCTGCCCCCTACTTACCCCTCGCAGAGCGGGCGACTGCGTGGGGTGATTAGCGTTTCCGCCGCGTATTTAAAACGGTCACCATGCTCAATGAAGGAGACTCCTCAAAAACCCCATTAACTCTCCCTTTACCATCATCGGAGCCGCCTTCGGGCAGCTCCACCCATAAAATGGAGGTTCCCCTCTCCCCTGTGTTTTCGCCGGGGAACCTCCAAAACTCTTCAACCGGAGAGGAGGCTTACTCCTCTCCTTTGCCTACAGGTGTAGGGGACAGCCCCATTCCCCTTCTCTGGAGGTGCCCTCGGGTTCCTCCCTCTTTACAGCAGCAGTCTCCCCTTTACTTTCAAGGGGACTGCCTTTAATTGTTGCCATTTTCCGTTTTATTGTTTTTTTCATATTATTTTAAAGTAGCCTAGTGCTAGGCTGTCGTGATTGCGGCGACTTATGCCCAAGTGGGTAGTCGCCAGATAGGCTCCTAAAAAAAATCAAAGGGACTGCCAAGAAAGGCCGTCGGCCTCTCCCCTCTAATGACCTGCGGGCTCACATTTTGAATTTAGAGGGGGTCACTGTACGCACCCCTCACTCTTTCCCGTCCAAAGACGCTGAGACCAATGGGACCTGTGATGTCCTAGAGGGTGATGGCCACATGGAGCACCCCTTCCCCCCGTCCCTCCCATGAGATGAACATGGTCCCTGACGCAACCCAGCCCCAGACGGCAAGACCTTCCATGTGGACGATTCCGGGCTCGGTGCCAAGCACCGAACCCGACTCCGACCCTGAAGGCTCGGGTCTTCAAGGTTTTACAAGGAGAGGAGGGATCTTTTCCGGCTGGTGCCCCTGTGACAGCCTAGTCCTCCATCTCGGAAAAGGGTCTTTGTGAGGCCAGTCCATCTCCTCCTGCCGTCGGGAGGGAGAAGCTGGTTTATTACCCGCCCTCCTCTCCTAAAAAGAATATACTAAGAGCTCCTCTCTCCCCGCGGGTTTCGCGGTGACGGACGGGTCTGCTGCCGTTTTGGTAAGCGACCAAGCCAAGATCGGCACGTCCGGTCCCGTTGTTCCTCCGGATGGAGAATCCCAGACGAAGGCCAGAACAGTGCAGAGCGGAGCCTCGATTTAGCCGTTTCCCCTCATCGAGAGGCTACGTGTCCTTATCGAGACCACTGGTTTCAAACGCTTCTTTGTTATTCGCTACACTGATGGCAGCATCTTGGCTCAGGGTAACATGATCCATCAGAGGATAGCTTTAGCTAGTGTGATTGGTAGAGAGCCGAAGGTGACCCGTTTCTCGGACGGGAGCCTTTTGGCGAATGCATCGAATCCTTCCGAGGTGGCCATGATTAGTGCCCTTCAGACACTTGATGGCATTTTTGTGAGTGCGACGCCGCAGTCTACCATGAACGTGTGAAAGGAGTAGTTTATGCTATGGAACTCGTGGACTACGCTATAGATAACATAACCTTAGAGTTGACCGACCATGGGGCGGTCGTCGAGCGTGTGATGACACAAGAGGTAGGCGCCTCGAGACCGTCCCCTACACTCGAGACCCACGCCATGCCTGAAGGGCATATTCCTTCAATGGAATGCCACGGACTCCGGGCCAGCTGGGAGGAGCTGCTAAGGCTCGTCTCGTCCCGTTCCCGTTAGCTGTCTTTTTGCAGGTGACCCTGCTGTGCGCGTGCACTCTGCCCACACTCCCGGTGTATAAGGGTTTTGCGACCCCACCACCACGGAATGGGGACCGGGTGGGAGGATGCACGATTTACATCCTGCATGATGTCTTCGTTCTTCTCTTCGCTTTAGGTACCGCCTGTCAAGCAGTAGCTGTGCAGCTGCACCTGGATAGGAGGTATACTCCTATTTCCGTATACAATCCACCGTCAGCCGACTTCGATGCGGGGGACTTCCGCCCCGTCGTGGCACGGTTGCCGAAGCCCTTTTTCTTGCTCGGAGACTATTCGATTAATCCCCGGGGTTAAGCACTTACCAACCGACGAGCTGGATATAGGTGTCCTAAATGTGGATTAGTTTACGTATCACTGCCCGAGAACCTCTTCATTTTCTTGCCTCGATCTATCCTTGTGCTCTCCGGATGCACAGTCTGATTTGTAGTGAGGGGGTGATCTCCATAGTAATTATCACTTTCCCATTCCAATATCATTTTCTTGGCCACTGCTCCCCGAGAACCTACCCAAGTGTTGCATGGCGCGGGCGTGGCGGTCCGCATTTCAAGAAATGACTGTTTCTCTGTCTCAGTCGAATAGCTTAGGTCGGTAGATGGGGCCGTTGAGGTCTTCCCCGGCAACCTCATCGCCGTGGGCCTAACTACTATTCCTAGAACGTCTGGCCCTTTTGCACGCCGACCATTCCCGTGGTGAGCAACCGATTGTGAGAAGGCCCTCAAACTGAACCTCTATGCCTACATGCGCAATAAGCGCCGCCTCAATGATTTAACTGTCGGTGAATTTCGTCGGGTTAGGGCTAGTTTCCGGGATGTTTCGAAGAATGCCCGCCACTCTTCTTTGTGGGCATAAGTGTCTTCACTTAACAGGAAGATCCCTCTAGGAGATGTGTGGATGCGAGTCAAAAGGATTTAGGGCAAGCTCTCGTAGGACCCACGTCCCGTTCTCCGGGAGAATGGGACCGCTATCTCGGACCCAGAGTCCGTGGCGGAATCGTTCGCGACAGCTTTCTCCGCATTCTTTAGCCGGAATGCTGCCCCGCCAGCATTCAATACACGTTGTGATGTCGCGGAAGGTAACCTTCGACGGAGAACCCTTCGACGACAGGTTTACTTGTTGCGTCTAAGTTCTTGCTTCGTGCGCAGACACCGCCGATGGTCCGTCGATGTCCCGTACGCCATGCTTCTACACCTGGGTGGGCGAGGCATGGCCTTTCTTAGATTTGTTCAACAGGATCTGGGTAGAGGGTATCCTCCCAGATTCCTGGCGAATCGCTGCTATGCTCGCTTTTCGCAAACCTGGGAGAGATCAGTCTTCCCCGCCGTTTCCACCCAATCTCTCTAACTTCCTGCGTGTGCAAGTTGATGGAGAATATAATAAATGTTAGATTAGCCTTTTTTCTTGACAGCGGAGGCCATCTGCCTTCTGCACAGTGCGGCTTCCGCAAGTTCCACTCCACGTTGGATGGTCTGCTCCGACTGCTCCGAAAATGCCTTCCGCGAGGCCTTCCTTCGTAGACAGCACTACGCCACGGTGTTTTTCGATCTGGAGAAGGCTTATGGTACCTCATGGCGATACGGTATCATGAAGACTCTCCACACGAAATCGTCGATTCCGCGTACGGGTAGAGGGAGCCCTCTCCGGCCCAATGGAGCAGGAAGAGGGTGTCCCGCAGGGAAGTGTCCTCAATGGCACACTCTTTGCCCTGATCATCAACCGCATCACCTCGGTGCTGCCGAAAAATGTTCTATACGCTTTACCTTGATGACCTATCGATCTCTTTTGGCGAGACCTAGATGCCAACTCTGCAGCGTCGACTCCAACAGGCATTGAACTACGTCTCTCGCTACGCCGAAGCGCGCAAGCTTCGATTTTCCTTAACCAAGACTAAGGTGTTCCACTTCTGCCGCCATCCAAGGCACCATCATGACCTAGACATATTTCTCAATAGGGTGCACCCGGAAGTGGTGTACTCGCACAGTTTCCTTGGTCGTTTATTTGAAAGACGCCTCACCTGGGAGGCTCATATTCGCAGCCTTAGGGTCTCTTGTAGTCGCGCAATGGCTATTGTTCGTTCCGTGAGGTTCAGCGCCTGGGGCGCTGATAGAGCTACTACCTTACTTTTTTTATAGATCTTTTGTTCGTTCGAAGCTCGACTACGGATGCGAATTTATGCATCCACAGCCGAGCGTGTATTGCGGAAAGTGGACTCGATCCACCACACCGGCCTTCGTTTGGTGACCGCTTCCTTCTGCACGTCCCCCATTGAGAGCTAACTTGTCGGTGCTGAGGAGATGCCACCTACTCTTCGCCGTCCACAGTGCATTCTTCGCCTGTACGCGCGAGCCCGGCGCCTCCCTCAGTATCCAACAGCTTTCACTGCATCCGAGGTTGATCTGGATGGTGCCTATACCGCCAAGAGACGCCAATTATACCCTAAGCCCTTTGGCTTTAGGGCTAGGAAACTCCTTCGAGAGCTAGTTATAGCTATCGGGCCGGTGGCCCCCCTGATTCTATCCTGGAGGGTACCACCTTTGACCTTTTGTCGCCACGCCTCTGCTCCCAAAGCTTCTAAAGTGACAGGAGTATTGCGCTCGGCCTTTTTGGAGCACACTTTGTGTAACGCTAGAACCGTGCCAGTGTATACGGATGGCTCAAAGTCACAAGTGTTGGTCAGTTTCCACCGCTTGGTACGGGAGAAGATAGGACGTGTCCGGTTCGGAGACCAGATTGTGATTTATACGGCCGCACAAAGCGCATTGAGGGCTCTCGGGGCATTGTAATCTCCGTATCCCCTGGTTCGCGATATCCGTGACGTCACGGTTTTGCTGAGCCGGGTGGATGTCGAGATTATCTTCTGCTGGGTTCTTGAGCATGTAGGAATTGCGGGGAATGAGCGCGCCAAAGAGTCCCCGAGGACTGGGCGGCTAGACCAGCGTTTTGCTCTAACCCAATCCGATTACATGACAGGAACACGGGCTGCCTTCCGGGCGTCTTAGCAAATGAGATGGTTGGAGGGAACTTCAAGTTACGTGCTATTGCGCCGCAACTGTTCTCATGGACCTACCCCCCAATGCCGCGTCAGCTTCGGGTTGCTTTCTGTCTTCTTCGAATTGGACCAACTCGCGGGACGCACCGCCATTTGATGGAGCTCTCGCCTGCGCCTTATTGCGAAGACCGTTGTACCCCAGACTGTTCGGCACATTCTTGTCTGGGTGATTTTCGCGCACGTTACCTGAGCGGGGTCGCTACCGCTTGTCCCTTGTACTCGGGATGGGTTCGTGCTCAGAGACCTGTCGACTATATGACTTTTGGGGGTAGGCTGGCCTCCTCCATTTTATTTCACTATTTGTTTTAGGTCGCATGTTCCTGCGCCGGGAGAGGAGGGCCTATCCCCTACGCCGGAGCCTGATTCTTTGTTGCATTTTTACTTTTGCTTTTTTTGCGGGTTTTTCTAGCCTTTGTCCTTTTTTATCGTTAATTGTTATTTTTTATTTATTTATCCTTGTAGTAGGCTGTATGAGTACGGCTACTTATGCTCTAAGTAGGCATTCGCCAGATGGGCTCTTAAAAAAAATTGCGTCAGGGTGAGGCGGGCCTACCCCCGACCCCAGAGCGAGTTTCTTCTGGTTGCCTCTGATTTTTCTTTTGTTTTTTAATTAGTATCTTGCCTCGGTTCCTTTTTTATCCTTATTTTCTAATATATCCTAGTACAATTCTTTTCGTGATTTAGCGAGACTTTTGCCGTAGTCGCCAGATGGGCTATTGAAATTTTTAAAAAAATCATGCGCCGTGGGAGAGGCGGTCCTACCCCCGACCCCGGTGCGCGCTTCCATGTTGTTTTTGTTGTTATTTCTTAGCCCTTTTCCTGCATTTTCCCTTTTTTGATCTTTATGTTTTATAGTGTGTTTTTTTTTACTCTAGCGTGAATTACGGCGACTTTTGCCCTAGTAGGCACTCGCCAGATGAGCTAAAAAAATAAGAAGAAATCGTCTGGTATTCGGCAGCGCTGGGATATCACAGTCGGATCGACGTTCGCAATTTTGGTTTTCGATCACAGGATTAATACTCCCACCATCTACTTCCAGCAGGGGGGTGTATGTAAAGACAAGTATTCCTTTAGTGAGTCGACCTGATGGGAGTGGGTTTGACCTACGAGTGACGCATATGTGCACTACTAGCGAGGCATTTCGCTCTCAAGGGGTAACTGGTGGCGGGAAAGGAGAACGAATGCGCAATTATTATCAAAGGTAGAAAGAAGAGTAGTGACAGGAAGATATTAATGGAGGAAGAAAACTCGCGTGAGGTTAATTTCTTTTTGTTAGCCTTTCATATTAAGTGGGTAATTGGTGAGAAAATATGCCAGTGACGGGATTTGTTGGGTTTTGGACCATGACCGGACAAGTAGTTAAATAAAATTCTGCCCGCTGTCGCCAGGTGGCGCCGCCTGCTAGCTTCGAAATCATGTTTATTCCCCGACCAAAGGCGCTTTGCGATTGGTCGTTGCGTCTCTGATCTGAACCAATCAGCGCCGCTGTTGTTCGCCTACACCACCCGTGCCTTTGTCTCGCACACAAACTAACCTGGTTTTCTCGCCTTTGGTAGGGAGGTGGGGTGGGTTGGGTTGGGTTAGTTGTGTGTATATGTATTCGAATCAGTGTACAGATTTAATAATAAATAGGTGGTTGTGTCTACTACATAAAATTAAAAGGGTATTTGTACTTGAGTCTGTGTGCATCAGTTTACGTGTTTTTCTCGATTTTTTTTTTTTCAAAAGCGTGTTGTCTCTGTCCTGACTAGAAAGCCCGTTCAAAGGCAGCGGATAGGTGATGGAAGGATGAGTTAGTTGTTGAGGGGAGGGGTACGAGACGAGTGAAGATGAAGGAGTTAGCTTGGGGGGGGGGTGATTGTCAAGGCACTCGCTAGACCCCACCTCCGAGCTTGTCTGGAGAGAGCGGAGTCGAGGCGGGGTCTAGCGCGCGTGTTTGGGAATAGGATGGACGTGGGAGGGGAGCTGTGACGAGGCGGCCCTGCGGTGGCAGATTTATTATCGCTCGAATAGCGGGGCTCGATCGAACTGCCCCAACGCCCCTTTCTCTTCCTACCTCAACCTTTTCTTTACGAACCGCAGTTTTTTGTGTCTCCAATAAATTGGTTGTGGTAATGTGAGAGAGGTTCCTAGTAAGTCGAGGCGAGATGTTCGTAATTTCACGCTCCCGTTAATCACCGTTTTTTTTTTTTTCTTAATCTGACCCTTCCCGTATTTTTCTGCGTTCCTCTGGTCGATCGCACCGCTCGTTGCCTGTTAGGGCTTGGATGCGCCCTTCCGACCCCAGCATTTAAAGGTTGGAATATACTTTCCACTGCTCATGTTTCGTTTTCGTCAGGTGTTGTACCATGAGCAACCATGTTGGTGCTGACATCTCGGTGGTATCACGTGCCCTCCCAACACTGCAGACGGATCTGCGCCTCTATATCTTTCACACACTTTGACGAGGGGATATCCTCTCGTTGGTTTTAGCGTTAGTTTTAAGTAATAAATGATTTGAGCTTTGTGTGTTCTCTTGTTGCAAGCCCCTTTTGCCCCCCCCCCCCTCCTTAAGGAGGGACTCTAAATTCTGTTCCCTTGCCACTCTAGTTGTAACCTTATGCGAGAGCCGTTAACGTTCGTATTTGAAAGTCCGTATCCCGTGGACGAATTGAGATGGAATTGTTTAATCCAACGTGGGAGGGCTGGAAGGAGTTCATCTGCAAAAGAAGGGAATAGGGAAAGGTAGGAGTGGAATTCCTGTGATGTGGGGGCTCGTTGACCCTGTATGATGCTGGGAGGCCTTATTGCTTCGCTTAAAGCGTCCTCGAGAAATAATATTCTCTTACACGAACTTGGGCCCTGAACCCCTCTTGGAGGTTCTTTTGTGCAAAGTGCCTTCCCGTTGCTAAGCCGGCAGGGGGTGAGGGGGGGGGCGCATCCGAATTTATTTACTTGTATCAAAATATAACTGGTCAAGCACCATAGAAAAAGGGTAAATTAACAAGCACAAAGCTCAAGATTGTATGTAGTAAATTAAGCCTTGCTTTTTGCGAGGCGCAAATAAACTACAGGGGTGCAAGGACTAAATAGAGACCCAATTAATCACAGAAATAGCTTTATTTGTAAATTTAAAGAATGAAAAATATTTGGGAACAATGAAAGTACATTATTAATACCTTTGGACTTCTCTTTAGCGGTTTTTATACCTATAAATCACAGAGGCAGAGATTACAGCTTGTTGGTATTTGCGACCATGTTTGGCGGATGGCTTTAAGCAATTCCTAACAGTTTCCCTGTTTATGTTTTGTTGTTTACTTTTCCTATAAAGTCCTCACGAAGAGTGATTAGTATTATTCAAATTATTGTACTATCAAAATGTTTACAGATGGCGTGCAGCCTAGCGTGTTCAGTATCCATTCGTTCTTTAAAATAGAAGGATGTATAGGTGTAGCATACTAAATCCATCTGATCCACAAACCCAACCAACCCTTCGTAACAACCACCATCATCCACGCACAATTTTGCACCTTTTTAATAATGATTGCTATTAGGTAAAATTATTGCGCTTCTTTTGTAGTAACGAAAGATTGCCGTTTCAAGGTCTCTCGTAGTCAGGGTGGCGACTAACAAGGGTCGCTTAAACCACGGTTCGAGCCCCTCGATTGGTTGGCAAAGCACAAAATAGAACGTTGTGGGGATACTTGCAATGTACGACTTTGATGTTCTTAAGTCGAGGAAATCCAATGACGTATTTCTGGCATTCCCGGCATAAAGTTTGCCAATAGAGGTTGATATAGAAAAAGGTGAAGTTAAGGTGTGAAAATGTGTAGCAGGTATATCAATGAGGTTAGACAAAAGATTATTTGCGCTGATAGACCAGGATGCCAGGCGCAGGATCTTTTAAACGGAGCCTCTCCGAGAGGGCCTCTTCTTGCTATGTAGCCACTTAAGGGGCGCGGCGATTTGCCGTGCTGACGTGACTCCGCGCCCCGTCCGGCCCCAGCTTAACCTCTTCTCCTTCTTTCTGACACCCTGTCTTCTTACCCTACCTCCTCCACAACTTTCTCTGGTTGGCTTCTAATTTCACAGGGTAGACGCCGACCAGCCTCCTCTCTGACAAACATCTCGGATCCGGCCTGAGGGGAGGAGGGGACAATGCCCCCTCAGCCCAGAGCTCCAGTTTGGGATGGTGGGATTTTAACAACCTGCTTCAGCCCCACCTTTACCTTCACATCCACATTCTTTCTCCTTTCACTATCTATTATTGGCTGCTAGATCACTAGGCTGGAGGAGTAGCCTCAAATGGCGACAGCTGGTTCTGCCGGCCCCTTATTCACCCCTCGCAGAGCTAGCTACTGCGTCGGGTGATCAGCGTTTGCATCCCGTGAATTAGAAAAGGTCACCATCCCCAATGATGAGTCAATAAAAAAAATTACTCCCTTTACCTTCCCCTCAAGCATCACTGGAAGCGGCTTCAGGCAGCTCCACTGAAAAAATGGAGGTCTCCCCGCTTTTCTCTCTCAGGGGATCCGCCAAATTTCTTCTACCAGAGAGGAGGCTTACTCCTCTCCTTTGCCTACGGGTGTAGGGGACTCTCCCTTACCCCATTCGCTGTCACCTTTTCCAACGGCAGTCCACCCTTTACTTTCTAAGGGGACTGCCAAGAAAGCAGGCAGGCGGTCCATTATTGACCGCTCTTGGTTGGGGTGACTCGATAGGGCCAACCCCATTAGGGGAGCAAAGGGCGTCGGCCTGTGCCCCTTAATGCCCTGCAGGCGTGCGTGACAAGTTTGCATAGGGTCATTGTACCTGCCTCCCTCTCTTCCTCGACGGATGCCGGTTCTCCGGCATTCGAAGATAAAAAAGAACCTCGAATGGGATCTATGATCTCTTACGGGGAGATGGCCACATGGAGGCCCCGATTGAGATGGACTTATTCCCTGAGGTGACCCAGCCTCAGATGGTAGGACCTTCCATGGGGTCGAACCTGGGCTCGGTGCTAAGCACTAGAAACAAGTCTGCCCCTATGCAAGGACCTCCTCAGACGGCTCGGGCCCACGAAGCCTTACAAGTAGAGGATGGATCATCTTCCCCGAATTGTGCCTCTATCACTAGCAAGATCTTCTCCATTTCAGAGAAGGAACTTGCTGAGGCCGTTCTATCTGGATTAGGGGCTCCTACCGGCGGAGAGAAGCGGGTTCATTCCCCGCCCTCCTCTCCTAAAAATAAAAAGACTAAGAAGCCTCGGGGCTCTTCTCCATCCGCGGGGACGGTTGGGTGTGCTGCCACTTCGGTAAGCAACCAAGCCAAGATCGGCACCTCCGGCCCCGTTGTTTCTCCGCTTGTGGAGTCCCTGCAAAGACCAGAACGGCGCAGAGCGGAGCCTCGATTACGTCGGGGCCCCTCGTTCAGAGGCTACCTGCCGTTTTCGAGCCCGTTGGCTTCAAACGCTTCCTCGTCATACACTCCACTGATGGCAGATGTTGGCTAAAGGCAACATAATCCATCGAAGGAGAGCCTTAGCTAGTGTTATTGGTACAGGCATCCCAGCGAGGAACCTTTGCAACCTTTCTGCTTTTTCTAACCATATACTTTATTAATTTATAAACAAATTGTTTAATTTTCATCTTTTTTAGAATAGATACCTACATTCTTAGGTACATGAATTATTTATAAAGTAGTCAAGTGCCATATGGAAGGATTTATTTCTACATATACCTCTTCCTCCATCATTTTTTCTATCATTCTGTTTTGTTTTGATTTGTTTTTAACTTCACTTCTTTCAAATAGAATTCTTAAGCACCCAATTTCATTTGAAAAGATATCTATGAAGAAAATAAAAGAGATAAAAGACATCTTTCTAGCAAACTCTGGAAAAGACTTTATAAATGCACAATACCTGCAATATGGAGAGGAATTTAAGGAAGAAATTGCTTAATTAAAAAACACAGCCAAAAAATAATATACTTGGTAACTGTATGGCTTTTTTCAAAGATTTGTGCCTGTATTTGTTAAAAAAGTTTTCTAATGGGCAAAATATCAAATATTTCAGATTATTGCCTCCAGAAAGCAGGCAGGAAACATCCTCAATTCATGATATGAAAGTTATTTTACAGCTGCTGCAGTTAACATTCCTTCAGATATATTTTTGGGACGAGTGGAATTGTCCTCAGGCAGAAGAAATATCGAAGGAATGTACGGATCTTCGTCTTGACCATTACTGGCATTTTTAACAATAAGCCATATTCTGTCCCATATTCTGCATACACAAGAGCTATAAGGCTTATTTAGAAGAAGAAAAGCAGAAAGAGTAGAAGAAGCAATCTGAGAAAGAAGAAGAAGAAAATAGAAAAAGGAAAATTAGTGGAGGAAATGAAGTTTTAAAGGTAAAAAAATTGAAATTAGATGAAATAGAAAAAGAATGTGAGAAAACTGCTGAATTTACAACCGTACAAAAAGTAATTGATGATTTGTTGGTAGTGGCAAAAAATAGACTTGATAGTGCCATAGAATCAAAATATATGGTTGCTATCCAGACTGCACAATCTTTGTTGCAGGCAGCCATACAAAAGAGAAATGAAGAAGTAGTTTTAAGTCAGAAAGTAAATATGCTTAATGTTTCAGTAAATAAGAAAAAATCCGGATTGATAAATAGTTTTTTAAAGAAATTGTAAACCTTAAAGTTACCTTTTTGTTAACTGTCTACCTACATAATATTTCCATTTATGAGAAAAATTCTGTTAAGCTTGTATATATATAAATATTAAGATTGTAAACATATAGTTTAATTTTAGCTACCTAATTCTTGTGTAATGGGTCATGTTATATGGGGATGGTGTGACCATATAAAATAAACAAATGCATATATATGCGTTTTGTTTATATTTGCTGTAAATATCAGTGTTAGGTAAAAGGTTTGTATACAGCAATTTCTATATAAGACATATATCAAATGAAATTCAATAAATGTTATAAATTATAGTTGGAACCTTTTTGCAACTTTTTCTCTCAAAATGGAACCTTTGGAACCTAAACTGACCTCTTACATTGCTGGGATGTCTGTTGGTAGAGAGCCGAAGGTGACCCGTTTCTCGGACGGGAGCCTGCTGGCCAATGCCTCGAATCCTTCTTAGGCGGCCATGATTAGTTCCCTTCGGCAACTTGATGGCATGCCTGTGAGTGTGACGCCACACTCTACCATGAACTTCATCAAAGAGAGAGAACTCGTGGACTATTCCATAGATGACATCACCTTAGAGCTGGCCGACCATAGGGCCATCAAGATGGAGCGTGTGAGGAGAAAACATGGAGTGGTCTCGAGATCCACCCCTACACTCTTTGTCATGTTCGCATGTGATAAGCTCCCTGAATCTGTCCGTGCCGGTTGGTATCACTACCGCGTGAAGGCATTCGTGCCACTACCACGGAGGTGCTATTACTGACACCGCTTCGACCATACTAATCACTTATAGGCGCGCAAAGTGGTGGTTGCCCGAAGTCTGTGTAAGTTGCTCCATGCTGCACACGATAAGTCCAAGTCGTGTGTGACCAGGTGCGTCAATTGCAGAGAGCCGCACCCTGCTTCCTCGAAGCAATGGGGTGTGTATTTCCTTGAGAAGGAAATACTGCCCATTCAGACCCAGGATCAGCTTTCATTTTGCTAGGCTAAGCACTTGTTGCTGGTGTGCCCAGTGCTGCTCGGGGTGTCCCATGCCTCAATGTTGAGAAAGACATCTTCTGGTCCTGACCCCTCCAGGCCTACGAGCACAGTCGTTTCTGCGACCATTCAGAACCCTTCTGTGGGTTGTACCCACCCTGGGTGCTACCCTGGTAAAGCTGGCGCCACAAAGGGTTCACATCCATCGAGTCGTTAGACTCACAGGAGGCAACATCCCTGAAGTTGGTCGCCAGACAATCCTCCGAGGTTCCTAAAGCTTTTCCCTGAGAGGAGAACAGCACTTCGCCCACGCCCAGTGGTGGGCTGAGTGGCTCGGAGACAGTGGATCCTCAAAAAGAGGGCCCTTTTCCCCCTGCCTCCGAAGCCGCCCCGCCTGCCTAAAGTTTCGTATGGCGAGCAAAACCTTCCCTGGTAAGTCCTCGAAGGCAACATCTATTGCTTCCCGTAATAAAAAGAGGGTCACCATGCCCATTGATGAAGAAATAAAAAATCTCCCCTTAATTTCCCCTGTTCGATCGTCGAAGCGGCCATCGGGCAGCTCCACGAAAAAGATGGAGGTTCCATCCTCCCCTCCGTGTGCTTGCACAAGGGACCCTCCAAATTTCTCTAACCGGAGAGGAAGCTTACTCTTGTCCTTCGCCTATGGGTGTAGGGGACTCCCCCTCACCCCTTTCTCTGGAGGTGCTTTCGCGAACCTCCCTGTTTCCAGCTGCAGTCCCCCCCTTTTCATTCCAAGAGGATGCGAAGAACTACAGCAGGCAGCCCATAGCCGACAGCTCCCCATTGAAGTGGTTCGGTTGGGCAAACCCCCTTAGGGGGGAGAGGGAAGCCAGGCCCCTTCGGTCGTTTCGCTCAAAAGACCTGCTGGCAAGAATATTGAACCTTGACGGGCTCAAGGCCTGCGCCTCCGCACACGTGACTAGTGACAATGCCGCCAACGGGACCTACGATATCCTGGAGGAGGGGATGGCCAACTGGAGGCCCCCTGAGATAAACAAGGTCCTTGAGGCAACCCAGCCTCAGACGTTAGGGCCTTCCATGGGAGCGATTCCGGGCTCGGCGCCAAGCACCTCAAACGGCCCGGGTTTCCAAGGCAGTACAAGGATCTCCTGCAACTACCAGGACCTTCTCCATCTCAGAGAAGGGCCTGGATGAGGCCGGTCCATCTGGCCTCGGGGCTCCTGCTGGCGGAGGGGAGAAGCGGATTCATTCCCCTCCTTCCTCTGCTAAAAATAAAAAAATATAGGAAAAAACTAAGAAGACGCGGGGCTTATCTCCATCCGCTATGACTAAGACGAAAAGAGCGCAGGGCGGAGCCTCGATAACATCGGGGCGCATCATTCATAGGTTACCTGGCGTTTTCGAGCCCGCTGGCTTCAAACGCTTCCTCGTTATTCGCTCAACTGATGGCAGCATGTTGGCCAAGGGCAACATGATTCATCAGAGGAGAGCATTAGCTAGTGGAATTGGTAGAGAGCCGAAGGTGACCCGTTTCTCGGACGGGATCCTTCTGGCGAATGCGGCGGATCCCTTCGAGGTAGCCAAAATAAGTGCTCTTCGGACACTTGATGGCACCCTGGTGAGTGTGACGCCGCACTCTACCATGAACTTTGTGAAAGGAGTATTTATGCGAGGGGACTCGTTGACTACTCTTTAAAGGAAATCACCTTAGAGCTGGCCGACCATGGGGCGGTCAAGGTCGAACGTATGATGAGGAAACAACGAGGGGCCTCTAGCCCCACCCCTACACTCTTCGTCACGTTCGAATGTGACGAGCCTCCTGAGTCAGTGCGTGCCGGTTGGTACCGCTACCGCGTTAAGGCATTCGTGCCACTGCCGCGGCGGTGCTATTACTGTCACCGCTTCGGCCATACGAATCGATCATGTAGACGTGCAAAGTCAGACTCACTCGAAGTATGTGGCAATTGCTCCAAGGCCGTACACGATAAGTCCAAATCGTGTGTGGCCAAGTGTGTCAATTGTGGAGAGCTGCACCCAGCTTCTTCGAAGCAATGTGGTGCATATCTCATTGAGAAACAAATCCTTGCCGTTCAGGCCCAGGATCGAATCGCATTCCACGAGCCTAAGGACTTGTTCCTGGCGCGCATGGCTCTGCCTGGGACGTCTTGCGCCTCAATGGTTAGAAAGACACCCTCTACGACTGGCCCATCCAGGCCAACGAGCACGGTTGGTTCCGCGCTCACTCGGAGCCCTTCTGCGGGTTCTACTCAACAAGGGCGCTCGCGGTATAAATCTGGCGGCACAATGGGTTCACACCCAGCCCCCGCTAAACCCAGTGCTCCCCCCCCCTCCCTTTCTCCCAGCGTGACCGTTTCCAGTATGGCGAAACGGCCACACACCTCCACCGAGTCGTTAGACTCACAGGAGGCAACACCCCTGAAATTGGTCTCAGGCCATCTTCGGGGGTTCCTAAAGCTGGCCCCCGAAAGGAGGACAGCAACAAAGGAGCTTCGGTTCCTTCGCCCACGCCTACTGGTAGGCTGAGTGGCTTGGAAATAGTGGATCCTCGAAAAGAGGGCCCTCCGCCTCCGAAGCCGCAACGCCCGCCTAAGGTTTTGAGGCGGAGGGAGGAAAAGACTCGCATTGGGAGCCCAACCTCCCCCAATATGTCCTCGAAGGCGACAGCGCCTTCAGCGCTTTGTCCGGCCAACGGCGCCCGGGGTTCTTCTCCCGGGAAGCGGACGGCCATTCCTGTGAGGGTCTTCAATTCGAGGAGGGCCCATGCGTCTCCTCCGAGCTAGGCCTGGAGGGCATATTCCTTCAATGGAATTGCCGTGGATTCCGGGCCAACTGGGACGAGATACGGAGGCTCGTCTCATCCCGTTCCCCGTTAGCTATTTTTCTGAGGAGACCATGCTAGCCGCGTGCCCCCTGCCCGCCCTCCTGGGGTATAAGGGTTTTGCCACCCCACCACGATGAGATGGGGGCCGGGCTGGGGCATGCGCGGTTTACACCCGGGATGATGTCTCCTTTCTTCCTTTCTCTTTAGAGTCAGTGGCTGTGCAGCTTTACCTGGATAGGAGGTATACTATCATTTCTGCGTACATTCCACCGTCAGCTGACTTCAAAGCGAGGGACTTCCGCCGCGTCGTGGCACGGTTGCCAAGGCCCTTTTTCATGCTTGTAGATCTGAACGGTAGACATCCTCTCTGGGAAGATTAGTCAATAAATCCCAGGGGACAAGTCCTTGCCGATCTCATCGAAGATCTTGAGATAGGTGTGCTAAATGTGGATTAGTTTACGCATCACTGCCCGAGAACCGCTTCATTTTATGGCCTTGATCTATCTTTATGCTCTTCGGATGTACAGCTGATTTTGATGGGGGGGGGGCTGGGTCGATGACCTCCATGGTAGTGATCACTTTCACATTCAAATATCATTTTTAGGGCAACTCCCGCCTGAGAGCCCACCTCAGTGGTGCTTGGCTCGGGCGCGGTGGCCTGCATTTCAGGAAATGACTGAATTCTTTATCTCAGTCGAGGAGTTTAGGTCGGTAGATGAGGCCGTTGAGTTCTTCTCCGGTAACCTTATTGCCGCTGGCCTGACTACTATTCCCAGAATGTCTGTCCGTTTTGCACGCCAACCACTCCTGTGGTGGTCGGCCGAGTGTGAGAGGGCCCTCAAACAGAAGTGTTATTCCTACATGCGCTATAAGCGTCGCCCGAACGACTTCACTGTCACTGAATTTCGTCGGGCTAGGGCTAGGTTCCGGTATATTTCGAAGCACGCCCGCCGCTCTTCTTAGCGTGCATACGTGTCTTCACTTATCGGGAAAGACCCCTCTAGCAGAGGTGTGGAGGGGAGTCAAAAGGATTCGGGGCAAGTTCTCGCAGGACTTCCCTCCCGTTCTCCAGGAGTATGGGACCGCAATCTCAGACCCCGCGTCAGTGGCGAAATCCTTCGCGACCGCTTTCTCCGCGTTCTCTAGTCGGGATGCTACTCCGCCTGCATTCCATGCACGTCGTGATGTCGCGGAAGGCCGCTGACTGGACTTTACCTCCAAAGACGGAGAACCCTTCAACAACAGGTTTACTGTGAGTGAGTGGCTTTCCGCTCTTGCTTCGTTCGCAGACACCGCCCATGGTACGGACGATGTCCCGTACGCCATGCTTCGACACCTGGGTGAGCGAGGCATGGCCTTTCTGTTGGATTTGTTCAACCCGATCTGGGTGGAGGGTCTCCTCCCAGATTCCTGGCGAATCGCTACTGTGCTCGTCGTTCGTAAACCGGGAAGAGATCACTCTATTCCGGCGCGTTTCCGCCCAATTTCTCTAACCTCTTACGTGTGCAAGTTGATGGAGAAATTGGTAAATGTTAGATTAGCCTTTTTCCTGGACAGCGGAGGCCATCTGTCTTCTGCACGGTGCGGCTTCCGCAAGTTCCACTCCACATCGGATGCTCTGCTCCAACTGGAAAATGCCGTCTGCGAGGCCTTCCTTCGTAGACAGCACTACGCCATGGTGTTTTTCGATCTGGAAAAGTCCTATGATACCGCATGGCGATACGGTATCATTGAGACTCTCCACACTATGGGGGCGAAGGGACGCCTCCCAATGATTATATCTGAAGTTTTGCGAGATCGTCGATTCCCCTTACGGTGGGGGCAGCCCTGTCCGGCCCAATGGAGCAGGAAAAGGGTGTCCCGCAGGGAATTATCCTCAGTGTCACACTCTTTGCCCTGAGCATCAATGGCATCACCGGTGCTGCGGGAAGATGTTCTCGCTACCCTCTACGTGGACGACCTTTCGATCTATTTTGGCGCGGCCCAGATGCTAACTCTGGAGCGTCGACTCCAATAGGCATTGAACCGCGTCTCTCGCTATGCCGAAGCGCACAGGTTTCGGTTTTCCTTGGCCAAGACTAAGGTGGTGCACTTCTGCTGCTATTTACGGCTCCACCCAGATCCAGACTTATTTCTTAATGGGGTACGCCTAGAAGTGGTTGAATCTCACCGTTTCCTTTGTCTTGTATTTGACCGACGCCTTACATGCGAGGCTTATATTCGCAGCCTTAGGGTCTCTTGTACCCGCGCGATGGATATTCTCCGTTCCGTGATGTTCAGCGCTTGTGCCGCTCGACTACCGTTGCGAGTTTTATGCATCCGCAGCCGAGCGTTTATTGCGGAATGTGGATTCCATCCACCACACCGGCCTTCGCTTTGCGACCAGCGCATTCCGCACTTCCCACATTGAGAGCCTACTAGTCGATGCTGGGGAGATGCCACTCGCTTTAGGTCGTGTACACTGCATTATTCGCCTGTACGCGCGAGCCCGGCACCTCCGTCAGTCTCCAACTGCTCCCACTGCATCCGCAGCTGATTTCGACGGTGCCTATGCTTCCGAGAGACGCCAGTCATACCCTAAGCCATTTGGTTCTGCCCACGACGCCACCCACTACATTTGGCTATTTGTCGCCACGCCTCTGCTCCCAAAGCTTGTACAGCGCCGGAAGTATTTCGTTCTACTTTTTTGGAGCACACCTCGTCTCACGCTGGAACCGTGCCAGTGTATACGGATGGCTCCAAGTCCCAAGAGAAGGTTGGCTTCCACGCCGTATCTCCTCCGTTTGAAGTCAGCGGGGCTCTGCCAGGTGCTGTGTCTGTCTTCACGGCCGAGCTGGTGGCAATACACCACTCGGTACGGGAGATTATGCGACGTGCCAGGTCCGGAGACCGGATTGTGATCTATAGCGACTCACAAAGCGCCCTGAGTGCTCTCGGGGTATTGGAATCTCCTCATCACCTGGTGCGCGATATCCGTGACGCCATGGTTTTGGCGAGCCGGGTAGATATCGAGATTATCTTCTGCTGGGTTCCTGGACATGCAGGAATTGCGGGGAATGAGCACGCCGATGAGGGCGCCAAAGAGTCCGCGAGCACTCTGAGACCGGACCAGCGTTTCGCTCTTCCTCACACCGACTACATGGCAGGAATACGGGCAGCTCTTCGGGCTGCTTAGCAAAGAAGAGGGGAGACTGTCGAAGGGAACTTAAAGTTGCGTGCCATTGCGCCGCGACTGTTCCCATGGACCTATCCCCCAATGCCGTGAAGGCTTCAGGTTGCTTTCTGTCGTCTCCGAATTGGGCATACTCGCGGGACGCATCGCTATTTGATGGAGCGCTCGCCAGCGCCCTACTGTGACGACTGCGTTGTCCACCAGACTGTTCTGCACATTCTTGTTGAATGTCCCACTCTGGGCGATCTTCGCTATCGTCTGTTCCTTGTCCTCGGGACGGATTCGTGCACACCGACCTGTGGACTTTTAGACTTCTTGGAGGATGCCGGCCTTCTCCCTTTTATTTAAAATTCAACTATGGATCGTGGTCTTCTTCGGCCCGGGAGGGCGGGGCTTTTCCCGTCGACGGAACTCGCTCTATATTTTTCCAATTTGTTTGTTTTTCTTTTGCTTTTGTTTGTATTTTTTGTTTTTCCTTTTTTTTTTAATCTGGCTTTTAATATTGCCTAGATTTAGGCTCGCTTGAGTACGGCGACTTATGTCCTAGAAGGCAGTCGCCAGATGAAATATAAAAAAAAAATCCTACTCAAATATTTTCGGGGCCGCTGCCGCCCGCTAGCCCGCCCCGCTGGTACTTGGCGCGGCCATGGAGGTCCTCATTTCAGGAAATGACTGAGTTCTCTATCTCAGTCGAGTTTAGTTCGGTTGATGAGGCCGTTGAGTTCTCCGGCAACCTCATCCCCGTGGGCTTGACTAATATTCCTAGAACGTCTGGCTGTTTTGCACGCCGACCCCTCGCGTGGTGGTCAGCCGAGTGTGAGACGGCCCTCAAACAGAAGCGTTATGTTTGCATGTGCTATAAGCGCTGCCCGAACGATTTCACCGTCGGTAAATTTCGTCGAGCTAGGGCTAGGTTCCGGTATATTTCCAAGTGCGCCCGCCGCTCTTCTTGGCGGGCATACGTGTCTTCACCTAAAGGGAAGACCTCTCTACCAGAGGTGTGGAAGCGAGTCAAAAGTATTCGGGTCAAGTTCTCGCCAGACCCCCCCCCATCTTTCGCTTTCTCCTCATTCTCTTTTTCGGGTCCCAGATATCAACTCTGGAGCGTCGACTCCAACAAGCATTGAACCGCTTCTCTTGTTACGCCGAAGTGAACAGGCTTCGGTTTTTGTGGGCCAAGATTAAGGTGGTACACTTCTTTCGCCATCCACGGCTCCACCCCACCCAGACCTGTTTCTAAATGAGGTGCGCCAGGAAGTGGTAGACTCGCACTGTTTCCTTGGTCTCGTATTTCACCTAGGCTTCACCCGAGAGGCTCATATTCGCAGCCTTAGGGTCTCCAACACCCGCGCCATGGATATTCTTCGTTCCTTGACGTTTAGCGCTTGGTGCATGATAGAGCTACTGCCTTTTTTTATCGATCCTTTGTTCGTTTGAAGCTCGACTACGGATGCGAATTTTATGCAGCCCAGCGTGTATTCCGGAAGGTGGGCTCAATCCTCCACACCATCCTTCACCTGGTTGCTGGTCCCTTGCCCCATTGAGAGCATATTTATCAATGCTGGGGATATGCCACTCGCTCGGCGCCATGCACAGTGCATTATTCACCTATACTCGCGAACCCGGCGCCTCCATCAGGCGCTAATAGCTCTCACTGCATTAGCAGCTGATCTGGACAGTGCCTATGCCGCCGAGAGATGTCAGTCATACCCTAAGCCCTTCAGGTTGACGCCCAAAAAACTTTCGATGGCTAGGTATAGTTCTCGGGCCGTTTCTCGCAACGCTTATGCTCCCTAAGCCTCTACAGCGCCGGGAGTATTGCGTTCGGCCTTTTTTGAGAACACTTTGTGTTACGCTGATACCGTGCCAGTGTATACGGTAGAATCGCGGCGGGACGGTTTGGAGACGGGATTGTAATTTATAGCGACTCTCAAAGCGCCCTGAGTGCTCTCGGGGCATTGGAATCTCTGCATCTCTTGGTTCGCGATATCCGTCATGTCTCGGTTTTAGCGAGCCGGGCGAGTCCGTGAGGACTCTGCGACCGGACCAGCGTTTCGCTCTTCCTCACACCGACTACATGGCAGGAATACGGGCAGCTCTTCGGACTGCTTGGCAAAGAAGATGGGAGACGGTCGAAGGGAACTTAAAGTTGCGTGCCATTGCGCCGCGACTGTTCCCATGAACCTATCCCCCAATGGCGCGACGGCTTCAGGTCGCTTTCTCTCGTCTCCGAATCGGACATACTCGTGTGACGCATCGCTATTTGATGGAGCGCTCGCCTGCGCCCTATTGTGACGACTGCTTCGTCCCCCTAGACTGTTCGGCACATTCTTGTCGAATGTCCCAGTCTGGGTGATCTTTGCGCACGTTACCTGTCCCGGTACCGGGATGGGCGGGGTCGCTACCGCCTGTCCTTTGTACTCGGGACGAGTGCGTGCACATTGACTCGTAGACTGATAAACTTTTGGGGGGAGGCCGGCCTTCTCCCTTTTATTTACCAAGGTTTTGTTGTTTTTTTGTTATTGTTTCCTTTCTAGGTCGCACGCTCCTACGCCGGGTGGAGAGGGACCTCCCCCCCCCCGACGCCGGAGCTTGCTTCCTAATTGTCATCTCTTTTTATCGTTGTTTTGTTTTCAAATTTTTATTTTAAAGTAGCCTAGAACTAGGCTGTTTGTTTTCGGGGACTTATACCCAAGTGGGCAGTCGCCATATAGCCCCTTAGAAAAAAAAAATAGTGAGCCGCGTGGATGTCGAGATTATCTTCTGCTGGGTTCCTGGATATGTAGGAATTGCTGAGATTGGGCCCGCCAATCAGGTCGCCAAAGAGTCCGCAAGGACTGGGCGACCAGACCAGCATTTCGCTCTTCCTCACACTGATTACATGGCAGGAATACGGGTAGCTTGGCAAAGAAGGTGGGAGACGGTCGAGAACCTAAAGTTGCGTGACATTTCCCGCGACTGTTCACATGTACCTATACCCCAATGTCGCAGCGGCATCTGGTTGCTCTCTGTCGTCTCCGAATTTGACGCACCACAATTTGATGGAACGCTCGCCTATGCCCTACTGTGAAGACTGCGTTGTCCCCCAGACAGTTCGCCACATTCTTGTTGAATGTCCTAGTTTGGGTGATCTTCGCGCGTGCTACCTGTCGTGGTACCGGGATGAGCGAGGTTGCTACCGCTTGTCCCATGTACTCGAGACGGGTTTGTGTACACCGACTTTGGGGGCAAGGCTTTCCTCCTCCACTTTATTTCACATTTTTTGTGTTTCTTTTTGTAGTTTGCATGTTCTTGCGCCGGTGCAGGGGGTCCTACCCCTCTTCCTTCTTGCCGTTTCACTTTTTCTCCGTGTTGTTATTTTTTTAGCATGTCCTTTTTATCGTTATTTTTTATTTACATATTGTTATTTATTTTTCAATATAGCCTAGCGACTTATGCCCGAGGACGCAGTCGTCAGATGGATCCCGAAAATGATAATTTAAAAAATACAGTATGCTCCCTTAATATACCCACCCCCACACAATATCCGCTAATTTTTCCCCATTTACTTCCCCTCCCCTCCTGACACCTGCCAGGTTAAACCCTTGAATCCACATTTTAACAAAATCCTTCTCTTTTTTAGCCATGTCAGAGGAATGCACCAATCTACTAACGAGGAAATTTCTTTTTAAATTTAAGATTATTACAATAACCGCGTTCCTTCGCTCCTATTTGTCTTCTTCTGGCTACTCCTCTTATTTCCCTCTTTTTTAATAAAAAAATTCTCAAAAATTCTCTTTATTATTAAAGGATTTTATTATAATTGAGGAGTGTTGGATCACCCCTAATGTTATCATGTATTTGGCAGGAGCGTCGATGGCCTCACATTCCCCTCAAGTCTCCCGGGATCAAAACCCGGAGCAGATCCTCAGTGCCGAACCCTCTGCCCTCGATGTTCGGCTCCGGCCACAAGGCGACGGAAGGTGGTCCTGACGGGGAGGATACCCCACCGCACCACCTTACGCCCCCAACCCCGTCGACTCCCGGGACCCCACCTGCATCTGCTAACCCTGCCAACCCGGCGGATTCCTCCATTTTCGCCCCGGTCGAAATCGGCCCCGGAGGTAAGGCCGGAAAAATACTGTCCAACACTAGAATGTCGAGATTATCTTTTGCTGAGTTCCTGGACATGTGTGAATTGCGGTGAATGAGGGCGCCGAAGAGTCCGCGAGGACTCTGCGACCGGACCAGCGTTTCGCTCTTCCTCACACCGACTACACGGCAGGAATACGGGCAGCTCTTCGGACTGCTTGGCAAAGAAGATGGGAGACGGTCGAAGGGAACTTAAAGTTGCGTGCCATTGCGCCGCGACTGTTCGCATGGACCTACCCCCTAATTTCGCGACGGCTTCATGTTGCTTTCTGTGCTGACGGGACTCAGCTTAACCTCTTCTCCTTCTTTCTGACACCCTGTCTTCTTACCCTACCTCCTCACTTTCCCTGCAACCTCACCCACAACTTTCTCTGGTTGGCTTCTAATTTCACAGGGTAGACGCCGAGCAGCATCCTCTCTGACAAACATCCCGGATCCGGCCTGAGGGGAGGAGGTGTCAATGCCCCCTCAGCCCTGAGCTCCAGTTTGGGATGGTGGGATTTTAACAACCTGCTTCAACCCCACCTTTACCTTCACATCCACATTCTTTCTCCTTTCACTATCTATTATTTTTTACGTCGTGCCTAAGGTGTATCTCCCATGCCGATGGGCTGCTAGATCACTAGGCTGGAGGAGTAGCCTCAAATGGCGACAGCTGGTTCTGCCGGCCCCGTATTCACCCCTCGCAGAGATGGCTACTGCGTCGGGTGATGATCCTGTTATCTCGTGAATTACAAAGGGTCACCATGCCCAATGATGAGTCATTAACAAAAATTCTCTCCCTTTACCTTCCCCCTCCGCCATCAGCGGAGCCGCCTTCGGGCAGCTCCACTAAAAAAAATGGAGGTTACCCCCCATCTGCTCTATCAGAGGACCCTCCAAATCTCTGCTACCGGAGAGGAGGCTTACTGCTATCCTTTGCCTACGGGTGCAGTGGACTCCCCCTCAACCCCTTCTCTGTCACTTTTCAGCGGCAGTCCCCCCTTTACTTTCTAAGGGGACTGCCAAGAAAGCAGGCAGGCGGCCCATAATTGACCACTCCCGGTTGGGGCAGCTCGATAGGGCCAACCCCATTAAGGGAGCAAAGGACGGCAGGGCCCCTCAGCCCGTGCCCCTTAATGTCCTGCAGGCGTTCGCGACAGGTTTGATGGTGGTGAGTGTACCTGCCCCCCTCTCTTCCTCGAATGGTATCTGTGATGCCTTAGGGGGGGATGGCCACATGGAGGCCCCGCTTGAGATGGACTTAGTTCCTGAGATGTCCAATCCTCAGATGGTAGGACCTTCCATGGGGTCGAACCTGCGCTCAGTGCCAAGCACTGGGTCTGCTGCCGTTTCGGTAAGCGACCAAGCCATGATCGGCACGTCCGGCCCCGTTGATTTCCTGGGCGGAGACCAGGAGAGTGGAGCCACGATTACGTCGGGGCCCATCATTCAGAGGCTACTCTCCCGTAAGGGGCGCGGCGATTTGGCTTCCTGGCCGCCGTCCGCTGACGAGACTCGGCGCCCCGTCCGGCCCCAGCTTAGCCTCTTCTCCTTCCTTCCTCCAGCCTGTTTCTCTCCCCTACAACCTCTCCCTCAACTTTCTCTGGTCGGCCTCTATTTTGACAGGGTAGATGCTGACCTCCTTCTCAGCCAACTATCGTGTGTAGGGGACAATATTCCCTAACCCCTGAGCTCCGGTTTGGGATGGTGGTTTTTTAACAACCTGCTTCATCCCTACCCATACCTTCTTCACCTTCCCTTTCCTTCTCATTTGACCATCTATCTTTTTACGCCATGCCCAAGGTGGATCCGTCATGTCGAAGGGCTGCCAGGTTACCAGACTGGAGGGGTGGCGTAAAATGGTGGTACCTAGTTCTGCCAGCCCCGTACTCATCCCTTCCAGAGCGGGCTACTGCGAGGAGTGATTAGCGTCTGCATCCCGTGAAAATAATAGGGTCCATAAGCCTAATGATGAGATTTAAAAAAAATAAACCCTTAATTTCCCCCCTTCCAGCTTCGGAGCCGCCCCCGGGTAGTTCCACAGAAAAAAAATGGAGCCCCCCCCCCTGTGCTTTCGCAGGGGAACCTCCAAAGCTCTTTGACTGAAGAGGAGGCTTACTCCTCTCTATTGCCTATGGGTGCAAGGGACTCCCCCTCACCCCATTCTTTGGAATCGCCTTCGGGTGCCTCCCTCTTTCCAGCAGGCAGCCCATAATCGGCCGTCCCCGTTGAAGCGGTGCGGTAGAGCAAACCCCCTTAGGGGAAAGATAGGGCCCATGGGCCGCTTCCATCAAAAGCCCTGCTGCCTCCAATATTAAAACTAGCGAGGGGTCAATGCACGTGCCCCCCACCCCACCTAACCCGACTAGAGAGACCGCTCCCAATGGAGTCTGTGATGGCCACATAGAGCCCCCCCGAGATAGGCATGGTCCTTGAGGCAACCCAGCCCCAGACAGTAGGACCTTCTATGGGGCCGAATCCGGGCTCTGCGCCAAGCACAGAACCTGAGAAGGACCTTGCTGAGGCTGGTCCATCTGTCCTGGGGGCTCCTGCCGGCGGAGAGAAGAAACGGGTTCATTCCCCGCCCTCCTCTCTAAAAAAGAAAAGAAACAGGAAAAAAACTATGAGCTACTCTCCATCCGCGGGGCCTGTGGGGACGGATGGGTGTGTTGCTTCGGTAAGCGACCAAGCCAAGATCAGCGCGTCCATCCCCCTTCCTTCGGGTGCAGAGTCCCTGACAAAGACCAAAAGTACAAGTGCGCAGAGCGGAGCCTCGATTACGTCGGGGCCCCTCATTCAGAAACTACCTGGCGTTTTCGAGCCCGCTAGCTTCAAACGCTTCCTCGTTATTCTCTCCACTGATTGCAGCATGTTGGCTAATGGCAGCATGATCCATCAAAGGAGAGCTTTAGCTAGTGTGATAGACGAAGGTCACCTGTTTCTCGGACGGGAGCCTTTTAGCGAATGCGTCGAATCCCTCCGAGGCAGTCATGATTATTGCCCTTCGGACACTTGATGGCATGCCTGTGAGTGTGACGCCGCACTCTACCATGAACTTAGGGAAAGTAGTAGTTTATGGGAGGGAACTCGTTGAATACTCTATAGATGACATCACCTTAGACACCCACCCCTACACTCTTCGTCACGTTCGAATGTGACAAGCACCCTGAATCGGTGAGTGCCGGTTGGTATTGCTACCGTGTAAAGACATTCGTGTCAGTGCTGCGGAAGTGCTATTAGTCACCTATTCGACCATAGTAATCGCTCCTTTCAATGTGAAAAGTCAGGGTTACTCGAAATCTGTGTAAGTTACTCCAAGGCCGCACACGATAAGTCCAAATCGGAGAGCCGCATCCCGCTTCTTCGAAGCAATGTGGTACATCTCCTTGAGAAGGAAATCCTGGCCATTCAGGTTCAGGATCGTCTCTCATTTCGCGAGGCTAAGGACTTGGTCTTGGCGCGCCCGGCGCTGCCCGGGACGTTCTATTACTCAATGTTGAGAAAGACACCCTCTGCTCCCTGCCCCTCCAGGCCTACGAGCACGGTCGTTTCTGCAACCATTCGGAACTCTTCTGCTGGTTCTACCCACCCCGGGCGCTACCCTGGTAAAGCTGGCGGCACAAAGGGTCTATACCCAGTCCCAGCTAAAACCAGCTTCCCCCCCCCCCTTCCTTTTCCCCAGCGTTACCGTTTTCCGTAAGGCGAAACGGCCACGCGCCTCCATCGAGTCGTTGGACTCACAGGAAGCAACACCCCTGAAGTTGGTCGCCATGCCATCTTCCGGGGTTCCTAAAGCTGCCCCCCGAAAAGAGGACAGCACTAAATGAGCCTCGGCTCCTTCTCCCACGCCCAGTGGCGGGCTGAGTGTCTCGGAGACGTTGGATCCTCGAAAAGAGGGCCCCTTGACTCCGAAGCCGCCCCGCCCGCCTAAGGTTTCGAGGCGGAGGAAAAGACTCATGGCGAGTCAAACCTCCCCCAATAAGTTCTCGAAGGCGACAGCGCCAGGAGTTCTGCCTCTGAGAAGCGTACGGCCATTCCCATGAGGGTCTTCTTTTCGAAGAGGGCCCACCCCTCGTCTCCTCCCAGCTATACCTAGAAGGCATATTCCTTGAATGGAATTGCCGCGGACTCCGGGCCAACTGGGAGAAATTGTGAAGGCTCGTCTCCACCCCTTCCCCGTTAGCAATCTTTTACCGGAGACCATGCTGGGCGCATGATTCGACACCTGGGTGAGCGAGATCTGGCCTTTCTGTTAAATTTGTTCAGGATCTGAGTGGAGGGTCTCCTCCCAGATTCCTGGCGAATCGCTATTGTGCTCGCCTTTCGCAAACCGGGGAGAGATCACTCTACCCCGGCCGGTTTCCGCCCAATCTCTCAATCTATTCCTGAGTAAGTTAATGGAGAAATTGGTAAATCTTAGATAAGCTCTTTTCCTGGACAGCGGAGGCCATCTGTCTTCTGCACAGTGCGGCTTCCGCAAGTTCCACTCCACGTCGGATGCTCTGCTCCGACTGGAAAATGCCGTCTGCGAGGCCTTCCTTCGTAGACAGCACTACGCCACGGTAGTTTTCGATCTGGAGAAGGCCTATGATACCGCATAGCGATACGGTATCATCGAGACTCTCCACACGATGGGGGCGAGGGGACGCCTGCTAATGTTTATATCTGAATTTTTGCGAGATCGTAGATTCCGCATACGGGTGGGGGGAGAGCCCTCTCCGGCCCAATGGAGCAGGAAGATGGTGTTCCGCAGGGAAGTGTCATCAGTGTCACACTCTTTCCCCTGAGCATCAACGGCATCATCTCGGTGCTGCCGGAAGATGTTCTCGCTACGCTCTACGTGGTTGACCTTTCAATCTCGTTTGGCGCGGCCCAGATGCCAACTCTCGATCGTCGACTCCATTGAACCGCGTCTCTCGCTATGCCCAAGCGCACAGGCTTCGGTTTTCCTTCGCCAAGACTAAGGTGGTGACTTCTGCTGCCATCCTCGGCTCCACTCTGACCCAGACTTGTGTCTAAATTGGATGCGCCTGGAAGTGTTGGACTCGCACCGTTTCCTTGGTCTTGTATTTACCGACGCCTCACCTGGGAGGCTCATATTCGTAGCCTTAGGGTCTCTTTTACTCGCGACATGGACATTCTTCGCTCTACTACGGATGCGAGTTTTATGCATCCGCAGCCGAGTGTGTATTGCGGAAGGTAGACGCTATCCACCACATCGGCCTTCGCTTGGCAATCGGTGCCTTCCGCCCTCCCCCTATTGAGAACCTGCTGGGAGATGCCACTAGCTCTGCCATGTGAACAGTGCATTATTTGCCTCTACGCGCGAGCCCGGCGCCTCGATCAGTCGCTAACAGCTCTCACTGCATTCGTAGCTCATCTGGGCGATGCCTATGCCGCCGAGAGACGCAAATTATAACCTATGCCTTTCGGCTTTAGAGCTAGGTATAGCTCTCGGGCACGTGGCGCCCCTCGTTCTGCCCAGGACGCCACCTTTGACCATTTGTCGCCACGCCTTTGCTCCCAAAGCTTGTACAGCGCCAGGAGTATTGCGTCCTGCCTTTTTGAAGCACACTTCGTGTCACGCTGGAACCGTGCCAGTGTATACGGATGGCTCCAAGTCCCAAGGGGGGGATTTTTTCCACGCCATATCCCCTCTGTTTGAAGTCAGCGAAGCTCTGCCAGCCGTTGCGCTTGTCTTCACGGCCGAGCTGGTTGCACTACACCGCTCTGTACGGGAGAGAACGCGACGTGCCCGGTTCGAAGACCGGATTGTTATTTATAGTGACTCACCATGCGCCTTGAGTGTTCTTGGGGCATTGGAATCTCCGCATTCCCTGGTTCGCGATATCCGTGACGCCACCGTTTTGGCGAGCCGGCCGGATGTCGAGATTATCTTCTGCTGGGTTCCTGGACATGTAGGAATTGCGGGGAATGAGGCGCCAAAGAGTCCGCGAGAACTGGGTGACCAGACCAGCGTTTCGCTCCTCCTCACACCGATTGCATGCCTGTTATACGGGTAGTTTTCTGAGCTGTTGGCAAATGAATGAATGAATAGTGCATAAAAGATTTAAAAGCTGCGTAGCCCAGATGGGCTATCTCGCAGCCAAATTCACTTATGGGCGGTGAATTTAAAATTATTATTTTTAAAATATTGGCATATTAAAATACATAAAAAAGCAGAAATGTCCTTGGGACCAAAATTAGTATAATAGGCAATATTGAGTCAGTTGAGTTAAAATCTTTTAACAAAAAATAGACTATTAAAAAATTCAACAAAATGTAAAAACATAAACTATAAATAGATCAACAATAAATATATAAAACTATTTTAAATTTTCTTTAAAAGATTGCTTTCTTTTAGGAAGGTTAGTATCCTAGTCACGTCAAAGAAGCAATGGGTCTCGGAAAAGATGCCCCGCAGAGCCTGCTGGGGGGCCATCTCTCTGGTAATGAAGGGAAAAGTCGTCCTTCTGAGATTCCTTAGTAATGGGCATTCTACAAATATATGGAGGACAGATATTTGTACCCCACACAGAATGCACATGGGTGGGGGCAGCCCACTCATTAAATGCTCATGGGTGAGCCGGCAATGGCCTATCCTCAGACGGACAAGCGCAACCTCCATTTTACGATGTCTAGTTGTACGTGGCCATGGGTGAACGGAGGGTTTTATGGAGTGGAGCTTGGTGGGAGGGAGCTCACTCCACCTCTTCTGCCATAGGCCGACCACGTATTCATTGGTCAGAGGATAGGCATCGCAAAGTGGGACTGGGGCCACTGGAGCTGTCCCCAGTGATGCTGCTTCTTTGGCTGCAGCATCTGCCCTCTCATTGCCTGGGATGCCCACGTGACTAGGCACCCAGCAGAAGGATATCTCGTGGATGGGCGATAGTCGTAGGAGCCACCGCTGGATCTTGGAAACCAACGGATGGCTCGAACCAACATCACCCAACATTTGAAGCGAACTAAGGGAGTCTGTAAAGATAGTATGAGAACCAGATGGCCTGCCAGCTATGATGGTCAGTGCCGCCATCATAGCAACGAGTTCCGCTGTGAATGCGGAAGCTGCGTTTGGCAGGCGGACCAATGCTGTCTCAGATGGAAAGACAGCAGCTGCTCCAACTCTGTCCGGTGACTTGGACCCATCGGTGAACACAAAAGTGCTATGCCGATGTTGAGAGGAGTGGTCGCCATACATGGTTCTCAATACTACAGGCAGGTGGTGATCCTTGGGCCTATCAGCCAGTTCCCTACATACCATTACAGGTGGTATGAGCCACGGGGGGGTCTTTGGCATAGTAAAGGGAATCACTGAGAACTCCCTTAGTTGCGCAGTGTGCTCGGCCATACGCAGAGCAAAGGGGCGAGCCAGAGATGGAGATCTATCGTATGAGGCCACTGTCCGTGTATTGAACATGCACTCATACACTGGCGTCTGCGGTAGTTGCTCAAGTCTAAGGAGGTAGTTCAAATTAGACTTGAGCCTGTGATAGGGAAGGGGGAGAACCCCGTTCTCTGCGTAGAGGCTCCACACTGGGGAGGACTTAAAGGCTCCAGAAGCCAGGCGCACACCCTGGTTACGCACAGTATTTAGTTTTTCGAGAATGGATGGCGAGGCAGAGGAGTACACCTGTGATCCATAGTCTAGCTTTGATTGGACCAATGCTAGATACAGGAGCCACAGGGTACGTTGATCACTTCCCCAAGAAGTGTGAGACAACAGTTTCATTATGTCCATTCTCTTTAAACAAGACCTTTTCAAGGCGTCCACATGGTGCCGGAAGGAAAGCCTTGAATCAAATATGACCCCCAGATATTTGAAATGGGGCTCAAAATCTATAGGCACACCATATAGCGACAAAAGGGGGGGGTCCCATGTCACTAACTTATGCCCATAAAAGTGAACAGCCTTGGTCTTTACTGCGGAAAAGCGGAAACCCTTGGAGGAAGCATTTTCAGCTACAGTGCTTATAGCTCGCTGTAGCTTACGGACGATAAATGGGAGTCTGGGCGAAGAACAAATGAGCGCCAGATCATCCACATATAACGTCGACGAAATCTCGGGAGGGAGATTTCTAACAATGCTATTAATGGCCACAGAGAAGCAGGTGACACTGAGGACACTTCCCTGTGGCACACCCTCAACTTGGTCCACGGGCTCCGATAAGGTGCCTCCAACCCTTACGCGTAGTGTGCGTCGCATCAGAAATTGCTCGACAAACCTGGGGAGGTAACCCCGCAGGCCCCAATCATGGAGTTGTTTAAGGATACCACGCCTCCAGGTGGTATCGTATGCTTTCTCAATATCAAAGAAGACAGCGATGGCGTGCTGCTTCTTTGAAAAAGCATCTCTTACGAGTGACTCCATTCGGACAAGCAGGTCTGTCGTACTCTGCTTTTTCCTGAACCCTGATTGAGAAGGAGATATGAGATTTTGAGTCTCCAAAAACCAGACGAGTCTGAAATTGACCATTCTCTCAAACACTTTACATGGACAACTGGTAAGAGCAATGGGGCGGTAATGGGTGGGCTCCGTCCCGTCCTTTCCTGGTTTGCGGAATGGAAGGACTATGGCCTCTCTCCACATGGAAGGGAAGCGGCCCTTGATCCAAATCCAGTTGTAAATGTCCAGTAAATGAGAGAGAAGGGATGGATGCATATTCCTAATCATATCATAGGAAATGCCATCCGATCCGGGGGCAGTGGATCTACAGTGCTTCAGTGCATTATGGAGCTCATGGATAGAGAAGAGTCGGTTGTAAGACTCGTTATCCATGTTAGGCTCCACAAAGTTGAGCGGTTGCTGCTCCTGTTGGAGCCTAAAGCACTGGAATTGCATCTCATAATTATCTGGGCTTGAGATGCTAGCAAATGATCTGGCCAAGACATTGGAAATATGGGACAAGTCCCCCAACAATTCTCCAGCTTGGACAATGTTGGGAGCTGTAAAGCCATTGGATTTGCCCAATAGCTTTTTGACCCTTTTCCACACTTTGTCTATAGGCGTTTGCCAACTTATGGACGCGATGTAACCTTCCAACGAGGTCTTTCGAGCCTGTCGAAGGATGCGTCGCCGTGCTGCCCTTGCTCTGTTACGAGCAATTTTATTTACCATCGTAGGGGAGCGATGGTAACGTCGGCAAGCCATTTTACATTCAGTCACGGCTCTCAAGCATTCAGCCGACCACCAGGGAACTTGTGGTCCGCGAGCGGTTGAGCCGGAGAGCGGGATAGAGGAGTTAGCCGCTTTATTGACGTGGACTAGGAGGTCATCGATAGCCACGTCAATATCTTCATGAGGGAAGGACCCGTCATGGCTCGAGAGGTGCCTGAATTTAGGCCAGTTTGCTTTTTTTGCATTCCATTTTTTACTAGGTGGTGGAGGGGGGCCACCTGTACATGGCGCTATAATAATGGGGAAGTGATCGCTGCCTCGCAAGTCAGGATCCACTGCCCAGTCAAAATCAGCTCTACAGCTTGGTGAACAGAGGGACAAGTCCACGCATGTAGAGCTGCTCGTCTGGATGTGAAATGATGTATGGCTGCCATCGTTTAGAAGGCAGACATCATTTTCGCCCAGAAATTTCTCAATCATGTTTCCCCTAGGGTTCTTATCATGGTCCCCCCAAAGGGGGTGTCGAGCATTAAAATCCCCAATCAATAGAAAAGGGGGAGGGAGCTGTTTAATTACCTCTACTAGTTTTCTAGCTAGAGAGGCTGTGTCTTTTTCCTCACTTGGAGGGAGGTAAAGCGAGCAGACCGTATAGTGGCGATGGGAGAACAGGCGGACAGCAACCGCCTGCAGGTCTGTCGCAAGGTCGATCTGGTTATGGGGAACCCTGCTGTTGATGAGCACAGCAGAACCATGGATTGGTTCTATAGGGTTCTTATAGTATCCCACAAAACCAGGAATATTGGGTACACTACGAGTACCCAAGCAAGTTTCCTGTAAAGCTATACAATCAGGATTGTAGTCTTTAAACAGGAGCTTGAGTTCTTCCCACTTGGGGAAGAGACCTTGGATGTTCCAATGAATTATTGGATACATCCTTACCTCTTTAAGACAATCATCCTACCCTTAGGGGTAGGAGGTTTTGGTTTTATACTACCCGTAGGGGTAGTTTTGGTCATACCAATTACCGGTTTTGGGTATGACTCTGGAGGCATCGGGAGCGTTAATTTAGCTCTCGGCTTTTCTTTTAAACGTGGCAATTTTGTTAGC
This sequence comes from Ceratothoa steindachneri, assembly GCA_963969495.1. Taxonomy (NCBI): domain Eukaryota; kingdom Metazoa; phylum Arthropoda; class Malacostraca; order Isopoda; family Cymothoidae; genus Ceratothoa; species Ceratothoa steindachneri. The sequence continues at coordinate 178,261,130 of OZ018320.1, forward strand.
TGGCTATAAGAAATGACTGTCTTGACTGGAGAAGCAGATGTGGGAGCATCTCCATCAGTCATTTCGTGAGCCGATGACATCGACTTGGCTGGTGATGGTGGCAGCGATTGTTCGGCTGGCGAAGGATTCTTGGAATCTGATGGTTGGTTCGGCTCCTCCTTGGATAAGGGGGCAGCCTCTACTACAGCTGTTTCCTGTGATGGGGTACAGGTTGATTCCTTCTCACTTAGGGCTCGAAGGAGTTCCAAAGCAGTATCAGCAAGGGGTGGGTTGCTGACTACTCGCTTTGGGGCTGTAGTTCTCTGTTCTTTGGGGGCAGGATGGATGTCCAGAGCTGGAATAGACACCACCTGCGGCCCAATCCGATTCACATCCACGTCTTGTGGAGCGGTGGCAAAGTGTTTTGCCACTCTTGGTGAATCGGGTGAGGATGGAAGGTTCCTCTTCTTTGTGCCATCAGAAGCTAGGCTAGATTTTGGTGAAGAGTTTTCTCTACCGATTGATCGTGGTTTCGGTCGAGGGGGGCTCTTAACCTTTTCAGGTGTGCGTGGAGATGCGGGTTTAGGGTGTGGAGAACCCCTTACCTGTTCAGGCACATCTCTGCGCGGAGACCTGGGTTTCGGTTGTGGAGGACTTCTTGTTTGTTCAGGAGAGCCTGTAGATGGTCTCTGGCTTCTTCCCTTCTTTGGCGTGGCGGTGCGCAGAGCATCCGCGAAGCTCACGCCAGGCTGAACGTAAGTCTCCCTAACTCTTCGTCTAGCCTCTTTATAGCTCACCCTGTTTTTATTTCGAACAGCAATGACCTCTCTCTCGTAGAGGAAGAAGGTGCATTGCTGTGATGTGGCAGAGTGGTCTCCGCCACAATTGGGGCAGCACGGCTGTTTGGAACAGGGTGTTCCGTGAAATTCTGCTGAGCAGTTTACACAAATCCTTTCGCTTTTACAAAACTTGCTTACATGGCCAAAGCGTTGGCAATGGAAGCACCGCCGGGGGTTTTCGACGTAAGGCTTGACTGGGATGTTAAGGTAGCCAGCCTTGACGTACTTGGGTGGTTCCAATCTGTTGAAAGTTAGAATTATGGTGGCGGTAGGGACCCTAGCGCCATTCACAAACCTAGAAATGCGATGTGCACTTGTTACTTTCTGATTGGCAAGTTTTGTCACCAACCTGTCGATATCATACTCAATGAGTTCACCCGATCGAATAACACCTTTGGAGGTATTAAATGTCGGGTGAGACGCGGATGATACACTCACTGAGGCTAACTTTTCAAGAGATTGAATTCTCTTTTGCTGCTCATTAGACTTGGCCTCGACAATCAATGCGCCATCATTGCGCGACCATATTTGAGCAGGTTCGCCACACTTGTTTACGAAGTCGTCAAAGACATCAAAGATGTCAGCTTTGTTAAGAGGACAACGTTCGTTGCTGGATTTGAGTACTATAAAGCGGTCATAATCCAGTTCTTCGTCTACTTCTGACCCAAAAGGGTCCAAGCGACGAAGATCTCTGCTTTTTTCACGGTGACCAGAGGCCGGCGGTCTCTGGGATGAGTTTTTGGAAAGTTTACCCATATGATTTTGATTTTTATAAGTGGTGTCTCTGGAGCCGAGGGCATGTACCAAATCGCCATCGTGAGTCCGGAGAGCGCCCATACAGTCCAGACAGGGTAGCCCGCCCCCCGACTCCCACTGTTGTTTCAAAAACAGCGGAGCCGCATAACGGAGTTTTACTGGACTGCGGTGCAAAGACCTCCCGAAAGCAAAACAACGACCCAGGCAACCAAACCTACCTCCGTGGCACGGTCCTGCGGACGATGCCCCCCAGTAGGTACATCCGTCGACTCGGTACAGAGTACACATACTGACTAGGACCAAGTGGGCCGAAAGTGCGCTGGGGTTCAGACACACAGTCGCCCCACAAGGTAATTTGGGGATGCCGGAGTGATGCCAGTGTTTGGTCATCAAACCGCCTCATGGGGTTCCCCTCACCCACCTTTTATGTTGGTGTGAGGTCACCTAGCCCTTGTGATGCCATTCACTAACTGCAGGGCCACAGCAAAGACAACCATATGGGCCAGAAGTGTGCTGGTGTCCATACACACAACTGCCCCAAAAGGTTGGTGGGTACGCTTAGTCAGGTACCCAAACCAGGATATCCCGCCTGGTGTTCGGACGTTGGGCACACGCTTAGTTAAAAAACAGGGGCACCACGTGAAGGTGGTGTGCCAACATTTAGGGAACATAGGCTATGAGTTGCGCGATATTCCCCATTGCCCCCAGCTGTTGGCAAAGCACATGGTTGACGGTCGAGGGGAACCCAAAGTGGCGTGCCATTGCGCCGCGACTATTTCCATGGACCTACCCCCTAATGCCGCGAGGGCTTCAGGTTTCTTTCTGTCGTCTCCGAATTGGACACGCGAAACGCACCGCCGTTCGATGGAGCGCTCGCCTGCGCTCTACTGTGAAGACTGCGTTGTCCCCCAGACTATTCTGCACATTCTTGTTGAATGTCCCAATCTGGGTGATCTTCGCGCACGTTACTTGTCCCGGTACCGGGATGAGTGGGGTTGCTACCGCTTGTCCCTTTTACTCGGGATTGGGTCGTGCACACTGACTTGTGGACTATGTGACTTATTGGATGAGGCTGGCCTCCTCCACTTTATTTAACTGTTTTGTTGTTTTTGGTTTTGTAGGTTGCACGTTCCTCTGCCGAGAGAAGGCCCGCCTCACTCCGGCGGAGGAACGTGCAACAATCTGCTTCCGATTGTTACACTTTTCCTTTTTTTATTGTTATTCTTGTTTTTTTTTATTGTTATTTTAATGTAGCCTAGTACTAGGCTGTCGTGTGTACGGAGACTTATACACAAGTACGCAGTCGCCAGATGGGCTACTAAAAAAAACGTAGTTAGTTTTCTATAAGTCGTATGACGTCACCACCGCTCCGTTTTCACGCCCATTTCGTACGTCTTTCAGCGGTGTTGTTCGGTCGCCATGACTATCGGTTCGGGAATTCCCTGCACGCGTCGGTGCCCCCCACGCCCATCTCCATCAATCCCCCCCTTCCGCCTCCACCGTACACCCCCCTCGCCGTCTCATCGCTCCCGCCCCCGCTGCCTCCCAGGAGGAGGAGGGAGCCGTCCCTGGGAGACACTTCCCCCAAGGTGAGTCAGGTTACCCGTATCATCACTGCCAGTATATACAGATGGTTCAAAGTCCTAGGAGGGGTCGGTTTCCACGCCTTATCCCATCTGTTTGAAGTCAGCGGGCCTCTGCCAGGCGCTGCGTGTCATCACGGCTGAGCTGGTTGCAATTCACCGCTCTGTACGGGAGATAACGCGACGTACCCGGTTCGGAGACCGGATTGTGTTATATAGAGACTCGCAAAGCACCCCCCTCCTCTCCCTAAGGGGCACGGCGATTTGCATTCCTGGCCGCCGTACTGACGAGACTAGGCGCCCCGTCCGGCCCCAGCTTAGCCCCTTCTCCTTTCTGACAGCCTGTGTTTTTACCCTCCTTCCTCACTTTCCCTACAACCTCTCCCATAACTTTCTCTAGTCGGCCTCTAATTTCACGTGATAGACGCCGACCAGCTTCCTCTCACCCAACTATCCCGGATAGTCGCTCAGGGTGGAGGGATCAATGTTCCCTCACCCCTGAGTTCAGGGCTGGGCTGGTGGGTTTTTAACAACCTGCTTCATCCCCACCCACACCTTCCTCACATAATCTTCTTCCTCATATCCCTACCTATCAATTTTACACCGTGCCCAAGGTGGAGCCGCCAGGTCACTAGGCGTGAGGAGTGTCCTCAAATGGTGGCAGCCGCGCCGTCCCCGTGTTCACCCCTCGCAGAGCCGGCTACTACGTGTAGTGATGAGCGTTTGCGTCCCGCGATTATTATAAGCTCACCCCGGATGCCGCCTTCGAGTAGCTCCACCGAAAAAATTAAGGTACCCCCTCCTCCTGTGCTTTCACAAAGGACCCTCCAAAACTCTTAGACCGGAGAGGAGGCTTACTCCTCTCCTTTGCATACGGGTGCTGGGGACTTCCACTTTGCCCCCTTCACTGGAGTGACTCGCTTCTTCTAGCGGTAGTCTCCCCTTTGCTTTCCAAGGGGACTACCAAGAAAGCAGGCAGGAGACCCATAATTGTCCGATAGGGGCAACCCCCTTAAGGGGGCGAGGAACGGCAGGGCGTGTGGGCTCATGCCCTCCAAATTCATGCGCGCACGCATATGAGGCTTATAGGGGGTCACTATACGTGATCCCCTCTCTTCCCCGACCCAACACAGAATTAAAGGTACCTCGAAGCCGACCGGTGATGTCTTAGGGAGGGATGGGCACATGGAGGCTTTCCTGAGGTGACCCCGCCCCAGACGGTAGGATCTTTCATGGGGTTGAACCAGGGCTCGGTGCCAATCAAAGAACCCGTCTCATCCCCTATGCAAGCTGCTCCTCAGACGGCTCGTGTCCTCGCGGCCACACAAGGAGAGGATGGATCACCTTCCCCGGCTGGTGCTCCTATGACAGGCAAGTCTTTCTCCATTTCAGACAATAATCTTGCACAGGCCGGCCAATTTGACCTGGGGTCTCCTACCGGCAGAGGAGAGAAGCGGGTTCATTCCCCGCCCTCCTTTCCTAAAAGGAATAAGACAAAGAAGATTCTAGGCTACTCTTAGCCACGGGGACGGATGGGTCTGCTGCCGTTTCGGTAAGCGACCAAGCCAAGTTCGGCACCTCCGGCGCTTGTCCCATACGAAGACCAGAACGCCGTGCTGAGCCTCGATTACGTCGGAGGCTACCTGGCGTTTTCAATCCCGCTGGTTTCAAACGCTTCCTCGTTATTCGCTCCACTGATGTTTGCTAAGGGCAGCATGATCCATTAGAGGAGAGCTATAGCTAGTGTGATTGGTAGAGAGCCGAAGGTGACCCGTTTCTCGGGCGGGAGCCTTTTGGTGAATCCGTCGAATCCCTCCCAGGCGGCCATGATTAGTGCCCTTCGGACACTTGATGGCACGCCTGTGAGTGTGACGCCGCACTCTAACATGAACTTTGTGAAAGTAGTTTATGTGAGGGAACTCATGGACTACTCCATAGATGACATCAACTTACAGCTCGCCGACTATGAGGCGGTCAAGGTCGAACGTGTGATGAGAAAACAGGGAGGTGCCTCGAGACCCACCCTTACACTTTTCGTCACGATCGACTGTGACAAGCTCCCGTAGTCGGTGTGTGCCGGTTGGTATCGCTACTGCGTGAATTAATTCGTGCCACTGTCCCGGAGGTGCTACGATTGCAACCGCTTTTGCCATACTTCTCGATCCTGTAGACGCGCAAAGTCGAGGTTACCCGAAGTCTGTGTAAATTGCTCCAAGGTCGTACGCGCTAAGTCCAAATCGTGTGTGGCCAAGTGTGTTAATTGCGAAGTGCCGTACCCCGTTTCTTCGAGGCAATGTGGTGCGTATCTAATAAGAAGAAAATCCTGGCCGTTCAGGCCCAGTATCATCTCGCATTTCGCGAGGCTAACGACTTGGTCTTCGCGCGCCCGGTGCTGCCTGGGACGCCTATGCCTCAATTTTAAGAGATAACTCTTTGCTCCATGCCTACGAGCACGGTCGTTTCCGCGCCCATTCGGAATTGCTGAGAATGATGGCGCCAAAGAGTCTGCGATGACTGGGTGACCAGACCAGCGTTTCGCTCTTCCTCACAGATTACATGGCAGGAATACGGGCAGCTCTCCGGGCTGCTTGGCAAAGAACTTGGGAGACGGTCGATGGGGAACTTGAAGTTGCGTGTCATGGCGCCGCGACTGTTCTCATGGACATACCCCCCCAATGCCGTGACGGCTTCAAGTTCCTTTCCTTCGTCTCCGAATTCGACACACTCGCATGATGCACCGCCACTTAATTGAGCGCTCGCCTACGCCTTATTGTGACAAGTGCGTTGTTTCCCAGACTGATCGGCACATTCTCGGCGCACGTTACCTCTGCAGGTACCGGGATGAGCGGGGTCGCTACCGCTTGTCCCTTATACTCGGGACGGGTTAGTACACACAGTGTTGTGGACTATACGACTCTTTGAATGAGGCTAGCCTCCACTTTATTTCACTTTTTTTTAGGTCGCATGTTCCTGCTCCGGGGGAAGGCGGGCCTGCCCACGAAGCCGGAGCGCGCTTCCTTCTTGTCTTTTTGCTTTGTTTTTGTTGCCTTTTTTTAAAAAATTAGCCTCTGTCCTTTCTTTCGTTATTTGTTATTTACATATTTGTTTTTGAATATAGCCTAAGAGTAGGCTGTGTCGACTACGGCGACTTATGCTCAGGTAGGCAGTCGCCACATTGGCTCCTAAAATCTTTTTTTAAAAACAGGCGTCCATCTCACCCACTCACGCTCTCTGCTCTCTGCCCTCAGGTCAAGCAGGCGCCGGACGCGCCCCAGTTGCCCCCGCGGGACGCCTCCCCGCCGCCCATCCCGCCGCGCGTGGCCACCGTAACGCTGCCCCGAATGCACTCCTCCTCGGCGTTCGCCCACCCACCTCCCCCACCACCACTTCACAGCCAGTCAGGCTCCCTGGCCAGCATCCCCGCCTCGGTCCACCACATCCCTCCACACCACAACACCCCTTTCCGGGGCGCGCCCCCCCACCTTCAGTACCGCCTGGATCCGCCTCCGCAAAGGCGCCGGACGTGTTCCATGGACCTCACTTCGCAGCGGGACAACGGGCCCCATTCTGGCCGTCTCGGTAAGTGATCATTCTGGGTCGTTTATCGGTTCGGAAACTCCCTTAGCAGTTTTCGTTTGTTTATGCGTGCACACAAGCTGTCCTAGTGGCCGGAAAAAGATTCTCTTGTGAGGGTGGTAAATGGTAGTATTTAGTACGATGAGCGATCAATAAGTTTTGCGAATCAGGGCAAAACAGAGAAAGGGGAATGGCTGTTTGTGGGGATGTTAGGACAAGTTATGATAAATCAGGACCTGCAGCCCCACGCTCCTGCCTCGTGTATTTTAGAAGCAGTAGCTGATCGCAGATCGTCAGTCACAAATTTTTTCAACAATGGAGAAGGTTGAGCACCGCACAGTGATCAAATTTTTTACCAAGGAAGGCAAGAATGCAAAAGAGATCCATGAACGCATGGTTGCAGTGTACACCGACACCACCCCTTCCTATACAACCATTGCTCGCTGGAATACGGAGTTCCGCCATGGTCGTGAGTCCCTTGAAGATGACCCCCTCCCAGGACGCCCGTCAGACGTGACCAACGAGGACAATGTGGCTCGTGTGGAGAGGAGGATCCTCGAAAATCGACGGGTGAAGGTCGAAGAAATCGAGCGAGAACTTGGAATATCACATGGATGTGTTATGAACATCATCCACGACAATTTGGCCATGACCAATATCTCTCTCTGCCCGTTGGGTCCCTAGAAACCTCACGAAACCTCACGCCCCAATGATCGACTTCAACGTCGTCAAAGTTCGGAGGAGCTGCTGCTCCTGTACAACCAAGACCCGGCGGGATTCGAGTCACGCATAGTGACAGGTGATGAAACGTGGGTCCATCACTGGGATCCCGAGACCAAGCTCGAAAGCATGGCCTGGAAGTACAGGGGCTCTCCGACCCCCATCAAGTTCCGGACCAAACCCTCAGCCGGGAAGATCATGGCCACCATCTTTTGGGATTCTGAGGCAGTGTTGATGGTGGACTATGCGCCTCGTGGAAGGACCATCACAGGTCAATATTACGCCGAGGAACTGGCTGGGTTGAAGAAGTGCATCCGTCAGAAGCGGCGCGGCAAGTTGACACGCGGTGTCCTGCTCCTCCACGACAATGCCCCTGTCCACAAGGCCAGAGTTGCACAAGCTGCCCTGCGCGAGTGCGGATTTGAGTTGCTCAACCATCCTCCCTACAGTCCAGATCTGGCCCCCAGCTCAAGGCTGCACTGCGTGGACGCTGGTTTGGGGACGATGAAGATGTGCAGCTCGCCGTCCAGGAGTGGATTGAACAGCAGTCGGGAGATTTCTGGTTGTCTGGAATTCGAAGCCTCAGGGACAAGTGGTGCAAGTGCATTGAAATCGAGGGTAGTTATAGTGAAAAATAATAAAACAGTTTTCCTCATATCTCGTTTCCTTATATCCGAATTGCAAAACTTATTTACTGCTCCTCGTACCTGTGCTCATTATGTATGATTGACGAGCTTGCTATTAAGGGCCATCCTTAATCAACCTCCTTTTTTCTTGCTATTTCTTCCAACCCGAAGGGGGAGGGGGGGCTACCCTGTGGAACATATTACACTTGTTATCAGGAGGAGTTGCAAGTCCTGGACCGGTCTGAGTGCAAATTAGGGAAGCCCTAGAGGCCCTGTCACTGTGTTGGCTTGAACTCTATGATGGGACCTGGCAAAGTTATTCGTGTGCTTTCCACCCCACTCAGCACTACTTTACCTTTTTACTTGTATTATTAGTAGTAATTATTACTTTTACCATTATTAATTTTATCATTCTTATTTATTTTAATCATTTAATATGATTTTTATATTTTTAGTATTTATTATTTGTATAATTTATATATTATTTGTTACTAGTATTTATAATATATTATTATATATTATGATTAGTATTTATTACTTTTAGTGTTAGTAGCATTATTTATTAATAATTTTTATTATGTATTATAATTAATATTAGTATGTTATTAATATTTTCTATTATAACTATTATTATTATCATTACGGCTTTCCACTCAACATTTTCTACCCACACTTTGCACCAGGGGGTGTGTTCCCACCTGGACAGAGTTCGGTCCAGTAGTCATGGTTCCTTGGTGGACTGCATGCCATCATGGAATCACCTAGGAGCAGAGCATAATAATATGTGGCTACGCCGGCACCATCCTTTAGCGCTAAAGTTCCAGGACATTCGTTTAAATGGTGACTCATGATATCTACTTTCCATGAGGCCTTCTTTTTCTCTTTGATTATGGTGACAATAGAAAACATTAATGGGCGAGCGCAGGTGCATGGAGATCCGCCTCCAAGCTCGGCCTCGTCCTCACTCGGTGGCGTGGCTGCCCTTTCACCATTGCCATGCAGCAACGTGGTTTCTCCTTTGCCATCTTTGGAGCCGCTCTTAGGCAGCTCCACCTCTTAAAAGGGTGGAAGGATCTGACGTGTTCTTATGGACCTACCCCCCAATACTGCGATAGCTTCGGGTTGCTTTTTGTCGTCTCCGAAACGGACACACTCGCGGGACGCACCGCTATTTGATTTATGCTCGCCTGTACTTTATTGCGACGACTGCGTTGTCCCCGAGTCTGTTAGTCACATTTTTGTTGAATATCCCAAGCTCGGTGATCTTCGCGCACGTTACCACTTGTCCCTCGTACTTTGGACGAATGCGAGTGACTTTTTCGATGAGGCTGGAATTCTTTTTATTTGGCTCTCTCTGGTATTAGTCACATGTCCCTGAACCGTAGCGAACTTCCTTCTTTATCTTGCTTTTTTTTGTTGTTTTAGTTTTATTAGTTTGTTGTTTTGGGGGTGTTGGGGTTTTTATCGGAATTTCAGCCTACTACTAGGCTGAAATATTAATTACGGTCACATGCCTTTGAAGGCAGTTGCCTGTTAGGTCCCAGCCTCCCCTAACCGAGTGTTTCTTCTCATTTCACCCTTGAATGTGTACACACTTAGTCTCCTTTTACGAAGCGCAGCTATCAACAGAATTGTGTTATTCTTACGCCTCCATCCTAGATAGACAGGTGCACCCTCCCTCCATTCACTGACTAAATACCCCCCACCCCTTGCTTCCCACTCGCCTTGCATATATTATGGTTTGTTCCTTCCACAGGCGTCGTTTCATCAGGGATGGACTCTGCCCCGAGCGAGTCACCACCTCCTCCCCCGCCCCGCCTAGTCCCCCGATTTCCCACCGCCTTGACCTACGATCAGCACAACTTTTGAAAACGCTCCCCCCGTAACAGATTTCGCATCAGGGGTGACTAAGCACTCTTATTTTTCTACCCTCCACGGCATGCGTCTCCTAACGAGCATCTTGAAAATTATCTTTTTCTCCTTTTCTTGCCTTGTAGAGGTGATATATATATATATATATATATATATATATATATATATATATATATATATATATATATATATATATATATATATATATATATATATATATATATATATATATATATATATATATATGGCCATGTGATGTATCTTAAGCATTTATCAGATTCCATATTTGCTTAGCCTTTATTTAGGTTGCAGTCTATTATTTGAAGTTGGGGGGAAGGGGTCTTTTTTTCTTGAAATTCTTTTTTTACCATTTTTCATTTTTATTGTTGACTTCTTGTATCCATTTGTCAAATATGAAGTTAATAGTTAATCAGAATTCGTAATTTATTTTTATAGTAAATGGAGACTTGCTTTTAAGGTTTAGTTAAATCTGATTTTATGTTACTACTCAAGGGTGTGAATTAAGGTCACAAACATACAGGATTCTTTCCTATCAATCTAGTCAAACACTTTTTTTTTAGAACTTTTAAGAATTTACACAGGAGTTGCAGACATTTTGATTTTAGCATAAACAGATTGTTTTTCAGTATTAATTTCTCAACCATTCAAACTTGGCTCTTATGTTTATTTTATTAATGAGTTATCTCAGTCGCACAACATCCATGTAAACGAGCTTTCTAGATCGTACTCATCATTCCGGTAGGGTACCACAATCGCTGCTACCACGATTATTAAGGCAGTGAGTATTAAAAATAGGAATATTGTTCCCTTTGACGCTCGCTCCTGCCACCTTTTATTACGCCTGGGCAAAGAGAACGAATTGGCAAGATGTGAATGAAACACTTGAGATGTCGGAGTTTCCGCACTCCCCCACTTCTACTCTATACTATTCGCTGTCTAACCCTGCCCTCATTGGTTTCTTCACAAATCTCCCTGACTCCCTATGCCCTCTTACACGCACACACTTTTTTCTCCTCTCTCAGCCTCTACTCGCTATCCCTCCTTCCTCCGAGGGAGATTGTCTATCACTGACACGTTCTCACCCGACTGCTCGAATCTGTGATTTAGAGAAGCCAGCGCTGTGTAGCGGTCTAAGGAGGGGGTCTCGAACCAGTGTCATAATCAGAGAAGTCACACTCGATGCACTGAATAGACAGTACAAAAACAAAAGCGCAAGACTTTCCTCTTTCCTCAGTGTCCGCAAGAGATCCAACTTCAGACATTAACACTCTCGAGTTCTGAAGCCCAAGACTGTCAATTCCATGTAATTCTAAGTGTACTACATTATATATATATATATATATATATATATATATATATATATATATAACATGAATTTTATGTTAAAGGAGATTTGTATATGTCTAATCTTATATTTTAACTAAAAAATTATATTCCATTCCCACAATAGGACCTAAATGGAACTATTTGTTAAACAGGTATTTTGGCTATACATATACATTGTTACAGAAGACAATTAGTTAGCTTGTAGCAAAATTTTTGTAAATGTTTACACACAGGTGTGTGTGTGTGTGTGTCTGTATATATATATATATATATATATATATATATATATATATATATATATATATTATATATATAGTCGTATTATTGTATTAATAAAAAGCGTTATCAGTCACTTTTCTGTATCCTATTTTCTATTCTGGAGTTTCTCTATATCGAACCGTTTTCGCACTAGTTGGGGTTCGATCGCATCAACAGCATTACCGGATTGCGTGGACGGGGTCCGCCTCAGCCCCGCTTATTACCAACATTGTGAATCACGTTTGTCGGCAAAAATAAATAGATTCGGAGACGTGTATCCTCACGTCACCGCCCCGTATCTGGGTTTAGTCGCCTTTTATAACACTCTCCGTAAAACTGATAATCTACTTGACCCTTAGACAGAGATCATCTTCCTCTTCCTTAACCATATTATCTGTAGAGTAATCGTTGGCATTCGTCATGAGAGGATGGACAACCAAACTGCTTGGTAGTAGAATCTATGGAACAAAGTAATTAGGCCCGCTGCAAATTTGCAAAAATGGGCGATGTGCTAATATTCCTGTCCTTTTCACCCCGTCCGACCCCAGCTTAGCCTCTTCTCCTTCCTTCAAAACACTTGTGTTTTCCACCGGTTTCCTCGCTTTTCATACCTCTCCCACACCTTTCTCTGGTCAGCCTCTAATTTCACAGGGTAGATGCTGCCCTTCTTCTCAGCCAACCGTCCCGGATCGGTGCTGAGGGGGGGAGGGGACAATGGTCCCTGACCCCTGAGCTCCGGTCTGGGGTGGTTGGTTTTTAACAACCTGCTTCATCCCCACCCATACCTTCCTTACATCCCTTTTCCTCTCCTCTTCACAATCTATCTTTTTTACGCCGTGTCCAAGGTGGAGCCGCCATGCCGATGGACTGCCAGGCCACCAGGCGGGAGGGGTGGTCCCAAATAGCGGCACCTGGCTCTGCCGGGCCTGTAAGCACCTCTTGCAGTGCAGGCTACTGCGAGAGGTGGTGCGCGATTGCATCCCGTGTAAAAAAGAGGGTCACCATGCCCATGAATGACAAAATTTTAAAAAACCCAAATATCCCCTATACCCCTCGCTCATCAAAGGAGCCGCCCTCGGATAGCTCCACGAAAAAAATGCAGGTCCCCCTCCCTGTGCTTGCACAGATGACCCTCCATATTTCTTTAACCGGAGAGGAGGCTTACTCCTCTCCAACGCCTACGGGTGTAGGGGACCCCCTCACCCCCTTCTCTGGAGGTGCTTCCAGCGGCAGTCCCTCCTTTTGTTTCCAAGGGGATTGCCAACAAAGCCAGCAGGCAGCCCATAGCGAACCGCAATCCATCAAATCGGCTCGGTAGGGCAAACCCCCTTAGGGGGGAGAGGGAAGCCAGGCCCCTTCATTCGCTTCCCTCAAAAGACCAGCTGGCAAGAATAATAAACCGTGCCGGGGTCAAGGCCTGTGCCTCTCCAAAAAAGACTGATGACGCTGCCAAGGGGACCTGCGATGTCCTGGGAGGGGATGGCCAACTGGAGGCCCCTCCTGTGATAGACATGGTCCTTGAGGAAACGCAGCCTCAGACGGTAGGGCCTTCCATGGGGGCAATCCGGGCTCGGCGCTAAGCACCGAACTCGAATCCGCCCCTATGCAAGGTCCTCCTCAAATGGCTGAGGGCTCCGAGGCAGTATAAGGAGGGGAGGGATCTCCTGCAACCAGGACATTCTCCATTTCGGATAAGGACCTGGCTGAGGCCGGTCCATCTGACCTAGGGGCTCCTATCGGCGGTGGTGAGAAGCGGGTTCATTCCCCGCCCTCCTCTCCAAAAAATAAAAAGACTAAGAAGACTCGGGGCTCCTCTCCATCTGCGGGGGCTGCGGGGACGGATGGGTCTGCTGCCACTCTGGCAAGCGACTAAGCCAAGATCGGCACATCCGGCCCCTCGGGAGTGGAGCCCCTGACCACGACAAAGACCAAAAGTGCAAAGGGCGGAGCCTCGATGACGTCGGGGCCCCTGCTTCAGAGGTTACCTGGCGTATCCGACCCCGCTGGCTTCAAACGCTTCCTCGTTATTCGCTCCACTGATGGCACCATGGTGACAAGGGCAACATGATCCATCAGAGGAGAGGATTAGCTAGTCCAATTGGTAGAGAGCCGAAGCGTGACCCGTTTCTCGGACGGGAGCCTTCTGGCGAATGCAGCGAATCCCGCCGAGGCGGCCAAGATAAGTGCTCTTCGGACACTTCATGGCACCTCGGTGAGTGTAACGCCGCACTCTACCATGAACTTTGTGAAAGGAGTAGTTTATGCGAGAAAACTCGTTTACTCCATTGAGGACATCACCTTAGAGGTGGCCGACCATGTGGTGGTCAAGGTCGAACGTGTGGGGAGAAAACAGAGAGGGGCCTCGAGACCCACCCCTACACCCTTCGTCACGTCGACTGTGACAAGCTCCCTGAGTCGGTGCGTGCCGGTTGGTACCGCTACCACGTGAAGTCATTCGTGCCACTTTACGGCGGTGCTATTACTGTCACCGCTTTGGCCATACGAATCGTTCTTGTAGACGTGCAAAGTCGGGGTCACCCGAAGTTTATGTAAATTGCTCCAAGGCCGCACACGATAAGTCTAAATCGTGTGCAGCCAAGTGTGTCAATTGCGGAGAGCCGCACCCCGCTTCTTCGAAGCAATGTGGTGCATATGTCTTTGAGAAAGAAATCCTAGCCGTTCAGGCCCAGGATCGACTCTCATTCCGCGAGGCTAAGGACTTGGTCCTGGTGCGCCCCGCTCTGCCTGGGACTTCATATGCCTCAATAGTTAGAAAGGCACCCTCTGCTCCTGGCCCATCCAGGCCAACGAACACGGTTGTTTCCGCGCCCATTCGGAGCCCTTCTGCGGGCTCTACCCAACCCGGGCGCTGCCCTGGTAAAGCTGGTGGCAAAAAGGGTTCATACCCAGCCCCGGCTAAAACCAGGGTTCCCCCCTCTTCCTCCAGCGTGACCGTTTCCCGCAAGGCGAAACGGCCACGCGCCTCCACCGAGTCGTTAGACTCACAGGAGGCAACACCCCTGAAGATGGTCGCTAGGACATCTTCAGGGGTTCCTAAAGCTGTCCCCCGAAAGGAGGACAGCAACAAAGGAGCTTCAGCTCCTTCGCCCACTCCTACTGGTAAGGCGAGTCGCTCGGAGACGGTGGTTCCTCGAAAAGAGGGCCCCTCGCCTCCGAAGCCGCAGCGCCCGCCTAAGGTTTCGAGGCGGAGGGAGGATTGACTCGCATGGCGAGCCCAACCTCCCCCAATAAGTCCTCGAAGGCGACAGCGCCTCCAGCGCTTTGTCCGGCCAACAGCGCCCGGGGTTCTGCCCCCGGGAAGCGTACGGCCATTCCCGTGAGGGTCTTCTGTTCGAGGAGGGCCCCCGCGTCTCCTCCGAGCTAGGCCTGGAGGGCATATTCCTTCAATGGAATTGCCGTGAACTCCGGGCCAACTGGGAGGAGCTGCGGAGGCTCGCGACGTCCCGTTCCCCGTTAGCTATTTTTTTGCAGGAGACCATGCTAGGCGCGTGCCCCCTGCCTGCCCTCCCGGGGTATAAGGGTCTTGCGCCCCCTCCACCGCGGGATGGCCGGGCTGGGGGATGCGCGGTTTGCACCCGGCATGATGTCTCCGTTCTTCCTTTCTCTTTAGATACCTCCTCTCAGGCAGTGGCTGTGCAGCTGCACCTGGATAGGAGGTATACTATCATTTCTGCGTACATTCCACCGTCAGCTGACTTCGACGCCGGGGACTTCCGCCGCGTCGTGGCACGGTTGCCGAGGCCCTATCTCTTGCTTGGAGATCTGAACGGCAGGCATCCTCTCTGGGGAGATTACTCCATAAATCCCAGGGGACAAGTCCTTGCCGATCTGATCGAAGAGCTTGAGATGGGTGTCCTAAACGTGGATGAGTTTACGCATCACTGTCCGAGAACCGCTTCATTTTCTTGCCTTGACCTATCTTTGTGTTCTTCGGATGCACAGCCTGATTTTGATTGGGGGGTGGTCGATGACCTCCATGGTAGTGATCACTTTCACTTTCAAATATCATTTTCAGGGCAACTGCCGCCTGAGAGACCACCTCGGTGGTGCTTGGCGCGGGTGCGGTGGCCTGCATTTTAGTAAATGACTGAATTCTCTTTCTCAGTCGAGGAGTTTAGGTCGGTAGATGAGGCCGTTGAGTTCTTCTCCGGCAACCTCATCGCCGTGGGCCTGACTACTATTCCTAGGACGTCTGGCCGTTTTGCACGCCGACCACTCCCATGGTGGTCGGCCGAGTGTGAGACGGCCCTCAAACAGAAGCGTTATGCCTACATGCGCTATAAGCGCCGCCCGAACGATTTCACTGTCGCTGAATTTCGTCGGGCTAGTGCTAGGTTCCGGTATATTTCGAAGCACGCCCGCCGCTCTTCTTGGAGGGCATACGTGTCTTCACTTAACGGGAAGACCCCTTTAGCTGAGGTGTGGAAGCGAGTCAAAAGGATTCGGGGCAAGTTCTCGCAGGACCCCCCTCCCGTTCTCCAGGAGAATGGGACCGCAATCTCGGACCCCGCGTCCGTGGCGGAATCCTTCGTGACCGCTTTTTCTGCATTCTCTAGCCGTGATTCTGCTCCGCCAGCATTCAATGCACGTCGTGATGTCGCGGAAGGCCGCTGGCTGGACTTTACCTCCAGAGGCGGAGAACCCTTCAACGACAAGTTTACTGTAAGCGAGTTGCGTTCCGCTCTCGCTTCGTGCGCGGACACCGCCCATGGTCCGGACGATGTTCCGCAAAAAATGTTTCGATAACTTCGTAAACGAGGCATGGCCTTTCTGTTAGATTTATTCATCAGGATCTGGGTGGAGGGTCTCCTCCCAGATTCCTGGCGAATCGTTACTGTGCTTGCCTTTCGCAAACCGGGGAGAGGTCACTCTACTCCGACCGGTTTCCGCCCAATCTCTCTAACCTCTTGCGTGTGCAAGTTGATGGAGAAATTGGTAAATGTTAGATTAGCCTTTTTCCTGGACAGCGAAGGCCATCTGTCTTCCGCACAGTGCGCCTTCCGCAAGTTCCACTCCACGTCGGATGCTCTGCTCCGACTGGAAAATGCCGTCTGCGAGGCCTTCCTTCGTAGACAGCACTACGCCACGGTGTTTTTCGATCTGGAGAAGGACTATGATACCGCATGGCGATACGGTATCATGGAGACTCTCCACACGATGAGGGCGAGGGCACGCCTCCCAATGTTTATATCTGTATTTTTTGCGAGATCGTCGATTCCGCGTACGGGTGGGGGAAGCCCTCTCCCGCCCAAAGGAGCAGGAAGATGGTGTCCCGCAGGGAAGTGTCCTCATTGTCTCACTTTTTGCCCTGAGCATCAACGGCATCACATCGGTGCTGCCGGAAGATGTTCTGGCTACGCTCTACGTGGATGACCTTTCGATCTCTTTTGGCGCGGCCCAGATGCCAACTCTGGAGCGTCGACTCCAACAGGCATTGAACCGCGTCTCTCGCTATGCCGAAGCGCACAGGTTTAGGTTTTCTTTGGCCAAGACTAAGGTGGTGCACTTCTGCCGCCATCCACGGCTTCAACCCCGACCCAGATTTGTTTCTTAATTGGGTGCGCTTGGATGTGGTTGAGTCGCACCGTTTCCTTGGTCTTGTATTCGACCGACGCCTCACCTGGGAGGCTCATATTCACAGCCTTAGGGTCTCTTGTACCCGCGCCATGGACATTCTCCGTTCCGTGACGTTCAGCGCTTGGGGCGCTGATAGGGCTACTGCCTTACTTTTTTATCGATCCTTTGTTCGCTCGAAGCTCGACTACGGATGCGAGTTTTATGCATCCGCAGCCCAGCGTTTATTGCAGAAGGTGGATTCGATCCACCACACCGGCCTTCGCCTTGCGACCGGTGCCTTCCGCACTTTACCCATTGAGAGCCTGTTGGTCGATGCTGGGGAGATGCCACTCGCTCTGCGCCGCGTGCAGTGTATCACTCGACTGTACGCGCGAGCTCGGCGCCTCCCTCAGTCGCCAACAGTTCTCACTGCATCCGCAGCTGATCTCGATGGTGCCTATGCGGTCGAGAGACGCCAGTAATACCCTAAGCCTTTTGGGTTTAGGGCCAGGAAACTCCTTCGAGAGGTAGATATCGCTCTCGGGCCGGTGGCGCCCCTGGTTTTGCCCAGGACCCCACCCTGGAGGGTACCACATTTGGCTATTTGTCGCCACGCCTCTGCTCCCAAAGCTTGTACTGCGCCGGGAGTATTGCGTTTGACCTTTTTGGAGCACACATCGTGTCACGCTGGAACCGTGCCAGTTTATACGGATGGCTCCAAGTCCGAAGAGGGGGTCGGCTTCCACGCCGTATCCCCTCTGTTTGAAGTCAGCGGGGCTCTACCAGGCGCTGCGTCTGTCTTCACGGCCGAGCTGGTGGCAATACACCACTCGGTACGGGAGATTACGCGACGTGCCCGGTTCGGAGACCGGACTGTGATCTATAGCGACTCACAAAGCGCCCTGAGTGCTCTCTGAGCATTGGAATCTCCGCATCCCCTGGTTCGCGATATCCGTGACGCCACGGTTTTGGCGAGCCGGGCAGATGTCGAGATTATCTTCTGCTGGGTTCCTGGACATGTAGGAATTGCGGGGAATGAGCGCGCCAAAGAGTCCGCGAGGACTCTGCGACCGGACCAGCGTTTCGCTCTTTCTCACACCGACTACATGGCAGGAATACGGGCAGCTCTTCGGACTGCTTGGCAAAGAAGATGGGAGACGGTCGAAGGGAACTTAAAGTTGCGTGCCATTGCGCCGCGACTGTTCCCATGGACCTATCCCCCAATGCCGTGGTGGCTTCAGGTTGCTTTCTGTCGTCTTCGAATCGGACACACTCGTGTGACGCATCGCTACTTGATGGAGCGATCGCATGCGCCCTATTGCAACGACTGCGTCGTCCCCCAGACTGTCGGGCATATTCTTGTTGAATGTCCCAGTCTGGGTGATCTTCGCGCACGATACCTGTCTCGGTACCGGGATGGGCGGGGTCGCTACCGCCTGTCCCTTGTACTCGGGACGAGTGCGTGCACCATGACTGGTGGACTTATTGACTTTTGAAGGGAGGCCGGCCTTCTCCCCTTTATTTGAGGTTCCTTTTTTTTGTTATTGTTTTGTTTGTAGGTTGCACTCTCCTGCACCGGGGTGAGGGGGACCTCCCTCCGCTGCAGGAGATTGCTTCGATTGTTAAGTTTTTCCAATTTATATCATTGTTAAGTTTTCATATTTTTACTTTAAAGTAGCCTAGTTCTAGGCTGTCGTGTTTTTCGGCGACTTATGCCCAAGTGGGTAGTTGCCAGATGGGCTCCATAAAATTAAAAAAAAACAAAAAAAAAACGGAGCCCTTCTGTGGGCTGTAATCAACCCGGGCGCTTCCCTGGAAAAGCTGGCGGCCAAAAGGGTTCACACCCAGCCCCGGCTAAAACCAGAGCTCCTCCCTCTGCCCCCAGCTTGACCGTATCCCGTAAGGCGAAACGGCCACGCGCCTTTAGCGGGCCATCTTCCGCAGTTCCTAAAGCTGTCCCCAAAGGAGGACAGCAAGAAAGGAGCTTCGGCTCCTTCGCCCACGCCTACTGGTAAGGCGAGTGGCTCGGAGACGGTGGTTCCTCGAAAGGAGGGCTCCACATCCGAAGCCGCAACGCCCGTCTAATGTTTCGAGGCGGAGGGAGGAAAAGACTCGACGGCGAGCCCAACCTCCCCCATAAGTCCTCGAAGGCGACAGCGCATGCAGCGCTTTGTCCGGCCAACAGCGCCCTGGGTTCTGCCTCCGGGAAGTATACGGCCATTCCCGTGAGGGTCTTCTGTTCGAGGAGGGCCCCCGCGTTTCCTTCGAGCTAGGCCTGGAGGGCATATTCCTTCAATGGAATTGCCGTGGACTCCGGGCCAACTGCGAGGAGCTGCGGAGGCTCGTCTCGTCCCGTTTCCCTTTAGCTATCTTTCTGCAGGAGACCATGCTAGGCGCGTGCCCCCTGCCCGCCCTCCCGGGGTATAAGGGTCTGACGACCACACCACCACGAGATGGCCGGGCTGGGGAATGCGTGGTTTACACCCGGCATGATGTCTCCGTTCTTCCTTTCTCTTTAGATACCTCCTTTCAGGCCGTGCCTGTGCAGTTGCACCTGGATAGGATGTATACTATCATTTCTGCGTACATTCCACCGTCAGCTGACTTCAACGCGGGGGACTTCAGCCGCTTCGTGGCACGGTTGTCAAGGCCCTTTCTCTTGCTTGGAGATGGGTGTCCTAAACCTGGATGAGTTTACGCATCACTGTCCGAGAACCGCTTCATTTTCTTGACCTATCTTTGTGCTCTTCGGATGCACAGCCTGATTTTGATTGAGGATGGTCGATGACCTCCATGGTAGTGATCACTTTCCCATTCAATTATTATTTTCAGGGCAACTGCTGCCTGAGAGCCCACCTCGGTGGTGCTTGGCGCGAGCGCGGTGGCCTGCATTTCAGGAAATGACTGAATTCTCTATCTCAATCGAGGAGTTTAGGTCGGTAGATGATGCCGTTGAGTTCTGCTCCGTTAACCTCATCGCCACGGGCCTGAATACTATTCCCAGAACGTCTGGCCATTTTGCGTGCCGACCACTCCCGTGGTGGTCGGCCGATTGTGAGCCGGCCCTCAAATAGAAACGTTATGCTTAAATGCACTATAAGCGCTGCCCGCACGATTTCACTGTCGGTTAATTTCGTTCAGCTAGGGCTAGATTCCGGTATATTTCAAAGCACAACCGCCGCTCTTCTTGGTGAGCATACGTGTCTTCACACAACAGGAAGACCCATCTGGCAAAGGTGTGGACGCGAGTTCTCGCAGGCCCCTCCCTCCCGTTCTCCAGGAGAATGGGACCGCAATCTCGGACCCCTCGTCCGTGGCAGAATCTTTCTCGACCGCTTTGTCCGAAATCTAGCCTGGATGCTGCTCCGCCAGCATTCAATGCACGTCGTGATGTCGCGAAAGGCCGCTGGTTGGACTTTACCTCCAGAGACGGAGAACCCTTCAATGACAGGTTTACTTTGAGTGAGTTGCGTTCCACTCTTGCTTCGTGCGCGGACACCGCCCATGGTCCAGGCGATGTTCCGCACGCAATGTTTCGATAACTTCGTAAACGAGGCATGGCCTTTCTGTTAGATTTATTCATCAGGATCTGGGTGGAGGGTCTCCTCCCAGATTCCTGGCGAATCGTTACTGTGCTTGCCTTTCGCAAACTGGGGAGAGATCCCTCTACTCCGACCGGTTTCCGCTCAATCTCTCTAACGTCTTGCGTGTGCAAGTTGATGGAGAAATTGGTAAATGTTAGATTAGCCTGTCCTGGACAGCAGTGGCCATCTGTCTTCTGCACAGTGCGGCTTCCGCAAGTTCAACTCCACGTGGGATGCTCTGCTCCGACTGGAAAATGCCGTCTGCGAGGCCTTCCTTCGTAGACAGCACTACGCCACGGTGTTTTTCGATCTGGAGAAGGACTATGATACCGCATGGCGATACGGTATCATGGAGACTCTCCACACGATGAGGGCGAGGGCACGCCTCCCAATGTTTATATCTGTATTTTTTGCGAGATCGTCGATTCCGCGTATGGGTGGGGGAAGCCCTCTCCGGCCGAAAGGAGCAGGAAGAGGGTGTCCAGCAGGGAAGTGTCCTCAGTGTCACACTCCTTGCCCTGAGCATCAATGGCATCACCTCGGTGATGCCGGAAGACTTTCTCGCTACGCTCTACGCGGACGACCTTTCTATCTCTTTTGGCGCGGCCCAGATGCCAACTCTGGAGCGTCGACTCCAACAGGCATTGAACCGCGTCTTTCGCTATGCCGAAGCGCACAGGTTTCGGTTTTCCTTGGCCAAGACTAAGGTGGTGCACTTGTGCCGCCATCCACGGCTCCACCCCGACCCAGACTTGTGGTTGAATCGCACCGTTTCCTTGGTCTTGTATTCGACCGACGCCTCACCTGGGATGCTCATATTCGCAGCCTTAGGGTCTCTGGTACCCGCGCCATAGTTATTCTCCGTTCCGTGACTTTCAGTGCTTGGTGAGCTGATAGGGCTATTGCCTTACTTTTTTATCGATCCTTTGTTCGTTCGAAGCTCGACTACGGATGCAAGTTATATGCATCCGCAGCAGAGAGAGTATTGCGGAAGGTGGACTCGATCCACCACACCGGCCTTTGCTTTGCGACCGGTGCCTTCCGCACTTCCCCCATTGAGAGCCTGTCGGTCGATTCCTGGAGAGATGCCACTCGCTCTGCGCGGCGTATAGTGCATCACTCGCCGCTACGCGCTAGCCCGGCGCCTCCCTTAGTCGCCAACAGCTCTCACTGCAGCTGATCTCGAAGGTGCCTATGCCACCGAGAGACGCCAGTCATACCCTAAGCCCTTTGGGTTTATGGCCAGGAAACTCCTTTGAGAGCTAGATATACCTCTCGTGCCGGTGGCGCCTGTGGTTCTGCTCAGGACGCCAGCCTGGAGCGTACTACATTTGACTATTTGTCACCACGCCTCTGCTCCCAAAGCTTGTACAGCGCCGGGAGTATTGCGTTCTTCCTTTTTGGAGCACACCTCGTGTCACGCTGGAACCATGCCAGTGTATACGGATGGCTCTAAGTCCGAAGAGGGGGTCGGCTTCCACGCCGTATCCCCTCTGTTTGAAGTCAGCGGTGCTTTGCCAGGCGCTGCGTCTGTCTTCACGGCCGAACTGGTGTCAATACACCACTCGGTTCGGAAGATTACGCGACATGCCCGGTTCGGAGACCGGATTATGATCTATAGCGACTCACAAAGCGCCCTGAGTGCTCTCTGGGCATTGGAATCTCCGCATCCCCTGGTTCGCGACGCCACGGTTTTTGCGAGCCGGGTGGATGTTCGAGATTATTTTCTGCTGGCTTCCTAGACATGTAAGAATTGTGGGGAATCAGCGCGCCAAAGAGTCCGCAAGGACTCTGCGACCGGTCCAGCGTTTCGCTCTTCCTCACACCGACTACATGGCAGGAATACGGGCAGCTCTTCGGACTGCTTGGCAAAGAAGATGGGAGACGGTCGAATGTAACTTAAAGTTGCGTGCCATTGCGCCGCGATTGTTCCCATGGACCTATTCCCCAATGCTGCGACGGCTTCAGGTCGCTTTCTGTCGTCTCCGAATCGGACAAACTCGTGTGATGCATCGCTATCTGATGGAGCTCTCGCCTGCGCCCTATTGCGACTACTACGTCGTCCCCCAGACTGTTCGGCACATTCTTGTCGAATGCCCCAGTCTGAGTGATCTTCGTGCACGTTACCTGTCCTTGTACCGGAATGGGTGGGGTCGCTACCGCCTGTCCCTTGTACTCGGTGCGAGTGCGTGCACTTTGATTGGTGGACTTGTTGACTTTTGGGGGGAGGCCGGCCTTCTTCCTATTATTTAAGCAGGTTTTTATTTGTTTTGTTTTGTTTTTGTTTTTTTTCCTTATAGGTCTCACGCTCCTGCGCCAGGGGGCCTCTCCCTGATGCAGGAGCTTGCTTACTGCTCGCTTCCTTTTATCCTATTTTTTTTGGGGGGGGGAGTTGTTTTTTTTATCTTTTTGTATTTTATTTTGAAATAGCTTAGTACTAGGCCAGTTTTTTATACGGCGACTAATGCCCAAGTAGGCAGTCGCCAGTTGAGCTCTTTATAAAAAAACCTTGTACTTTGTCCAGATCGCCTGCTCCACCCACTCACCCTCTTACTCATGAGCCTATTGTAGCAGATGATATTCCAACATCACCAGCCGCGGTTGTTGGATTGACCTCAGACATCGAAACCGCCATCGGCCCATTAATCCGCATCTACTGTCCGAAAATCTCTTCTCGAACTTCCGTTGCCGCCTGGCTGTGCCCACCAATTACAGGCAGGGGCCTCGGCCGGTTCCTCGAAACCATCCCACATACTCCCTGTCGCTGTTTCTTCCAGGATCTCATCCCCTGCTACAGCAGGCTCTTCAAAATCTTCTCTCCGTCCCCCAAGCTCTTTTGGTCGCACTTCAACCTTTACCTCTTATGTCCAGACGGATTCTTTTAGTTGGGTTGACCTGTCTCTCTGTTTCCCGGATTGCCTCACTGATTTTCTACAGTCAGTCCTTGATGACCTCTATGGGAGTGACCACTTCCCTATTGTCCGCCGTTCATCCTAGCTCTTATACAACCATGTCTCTCACGGGGGACTTAAGGCTATGCTGATTGAGAAGATTGAGAGGCGTCTTTCACAAGTGCCTCCTTGGAGACCTTCAATGGTATGCACACGGCAGTGGTGTACTTCACAACGATTATTATCTACAACGCGGCCACACAGACCATTCCATAGAGGCGACCCATAACGGGTCGCTCAACCGTGCCCTGGTGGACCTCGGACTGTGCGACAGTCGTCAAAAACTACAAGTTAGCTCATACCCGATTCCGGCGGAACTCTGCCTGGTGCAATCGAACTTCATGGCGCCGCTACTCTTCATAAATTTCCTCTATGACCCCTATGCCGGCCATAATACCCTCTGACTCAACTTACAGAGATCCTTAGTGAATGACTGCCTGGTGGTCAGCAATGCCTTGTCCGACTATTTACGTGCCACCAGCAATGTCAGCCGTTACAACAAGGCTTTTCTAGCGTTTAATCAAACGAAGTATCTCATCCTCTCAATTTTACAAAAAAAAAATAACCTTCCATATAATAATGCTTTATTCTCCATTCACGGGTTGCGTGTTGCATTGTCCCTTTGTAGATCTACTTCTCGTGGCCTTGACGGGATCCATTTTTATATGATTCGGCACCTCCATCCACATTCTCTCATTTTCTTACTTGACTTGTACAACCTTATATGTGTGAAAGGTTTTTAACCATCATTATGGCGTGTTAAGATTGTCCTTACCTTTGTCAAATGGGGCAGGCACTGGTTGGACGCAGATCACTACCGCCCTATAGCTCTTACGAGCTGTCTGAGTAAGTGGCTAGAGAAGATGGTGTTGGTGAAGTTGAACTGGTACCTCGATACCAATCACTTACTGTCTCCATTTCAGTGTGGTTTTCGCAGGGGTCATAGTACCCTTCACATCTTAGTGCGTTTCGGGGAATCGGTCCGGAAAGCTTTCTCGTTAAAGCACCGAGTCTTGGCCATATTTTTCGACATTGAGAAAGCCTACGATACAACATGGAGATAAGGAGTCTTAAAGCAGTTATTCGTTTGGGGTATGAGAGGTCTTTGACCCTCTTTTATTCAAAGTTTCTTGGCATCTCGATTCTTTATGGTGTGTATTGGAGACACCTACTCTACTTGCAACCCCCAAAGGAGGGAGTTCCTCAGGGCAGCGTTTTAAGTATTTTATGTTTTGTAATTGCGATCAATAATATCATTTCCTCTCTCCCAGAGGGCGTATCGTGTCCCTGTTCGTCGATGACTTGGCACTATACAGTTCCTCGCCTCGTCTTTCATCAGCAGCGCGTCGGCTGCAACTGTCAGTCAATGTGGTCTCGAAAAATGAACAACTTAGGATATTCCACTTTTCCACGAGCAAAACTAAGGCAAGGTATTTCCACCAGTGTAGATGGGCTCTTGTTCCGTCACCTATCTCCCTACATGTTGTAGAGATAGAGTTCGTCTCTAAGTTTCGGTTTCTGGGGGTAACTCTTGATCCCATGTTATCCTGGTTCCGACACATACGCCGTCTCCGAACAGGCTGTCTGTGGGCTCTCTGACAAACAGTCCTCTGCCACAAGTCGTGGGGCAATCCAAATTGGCCTATAGATGCCAGATTTACTCCTCGGTTTCCCCCTCAGCACTTAAAATGCTTAACACGATTCACAACCTGGGCGTTCGTCTCTCCACTGGAGCCTTCTGCAGCTCTCCCATCAACAGCCTTTACTGTGAGAGTGCCACGTAAGGGGCGTGGAGATTTTCTTTCCTGGCCGCCGTGCTGACGGGAACCAGTGCATTGTCCGGCCCCAGCTTAGCCTCATCTTCTTTCTGACAGCCTATGTTTTTACCCTATTTCCTAACTTTCCCTACAACCTTCCACAATTTCTCTTGTCGGCCTCTAATTTCACAGGGAAGATGCCGAACATCTTCCTCTCACCCAACTATCCCGGATAGGGGCTGAGGGGGAGGGAACAACGTTCCGTCATCCCTGAGCTCCAGCAGAAGTGGTGGGTTTTAAATAACCTGCTTCATATCCACCCACACCTTTTTCACATACCCTTTCCTTCTGCTTTCCCTGTCTATCAATTTTACGCCGTGCCCAAGGTCGAGCCTCCATGACGATGGGTTGCCAGGTCCCTAGGCGGGAAGAGTAGCCTCAAATGGCGGCAGCTGGTTTTGCCGACCCGTATTCACCCCTCGCAGAGCGGACTACTGCCTGGGGTGATGAGCGTTTTCGTCCCGTGGACCTAAGAGGATCACCCGATGATGAAAATGAAAATAAACCTCTCACCCCTTCCCGTTTACCAGCATCGTAGCCGCTTTAGGGTAGCTCTATTGTAAAATGGGGGTCCCTCCCCCCCCCCCCCCCTGTGCTTTCACGGGCGACTATTTAAACCTTTCTGACGGGAGAGGAGGTTTACTACTCTCTTATGTATACGACCACCTCCCTCTCTCGGATCTTTTCTTCAGGGGTTGTTCCCAGAGAGACTCTGGCCTTCTCGTGGCGAGGGGGTTCAGCCCTGGGCCCCTTAGGAGTCCCATGGTGCTGCCAACAAGACTTTTAACATACCCCTCTTTCTTTCCTCCCCTATTACGTTCTTCCCCTTAATTTCCCCCTCTTCCTTCACCTATCTAGTGGTCCTTATGGATACCCGACCTCTGCTCGTCTTATGGATTGATTCCGAATTGGTCTTTCATGAAGGTGGAAGAGGCTGGGCATCTCCACCACCTTTGTCTACCGAATGCCCAAGAAGAAACCCATCGTTGGCCTCTTTTCTCAGTGCGTAGGAGAACTCGGGCAGCCTTTAGGTTTCTAAAGATGGTGTGGTGGATCCGTATCCATTCTCCAAGAGGACATACCGGACGTAACTGATTGTAGAGCTGCAGTAGTGCCGGGCTCTTGTAGGCCTCCATGGTGGGGAGTCCCGAGGGAGAATGCGAAGTTTTTTTTTCTTTTTGCAATGGCTAGCCATAAACCAAAAACCTTCCCTTCTCGTAAGGGTTATCGTGCCAAACGTTCCTTATCTCCCGTTTCAGCCTTTCCTCGCTCGTTAGACCCCTATTCCAACGAAGTAGACCAAGATCTAGATTATCCCCGCTTTCTTTTCATGAGTTCATCATCTGACACCCCACTTGCAAAAGTCGATGTGTTTGATGTCAATGAATCTTTTGAGTCCCGCTGTGGTGAACTCCGCCGGATGTGGTCAAGAGATATTGGTGATGTCGTAGTCGAGGTGTCATCCCACTTTCAACACCACCTTGTGGGAAATCTATCTTCGATAGCTGAAATTCCAGTAACTTCCTCGCCCCATCCGCGTCTGAATTTTATCAAAGGTGTCGTCCGCTCAAACGAACTAAGGAACTACGACCTCACTCGCCTTCCGAGCAAGCTTAGTACCCAACGTGTCACACACGTACACAGGGTAACTAACACATTAGGCTCTACTAAAGTCCCAACTGCCACATTGATTTTAACTTCCGAACGTCAGGAGCTGCCACAGTTTATTAAAACTGGGTACCTTCGTGTCCCAGTAAGCCCCTACGTCGACCTACCCAGACATTGCTTCAATTGTAATCAATTTGGACACGTTGGTCGTGCCTGTCGGCACTCCCGTTTCTGCGTGAATTGTAGTTATGATTACCAAAACGCCGTGCTGTGCCAACTGAGGTGGTCCCCTTCAGTCCCAACCCCCACACTGATTTTAACATTCAAATGACAAGAACTTCCGCAGTATATTAAAGCTGGGTAGTTTCGTGTCCTGATAAGTCACTACATCGAACTACCCAGACGCTGCTTCAATTGCAATCAATTTGGATATGTTAGCCATGCCTGTCGGCACCCCTGCTTCTGCGTGAATTGTAGCTCTGACTACCATGGCCCCGAATGCACCAAAACACCTCGCTGTGCCAACTGCGGAGGTACCCACAGTGCAGCGTTAAAACTCTGCTCTATATTTTTATATGAAAAGGAGGTGCTCGCTTTGCACGACTCCCTACGTCTAGATATAAGAGAGGCCCGCCAGCGTGCTCGAGCACAAACCTCGACACTCGGCCGGCTCTTCTCTGACGTTTTACGTGACGCTAGCCGAAACCGACCATCACGCTCGAGTTCCGACCAGCCTGAAGCACTTCATCCTACATCTACTCGCAGCGGTAGAAACATTCAAGATATGAAGTCGAAGCATCGCTCTCACACTTAGATAACCAATGTAGCCCTCCCCTCCCTCTCTCCAGCAGCTCAAGCTGGGAGAGACGCTCAGGGTGAGACACTTGAAGACATCAGACGCTATCTGAAAGAATCCTTAACGTCGACCAGTGAAGGTTCATCCACCCAGCCCCGAGACCCAAAGCTCAGTGGTAAGAGGAAGGATTCTTCACCTGGGTCATCGACCACCAATAAGCGGGCAGCCTCTGGAGGTGACTCGGCCGAACCCCGATAATCTTCAATGGACTCTTCCCTTATGGCTGAACATTCTATGCCCTTAGCTCCGGCCCACCCTTAATAGGACTTAGGCCCCATCCTGATCCAAACGATGGCAGATATACACCCAGCTCCACACACCTCGCTCAGATAGCCTGCCCGTTCCACTCACCCTTCTACCCATGATCCGATCGAAACAGTTGATACTCCAACATCACCAATCGCGGCGGTTGGACCAACCCCTCAGACACTGAAAATACCCTCGACCCATGAATCCGGATCTACCGGTCAAAAATCCATTCTCTATCTTCCTTTTCCGCCAGGTTGTGAGCCCGAATTACAATCAAGGGCCTCGGTAGATTCTACAAAACCCTCGAAAAAATGCCCCAGTTACTGCTCCCTCTAGGATCTCTCATCCTGCAAAAGCAGGCTCCTCAAAATCTTCTCTCCGTCTCCCAAGCTCTTTGGGATGAACCTCAAATACAATATCGGCCACAAAAGAGAAAAAGATATCCACAGTGGTATCTAACCGTCCGACATAATATATTCCATTTTACAATGGAATTGCCAAGGCATTCTTCCAGAGTGGGAATAACTCAAAAATCTTTTGACAACTCTCCACCCCGCAGTTATTTGTCTTCAGGAGAATAAACCGGGTATACGGCGCTTTCCGCCGGTACCCGGCTTTCTCACTTTCAACTCTATTGCTCCTGCTGGAAGCTCCTCTCATGAGTGGGTATCAATCATGGTATCTTCATCCCACCATGTTTCTCCCATCCTCCTACATACTACCCTCCAAGCTGTTGCCGTGAGGGTTTTTTTTACTAAGCTTTTTACCCTTTTCTCTATTTACCTCTCCCGTTGTATATCATTGTCAAGACCCGACCTTTTAGAACTTATAGACCAGTTACCCTCTCCATTCTTATTACTAGGAGATTTTAACGCCCGTCACCCATACTGTGGTGGCATCACTCGAAATGCCAAAGGCAGTGTTTTAGAGTCTCTTTTATTATCTGACTTTCTTTGTGTTTTAAACACTGGCGATTTTACCTCTTATCATGTCCAGACAGACTCTTTTAGCTGTGTTGACCCGTCTGTTTGTTCCCCGGATAGTTTCACGGAATTTCGATGGTCAATTCTTGATGATCTCTATGGGAGTGACCACTTCCCTATTGTTTTGTCGGCCCTTCAAGTTGTCCCTCATACAACCATGCCCCTTAAATGGGACTTAGGTCATGCATATTGGGAAGGTTTCCAAGAGGCGTCCTTCACAATTGCATCCTTGGGGACCTTCAATGGAGTGGACGCGGAGGTAGAATACTTTACATCGACTATCTACGATGTAGCAACACAGACCATCCCACGGAGGCGACCCGCCACGCGCCGCTCAACCGTGCCCTGGTGGACCTCAAAGTGTGCAACAGCTATCAAAAACTACAAGTTAGCCCATGCCCGATTCCGAAAGAACCCAACTTTGTGGAACAAGGTCGACTGAAACCGAGCTCGTGCGCTTCGCCAAAGAACCCTTCGTCAGGCCCGCCGAAATTCATTGCGCCGTTACGTTTCATCAATTTCCTCTATGACACCTACTACTAAGATCTGGAAGAGGATTAATAAGATCATGGGCCGTTATGCTAATCATCATACCCCCCCACTCAACTTAGGCGGTTCCTTGGAGAATGACGGCCTGGCGGTCAGCAATGCTTTTGCTGACCATTTCCGCGCAGTCAGCAGTGTCAGCCGTTACGATAAGGCTTTTGAATCTTACAAATCAAAGGAAGAATCTCAATTCTCTCAACTTCACAACAAAATCTAACCTTCCGTATAACGAAAGCTCTATTCAGCATCCATGAGCTGCATAGCGCTTTGTCCCTTTGCAGATCTACTTCCCCTGGCCTTGATGAGATCCATTTCGATATGATTCGGCACCGACATCCACACTCTACTCTCTTCTTCCTTGATTTGTACAACCTTATATGAGTGAAGGGTTTTTACCCATCATCATGGCGCATTGGGATCATCCTTCCCTTTGTCAAACCAGGCAGGGATGGGTTGGATGCAGATCACTACCGCCCTATAGCTCTCACCAGCTGTTTGAGTAAGTTGCTGGAAAAAATGATATTGGAGCTCCTAAACTGGTTTCTAGAAACCAATTACCTTCTCTCTACATTTCAATGTGGCTTCCGCAAACGTCATAGTACCCTTGACCTACTAGTACGTTTCGAGGGATCAGTCTGGAAAGCTTTCTCATTAAAGCACCGAATTCTGGCCATATTTTTCGATATCGAGAAAGCCTACGACACAACATGGAGATACGGCATCTTGAAGCAGCTATACGTCTGGGTGATGAGAAGCCTTTTACTATCCCTTATTCAGACTTTTTTAGCATCTCGATCATTCAAGGTACGTGTTGGAGACGCATACTCTGACCTGCAACCCCAAGAGGAGGGAGTTCCTCAGGACAGTGTTCTAAGTGTCTTATGTTTTATAATTGCCATCAATGATATTATTTCGTCCTCCCAGAGGGTGTATCGGCAACTCTGTTTGTCGATGATTTAGCAATATACTGTTCCTCACCTCGCCACCCATCAGCAGCGCGTCGGCTACAACTGGCGGTCGATGCTGCCTCCAAAAGAGCACAACTTAAGGGATTCCGCTTTTCCACGAACAAAACCAAAGCAATGTATTTCCACTGAGGTAGAGGGGTTCTTGTTCCGCCATCTATCTCCCTCAAAGGCGAAGATATAGAGTTTGTTTCCGAGTTTCGGTTTCTTGGCGTAACTTTCGATCCAAAGTTATCCTGGTTACCACACCTACGCCGACTTCGAACAGGCTGTTTGCGGGCTCTAGACATTTTGAAAGTCCTCTCACACACTTCGTGAGGCAGCGACCGACAAATATTGTGGACATTATACACAGCCTTCGACGAATCCAAATTGGATTATGGCTGTCAAATTTACTCATCGGCTCTCCCTTCAGCCCTAAAATGCTGTACCCCATTCGAAACCTTGGAGTTCGCCTTTCCAGTAAAGCCTTCCGTATTTCTCCTTTCAACAGCCTTTACTGCGAGAGTGTGGTACTTCCTTTGCCCTACCATAGAATTCAAATCTGCATGCGATACTTCTGCCGAAGACAAGAAGTTCCTGTACCAGAGGTCTACAGATGCCTGTATGCTGCCGAATCAATGGCGGCATATGATAAGTTGCAATCTTTACCCCGGCCCTTCAACCTCCGCATAGGAGATCATCTCTCTAACCTGGGTGCATCAAGGGTCTTTACCTATCCATCCTTACTGACCCCTAGTTGGTGTGCTTCTCTCCCCACAGTATGAACCAACATGTGGAGCCTAAAGAAGTCCTACTTGGACCCTCACATCATTAAGAGCCTGTTCTTAGAGCATTCGACCTCACACAACCAATGCTGCCCATTATACACTCATGGCTCTAAGCCAGACAGTGGCGTGGGCGCCGCAGCCATCTACCCTGAGGAGAATTCCTAATTTTATATTTGCGCGGCGATTTTCCATCCTGGCCGCCGTGCTGACGGGACAAAGCACACCGTCCGACCCCAGCTTAGCCTCTTCTCCTTCCTTCAGACACTTGTGCTTCCCTGCTGTTTCCTCGATTTTCATACAACCTCTCCAACAACTTTCTCTGGTCAGCCTCTAATTTCACAGGGTAGATGTTGACCTTCTTCTCAGCCCTCCGTCGCGGATCGGGGCTGAGGGAGGAGGGGACAATGTTCCCTAACCCCTGAGCTCCGGTTCGGGATGGTGGGTTTTTAACAACCTGCTTCATCCCAACCCATACCTTCCTCACATCCCCTTTCTTTCTCACTTCACGATCTATTTTTTTACCCCCTTCCCAAGGTTCAGCCGCCATGCTGAAGGGCTGCCAGGTTACCAGGCGGGATGGGTGGCCTTAAATGGCGGCACCTGGCTCGTACGCACCACTTGCAGAGCGGGCTACTGCGATAGGTGATGAGCGAATGCTTCCCCTATAAAAAATAGGGTCACCATGCCCAATGATGTTGAAATAAAAAATATCCCCTCAATTTCCCTTGTTCCATCGTCGAAGCCGCCATCGGGGAGTTTCACAGAAAAAATGTAGGTTTCTCCCCCCACTATGTGCATGCGTAGAGGGCCCTCCAAATTTCTTTAACCGGAGAGGAGGCTTACTCCTCTCCTTCGCCTACGGGTGTAGGGGACTCCACCTCACCCCCTTGTCTGGAGATGCCTTCGGGCACCTCCCTCTTACCAGTGGCAGTGCCCCCTGTACTTTCCAAGGGGACTACCAAGAAAGCCAGCAGGCAGCCCATAGCTGACTGCTCCCCATTGAAGTGACTCGGTAGGGCAAACCCCCTTAGGGGGTAGAGGGAAGCCAGGCGCCTTCGGTCGCTTCCCTCAAAAGACCTGCTGGCTAGAATTTTAAACCTAGTTGGGGTCAAGGCCTCTGCCTACCCAGACATGACTAATGACAGAGTTGCCAATAGGACCTGTGATATCCTTCTCCATCTCGGAGAATGACCTGTGTGAGGCCGGTCAATCTGGCTGGGGGCTCCTGCCGGTGGAGGGGAGAAGCGGGTTCATTCCCCGCTCTCCTCTCATAAAAAGAAAAAGAACAGGAAGAAGACTAAAAAGACTGCGCTCCTCTCCATCTGCGGGGGGTGCGGGGACGGATGGGTCTGCTGCCACTTTGGTAAGCGACCAAGCCAAGATCGGCACATCCGGCCCCTCTGGCCTTCCGGGTGCGAACCCCCTACTAAGATGAAAATAGCGCAGGGCGGGGCCTCGATGAATTCCGGGTGCCTCATTCAGAGGTTGATCCTGAGTTTTTTTGCTGGCTTCAAACACCTCTTGGTTATTCGCTCCACTGATAGCAGCATGTTGGCCAAGGGCAACATGATCCATCAGAGGAGAACTTTAGCTAGGGTAATTGGGAAAGAGCCAAAGGTGACCCGTTTCTCGGACGGAAGCCTTCTGGCGAATGTGGCGGGTCCCTCCGAGGTGGCTAAGATAAGTGCTCTTCGGAAACTTGATGGCACCCCGGTGAATGTGATGCCGCACTCTACCGTGAACTTTGTCAAAGGAGTAGTTTATGCGAGGGATTTCGTTGACTACTCCATAGAGCACATCACCTTTGAGCTGGCCCACCATTGAGCAGTCAAGGTCGAAATGTGATGAGAAAACAGGGAGGGGCCTCGAAACCCACCCCTACATTCTTCGTCACGTTTGACTGCGACAAGTTCCCTGAATCGGTGCGTACCAGTTGGTACCGCTAACGCGTGAAGGCATTCGTGCCACTGCCGCGGAGGTGCTATTACTGTCACAGCTTCGGCCATATGAATCGTTCATTTAGACGTGTAAAGTCGGGGTCAACCAAAGTATGTGTAAATTACTCCAAGAGTACACAAGATAAGTCCAAATCGTGTGTGCCTGTGTGTCAATTGCAGAGAGCTGTACGCCGCTTCTTCGAAGCAATGTGGTGCATATGTCCTTGAGAAGGAAATCCTGGCCGTTCAGGCCCAGGAATGACTCTCATTCCGCTAGGCTAAGGACGTCTGGGACGACTTATGCCTCAATAGTTAGAAAGTCACCCTCTGCTCCTGGCCCATCCAGGCCAATAAGCACGGTTTTTTTCCGCGCCCATTTGGAGCCCTTCTGCGGGCTCTACTCAACCCTGGCGCTCTTCTGTTAAAGTGGCGGAAAAAAGGGTTCATACCCAGCCCGTTCTAAAACCAGGGCTCCCCCCTCTTTCCCCAGCATGACCGTTTCCCGTAAGGCGAATGTGCCACGTGCCTCCACCGAGTCGTTAGACTCACAGGAGGCAACACCCCTGCGATTGGTGGCCAGGCCATCTTCCGGGGTTCCTAAAGCTGTCCCCCGAAAGGAGGACAGCAACAAAGAGCTTCGGCTCCTTCGCCCACGCCTAGTGGTGGGCTGAGTGTTTCGGAGACGGTGGTTTCTCGAAAAAATTTTCCCCCGCATCCAAAGCCGCAACGCCCGCCTAAGGTTTCGAGGCGGGGGGAGGAAAAGACACGACGGCGAGCCCAACCTCCCCCATAAGTCCTCGAAGGCGACAGCGCATGCAGCGCTTTGTCCGGACAACAGCACCCGGGGTTCTGCCTCCGGGATGCGCATGGCCATTCCCGTGAGAGTCTTCTGTTCAGTGAGGGCCCCTGCGTCTCCTCCGAGCTAGGCCTGGAGGGCATATTCTTTCAATGGAATTGCCGTGGACTCTGGGCCAACTAAGAGGAGCTGCGGAGGCTCGTCTCGTCCTGTTTCCTGTTAACTATTTTTCTGCAGGAGACCATGCAAGGTGGTGCCCCCTGCAGCCCCCCCGGGACATAAGAGTCTTCCGACCCCACAACCACGAGATGGAAGGCGGGATGGGGGATGCGCAGTTTACACCCGGCATGATGTCTCCTTTTTTCCTTTCACTTTAGATACCTCCGTTCAGGCAGTGGCTGTGCAGCTGCACCTGGATAGGAGGTATACTATCATTTCTGCGTACATTCAACCGTCAGCTGACTTCGACGCGGGGGGACTTACTACGCGTCGTGGCACGGTTGCCAAGGCCCTTTCTCTTGCCTGGTGATCTGAACGGCAGGAATCCTCTCTAGGGAGATTACTCAATAAATCCCACGGGATAAGTCCTTGCCGATAAGATCGAAGAGCTTGAGATAAGTGTCCTAAATGTGGATGAGTTTACGCAGCACTGCACGAGAACCGCTTCATTTTCTTGCCTTGGCCTATCTTTGTGCTCTTCGGGTGTACATCCTGATTTTGATTGGGGATGGTCGATGACCTCCATGGTAGTGATCACTTTCCCATTCAAATATCATTTTCAGGACAGATGCCACCTGAGAGCCCAACTCGGTGGTGCTTGGCGCGGGTGCGGTGGCCTGCATTTCAGGAAATGACTGAATTCTCTATCTCAGTCGAGGAGTTTAGGTCGGTAGATGAGACCGTTGAATTCTTCTCTGGCAACCTCATCACCTCGGGCCTGAATAATATTCCTAAAACGTCTAGCCGTTTTGCACGCTGACCACTCCCATGGTGGTCGGGTGAGTGTGAGACAGCCATCAAATAAAAGCGTTATGCCTACATGTGCCGCCTGATTGATTTCACTGTCGGTGAATTTCGTCGGGCTAAGGCTGGGTTCCGGTATATTTCGAAGCATGCCCGCCGCTCTTCTTGGCGGGCATACGTGTCTTTACTTAACGGGAAAACCCCTTTAGCAGAGGTGTGGAAGCGATTCGAAAGGATTTAGGGCAAATTCTCGCAGGACCACCCTCGCGTTCTCCAGGAGAATTTGACCACAATCTTGGCCCCCGCGTCCGTGGCGGAATCCTTCGGGACCGCATTCTATAGCCGGGATGCTGATCCGCCAGCATTCAATGCACGTCGTTATGTCACGGAAGGCCGACGACTGGACTTTACCTCCAGAGACGGAGAACCCTTCAACGACCGGTTTACTGTGAGTGAATTGCGCTCTGCTCTTACTTCGTGCTCGGACACCGCTAATGGTCCGGACGATGTCCCGTACGCCATGCTTCGACACCTGGGGTAGCGAGGCATTGCCTTTCTGTTAAATTTGTTCAAGCGGATCTGGGTGGAGGGTCTCATCCCAGATTCCTGGAGAATCGCTACTGTGCTCGCCTTTCGCAAACCGGAGAGAGATCACTCTACTCCGGCCGGTTTCCGCCCAATCTCTCTCAATGTAGAGGGAGAGGTGACGCCCCCTTGTCGCGGGAAGAGAGCTTGTGTGTACCTTTGACTTTTCGAGCTATGTCGGCGGGGGTACCTCTTCTGGGTACCCCTGGTAGGGCTTCCCTGGTCGATTTGGTCGAAAACGAGATTCCAGACTAAGTGCGTCATTCCTTCCTTTTTTTTACTCTATCCTTCTCCTTTTTTACTTTTATTCTATCTCTCCCACTTTTACAAAAAGAAAAAAACAAAAAAAAAAGCCTACTATCATGTCCCTGTTTCCCTTTTCTTCCTCTATCTACATATAAGGACCTGGCAGCTACCTCATGCGTCAGAAGAGAGGCTTTGGAACCTCTATAAACAACGCCAATCGACGCTCACTGGTTGCGAGAGACTAGGACTAGAGGTGTCCTAGGCGTTGGGGCACGATGAATGGGATGAGGGTAGTGCCCCGTTAACCCCTTCCCTGGCGCGTAATTATTGACCGTTCCCAGTGCCCGTTGACGGGTGCCTCTGGTAGCATCGGTCCGAGGTGACGGCGCTTTGTTCCCAGGTTGGTTGCCAGGCCAATAAAAAGCCTTGTGTCGAGTCTCTTGGTGGGGCGGGATATCCATTGAACGCTGCTCCGAGATCCTGGCCGTTGTGAAGGGAACTAGTAGGAGTTTAGTAAGGGGCGTGCTTCGTTGTTGTTCACCTGGTGACAAATCGATGGCCCCTTCGGGGACCGTCTGTGCTGCTTGGTTGGGAGCCACGGCACGCCGAGGCTTGACGACTCGGTCGGACGAACAGCAGCACATGGAGCGTGCCTTCTGAAAGATCCGAAACGTCTCCGATCGATAGGCGGGAGCGACTCACGCGGGGAGAACTCACCAACCCCCTTTTTTCTATTGATTGGTCACAAAGTTTTGAAAGAGAGAAAGTGTTTAAAATGACAGGGAAAAAAGGTTCAGCTGCACTTAAATATACATGTGCGATATGCCAGAAGGACAAGTGGTGCGTGGACTTCCCGGAAGGATGTTTTTCGAAATGCCACCCGGGAAGTATATGCACCGACTGCATCCTTAAAGGAGAGATCCGAGAGGCAGTAGCATGCTGCAATGAACTCAAGGATCTCTTCACAACCTCTGAAGAAAAATCTAGGGCACTGGAAAATAAAATACAGACCCTAGAAACGCAGCACGCGCTTCAGATTCGGCGTCTCGAGGAAAAAATCCTAGAGCTAGCCTCTAAACTAGAGGCCCAGTCGGCTCAAGCTCGAGACGAAAGTCCCACTGACTTGGGTGGTTCCGCCGATGCGACTCCAGCCCAAGGAGGTGAAACTGCATTGGCAGCCCCACTTCTGCCATGCGGAGCCAATGAGAAGAAGAAAAAGAAAAAGAAGAAAAAGGACCTTAATGCTGCTTACCCCAGTGTAGAGGATTCGAGCGTTACTGGTGCGCAAAGGAAAGTGGAAAGAAAAGAAGAGAAAAGAGAAACGGAAGAAGAGAAAACAAATAAAGACAAGAAAAATAAGATGAAGAAGAAAAAAAAGAAAAATGTAGAGATACAAGAGGAAAGCGGCAAGTCGCTTCCGAGGGGGAAGAATAAGTCGCCTGCTGGCAAATGTGCAAGAGTCGCCCTTATTGGTGATTCTCAAGCACGGGGCCTGCAGTCCCTGCTAGCGGCCCGCCTTCACACTAGTGTGAAGGTAAGCTGCCTGCCAGGATGTGGTAACCACCACATCAGAGTAGAGGCTGAGAAATCACAGATTTCTGAGAGCTCAGTCGTTGCTCTGATGGTCAGTGGAAACGACCTCTACCTGAGAGGAGGTAGGGTAGGCCCTACAGATAAAATCCTCCACACGGTCATGGGTGCCGTGGACGACTGTGGGCTGAAAACCCGCAAGCGTGTGGTAGTCGGGATGCTCCCGAGGAGAGATCCAACACGGACCGCTCACTCGATGAATGTGTCTTTAAACCGGCGCCTGGCAGATTTGTGTACGGCAGAGGGGGTCTTTTTTGTGGACCCGTACCGCACCTTTTATGGTAGAAATGATCTCTACCAAAGGGATGGGGTACATCTTTCCTTTAAAGGAAAGGCCTTTCTGTCGAACATGATCCAGGATGTCGTAGAGAGGACTGAAAGGAGTATCCGGCCCAGAGTGAGGGCGGACGTACGCCAGTACGCCCGTGTCACTCCAGAAACGACCTTCTCAGAGGTCGCAAAAAGGGGTGCCTCGCCAACAAACAAGCGGGGAAACGGAAGAGCGTAGGGAGTCCTACAGTCGGGGACTCCCTGAAAGTTCTTCTGTTTAATGCGAGGTCAATCAGGAACAAGTTTCCTGAGCTCCGTGGCCTCGTAGCGACGGAAGAACCCGAAATGGTAGCCATAACAGAATCGTGGATAAAAACGTCAAACCGAGACTTTGAAGGCGAATTCACGGTTCCTGGCTGCCAACTCTTCCACAAAGATAGGCCAGACAGAGAGGGTGGCGGTGTAATGTTGTATGTCAAGGATACAATCAAATCTTCGAACTCCAACATTATATCCAATCACGAGCTCCTAGGCGTTGACCTAGAGATAGGTCCTGTCAGATACAGGACCCTGGTGCTTTACAGACCCCCTTCCCAACCCGTTGAGAAGGACAGGGAACTGTACCAGCTGCTGGGTGAGCTTGTTCAAGGCAGAGTGTGCATCGTTATGGGCGACTTCAACAGACAAGTTGACTGGGAAACCAGAGCAGCCTGTGGCGAGAGCGCGCTACTCCTGGAGTTCGCCAACAACGAGTTCCTCACTCAATGGGTCAGAGAACCGACGAGAGGAGACAATATCCTCGACTTGGTCTTCACCTCTGAGGATGATATCGTTGAGGATGTCTCTGTAAGCGAAGAGCTCGGTGGCAGTGATCACCAGCTAGTTAGATTTACGGTCAAGATCCCGAAGGTAAGGTCTGTTGCCAGTCAATCAAAGAAACTTGACTTGAGAAGAGCAGACTTTGCAAGCCTTTGAGCTGGGCTGACTGATGTAAGGCTAGCGGTATGCGAAGAGGTTGAGGATTCGTGGAACAATTTCAAAAATAAATTCATGAGTCTTCAATCAAGTTGCATCCCTCTGAAATGCCTCCGTCGGTCTTCTGTTCAACCAAAGTGGTTTAATCGAGAAATCGGCCAACTGCTTAGGGAGAAGAGAAATGCGTACCGGCGATCGAAGATCTCGGGTGCCTTTGACGAGTACCGGAGGCTAGCCAGGAGAGTGAAGTCCAGCATAAGGGCGGCTAAGCGTACTGAGGAACTCCGAGTGGCGAGACTCTGCAAGGAGAATCCCAAGGAGTTCTTCGGCTATGTAAATAGCCGTAAACCAATCCATCGTAGGATTGGGCCCTTAGTGGACGAGGAGGGTGCATTAACTCAGTCAGATGCAGAAAATGCTAACCTTCTCAATGACTACTTCTCCTCAGTGTTTACTAAAGAGTGTGGTCCCATCCCCCAGCCCACGGATTCCTACTCGGGGGAAAAGCTGGAGGCAATGGACTTCACCGAAGGAGAAATAAAGAAAAAGATCGCTGACCTAAAGACGAATAAGTCCCCTGGACCGGACGGGTTTCTGCCCAAGGTGTTGAAGGAAGTGTGCGATGAAGTATCACTACATCTGTGCGCTATCTTTAACATGTCAATCCGAACCGCATGCGTTCCTAGAGACTGGCGTGAGGCAGAGGTGACTCCGATCTTCAAGAAAGGAGCCCCCAGCCATCCGTCAAACTACCGACCTATCAGTCTGACTTCGATAGTCGGTAAACTCATGGAAAGCATGATGGTGGAGAAAATAACGTCGTATTTAGAGTCAAACCTGCTACTGAGGAGTTCCAGCACGGCTTCCGAAGGCAACGGTCATGCCTGACGAACCTTGTGGAATTCTTCCACTTTGTGTTCAGTGAGCACGATCGGGACAAGGCGGTGGATGTGGTTTACTTAGACTTTCAGAAAGCCTTTGATAACTTACCACACCACCGCTTTCTCCGGAAAGTGCGAGCGCTGGGCATAGACGGAAAAGTAGCCGGCTGGATCGAGAACTGGCTAAGTGGCAGACGGCAACGGGTGGTGGTGAATGGACAGGCTTCTGAGTGGGTGCCCGTTACTAGCGGAGTGCCTCAAGGTTCTGTCCTGGGACCACTACTATTCATCATCTACGTCAACGACATGGACGGTGACATGGTTGCGAATATTTCCAAATTTGCCGACGATACCAAGCTTGGTATGAACGTTGCAAAGGATGGAAATACTGCCCGCCTGCAGGAAGATCTTTGGAAGATTGGGGAGTGGTCGGACACGTGGCAAATGCCTTTCAACGTGAACAAATGCAAAGTAATGCATATCGGCCACAGAAATCCCAAATCTCATTATATCCTTAAGGGCACTGCTCTTGAATCGAGTGACACTGAGAAGGACTTGGGTGTTGCTATCACTAGCGACCTCAAGTTCTCGAAACAGTGCATCGAGGCAGAGAAGAAAGCCCAAAGGATGTTAGGCTACATAAAGCGCCAGTTTGGATACCGTAACAGGGAGATAGTACTTTGTCTGTACAACTCCCTGGTTCGGCCGCACCTGGAGTATGCCGTACAATTTTGGAGTCCTTCGTTTCGAAAGGACATCGCAAGGTTGGAACGCGTACAAGCTAGGGCAACCAAACTGATTCCCTCTATCCGACATAAAAGTTATGAGGATAGACTAAGGGAATTAGATCTGTTCTCGCGTGGTCAGCTCATCGAAGTTTTCAAAATACTTCGAGGGTTCGACAATGTTGACTACCGGGATATTTTCACACTGAGTGAGAACAGAACGCGCAATCACGGCTTCAAACTTGAACTGAAGCGTTACAACCGCAATCTGTGTGGAAATTTTTTCACTTACAGTATCTGCGGTATGTGGAACGCACTTCCAGTTGAAGTTGTCAACAGTGAATCTGTTGACCAGTTCAAGTCAAGACTAGACAAAGTCTTGAAAAGTGGCCGTTTAGGGACGCAAAACAATTGAGCAGCCATGTGCCCGCTCAATTGCTAGTCCAAAGGTACCCTCTTTGAATGGACCGTAAGGTCTCCTAGGGTACCTTTCTTTCCTTGTAACTCCTTGTAACCTCTTGCGAGTGCAAGTTGATGGAAAAATTGGTAAATGTTATATTAGCCTTTTTCCTGGACAGCGGAGGCCATCTGTCTTCTGCACAGTGCGGTTTCCGCAAGTTCCACTCCACGTCGGATGCTCTGCTCCGACTGGAAAATGCCGTCTGCAAGGCTTTCCTTCGTAGACAGCACCTCGCCACGGTGTTTTTTGATCTGGAGAAGACCTATGATACCGCATGGCGATACGGTATCATAGAGACAGCCCATACGATGGAGGCGAGTGGACGTCTCCCAATGTACGGGTGGGGTGGGGGAGCCCTCTCCGGCCCAAACGAGTAGGAAGAGGGTATCCCGCAGGGAATTGTCCTCAGTGTCACACTCTTTGCCTGAGCATCAACGGCATCACCTCGGTGCTACCGGAAGATGTTTTCACTACGCTCTACGTGGACGACCTTTCTATCTCTTTTGGCGCGACCCAGATGTCAACTCTGCAGCGTCCACTTAAACAGGCATTGAACCGCGTCTCTCGCAAAGCCAAACCGCACAGGTTTCTGTTTTCCTTGACCAAGGCTAGAGTGGTGCACTTCTGCCACCATCCACGGCTTCACCCCGACAAAGATTTGTTTCTTGATGGAGTGCGCTAGGATATGGTTACAGCCTTGGTTTGTATTCGACCGACGCCTCTCCTGGAAGGCTAATATTCGCAGCCTTAGGGTCTCTTGTACCCACGGCATGGACATTCTCCGTTCCGTGACGTTCAGCGCTTGGGGCGCTGATAGGGCTACTGCCCTACTTTTTATAGATCCTTTGTTCGTTCGAAGCTCGACTACGGATGCGAGTTTTATGCATCCGCAGCCGAGCGTTTATTGCGGAAGGTGGAGTCGATCCACCAAACCGGCCTTCGCCTTGCGACCGGTGTATTCCGCACTTCCACCATTGAGAGCCTGTTGGTCGATGCTTGGAATATGCCACTCGCTCTACGTCGCGTGCAGTGCATCACTCGCCTGTACGCGCAGGCCCGGCGCCTCTCAGTCACCAACAGCTCTCACTGCATTCGCAGCTGATCCTGATGGTGCCTATGCCGCCGAGAGACGCCACTCATACCCTAAGCCTTTTAATTTAGGGCCAGGAAACTCCTTCGACAGCTAGGTATAGCTTTCAAGTCCATGGCTCCCCTGGTTGTGCTCAGGACGCCAACCTGGAGGGTACCACATTTGGCTATTTGTCGCCACGCTTCTGCTCCCAAAGCTTGTACAGCACCGGGAGTATTGCGTTCGACCTTTTTGGAGCACCTCGTCTCACGCTGTAACCGTGCCAGTGTATACAGATGGCTCCAAGTCCGAAGAGGGGGTCTGCTTCCACGGCGTATCTCCTCGGTTTAGAGTCAGCGGGGCTCGTCCAGTCGCTGCCTCTGTCTTCGCAGCCGAGCTGGTAGCAATACACCACTCGGTACGGGAGATCACACGACGTGCCCGGTTCGGCGACCGGATTGTGATCTATAGCGATTCACAAAGCGCCCTGAGTGTTCTCAGGTCATTGCGATCTCCCCATCCCCTGGTTCGCGATATCCGTGACGCCAAGGTTTTGGCGAGCCGGGCGGATGTTGAGATTATCTTCTGCTGGGTTCCTGGACATTTAGGAATTGTGGGGAATGAGCGCGCTAAAGAGTCCGCGAAGACTCTGTGGCCGGACCAGTGCTTCGCTCATCCTCACCGTGACTACATGGCAGGAATACGGGCAGCTCTTCGAACTGCTTGGCAAAGAAGATGGGAGACGGTCGAGTGGAACTTAAAGTTGCGTGCCATTGCGCCTATCCTATCCCCTAATGCCGCGACGGCTTCAGGTCGCTTTCTGTGGTCTCCGATTCGGATGCATCGCTATCTAATGGAGCGCTCGTCTGCGCCCTATTGTGACGACTGCTTCGTCCCCCAGACTGTTCGGCACATTCTTGTTGAATGTTCCAGTCTTGGTTTTCTTCGCGCACGTTACCTTTCCTGGTACCGGGATGGGCGGGGTTGCTACTGCCTGTCCCCTGTACTCGGGACGAGTGCGTGCACATTGACTGGTGGACTTGTTGACTTTTGGAGGGAGGCCGGCCTTCTCCCTATTATTTAAGCAGGGTTTTTTGTTTTGTTTTGTTTTTTTGCTTTTGTTTTTTTCCCTTAATGGTCGCATGCTCCTGCGCGTGGGGAACTCCCCCTGACGCAGGAGCTTGCTCACTGCTCGCTTTCTTTTTCCATTTTTTTGGAAGGGGGTTGTTTTTTGTTTTTTTATTTTATTTCCAAGTGGCCTAGTACTAGGCCTGTTTTTAATACAGCGACTAATGCCCAAGTAGGCAGTCGCCAGATGAGCTCTTTAAAAAAAAAAAATGGGCCACCTTGGTGTTTACTTTGCATTCCCCTATGGAAGAAAAAAAGGGAATGTCGCTTGAAATTCGATGGCGTCGCTCTTTCGCTCTTCCAGAGAAGGCGGTGAGCGGTTGTCCACCGCACCCTTATGCCTGGGAGAATAGTAAGTCTCCTTTCCGGTAGAAGAGGTTTGGAGTGGCTCCTGAGAAAGAACAGGGGGGAACCTCCTATTCTGGTGTGGAGCGCCTCCGATTATGGTTAAGGGGGTTGGGGGACATTTTCCATGCCCATCCCACAAGATTTCGCCATCCCTGCCTGTGATGTCAACACTGACCCCAACAAGGGAACTGCACTACTTGGTGCCTATGATTGGCTCCGGCCGCTATCACTGGGTAGGGTGGTATACGATTTATCTGTCACCTTTGGTTAGCCTCGGATCAAATCCTCAAATCCTGCACGTGGCGTGGTAGGGAAGTCGGGATGACAGATCCAGCTGGTGACCAGCTTCTGAGAAGTTAGGGTCACCACAATTTACATCTTTACGTCGGTCTGTTTGCTTGCGTGATCCAAATGAGCACCTGGTCGTGATCGAAGAGGTCCATGGGCAGGAGAAGAAGGAGCCAACTAAAGGGTAGAGAATAGGTGATTGTAAAGGGATGACGGAAAAGCAGGAGCACATTGAGGGAGAGTTGGTACAGGAGAGGGAGATTAGGGTTTAGCGAAGGAGGGACAGAGGCTAAGCAGGGGCCAGACGGGGTGCTGAGTCTTGTCAGCACTATCGCCAGGAAAGCAAATAACCGTACCCTCTACGGGGAACCATAAGGCGTTTGTCCTTCGTATTAGTACCTGGTGCTTTCTTTAGGCACCAGGTTGTTTGGTGCTTTGTTTATGTTCTGCTAGGGTGTTTTTGGTGAGAAGATATAATTTTTGTCCTTCTTCTTGACACTTGAACACGAGTCTTTTTTATGAGTGTGATGGTATTATGTTTGTAAAGGGTGTATCGAATATGTTCGCTAATTTGAATATCGTTTGAAGTCTGCTGCCGCATATTTTTTGTGTTACATATATTATTTTTAGCGGTGATATTGAACGCATGATACGGGATGGGTCTTCTTTTTATTGATATACTCGTAGCTTGGTGGGAAGTCCTCCACTTTGCCCTCCACCATTCTTGTGAATTATGACTCCAATAATAGTTAAGAATATGAATATTGACTTGTATGAGCTCCTCAAGAGGGTGTAAAAACATATCAGACTTAAAGATAGATAAAGGCCAAAACAATGACCTCCATCCGATGGTGCCACACCCTCAAACAGGTTTTGGTTATTTGGAGTCACTCCAAACATGCACAGAGACGAGTGTAAAATCCCTCTGTGTCCTGGCCGGACCCAGGGAGCAGGGTAAGTACCCCCTGCAGGTTGTAACTTCATCCAAATCCAGGATGCATCTTGACTTCGAGTTCCGCAGTAGGTTGGACCATAAACATCTTTTGTCCGAAACCTGTAATTATGTCCTTCTAAAAGAATGGTATAGTTGCAACTAAGTTATGGGTGGAGTCTTCGTTTATAGGGTAAAAATCACGACGAGGCAAGGGGCGTGGGAGTTT
Source organism: Ceratothoa steindachneri (assembly GCA_963969495.1). Classification (NCBI taxonomy): domain Eukaryota; kingdom Metazoa; phylum Arthropoda; class Malacostraca; order Isopoda; family Cymothoidae; genus Ceratothoa; species Ceratothoa steindachneri. Next base: position 178,306,013 of record OZ018320.1, read on the forward strand.
TAGGCCATTATGTTACACGACAGCCTAAATAAAGTAGTATAACGCTCTCTGGGTGGGGGGACGGTGACGAAGGGTGGGGGTCAACTGGTGACCGGTGGCAGGGCAGCGTACACCTTGGCGTCGTCCCCTCTTTGTATGGTCTCATAGGGCAATTGTGTTTTCCTCGCAAACTGCCTATTCAGTTGGCTCCTGAGTCGGTGGTCAGGGTAAAAGCAATTGAGCGATCCAAGTAACTGGGACACACTAATGATTATAGTTGCAAAAAATAGAAATATGTGTATAGAAATAATAGAGACGGATCGCGGTGAAAGGAAATATAAAATCATGTAGTCGTAGAGGCAATGATTCGGAAAAGACTTAAGAGGGGATAGGGGGAGTTTACAGATCGGTTGCTATACAGCGATGCGTGGTATTGTTGTGCGTTAGTGGAGGTATTTGGTGCGAAGGGGTAGGGGCATTTACGGAACCGCGCCATTCATGTTAGCGATACATTATGGTAATGGCTGGAGGTGATCTAGAGCTTCAGTTTGTCGCAATGCTATCAAGGTATGCTGTCTTGTGTGTGTGTAAGTGTGGTCTCTTGCGAGCTCCACCAGTTGTCGCGTTAGACGCGTGTGGCCGTGTGTGTTTAGTGGTGTCAGTTTGTTGTTTTCATGTATTGTGGCCATACGTGTATACATGGGAGAGCAAAATGCGCGCTTCAGAGCAGAGTTTTGAATGCGCTGAGCGTCCCTCTGCCTTGTGTGACACGCAGCCATGAGTGTAAAAGGAGCGTATGTGAGGAGTGTTCTAATATGTGGTTTATTGGTGTAATTTTAGTTTACGGATGGCAGGGTAGAACCGCTGCAGTTTCTTGTTTGTGTTTTGGGCCCTTGTTTGAATGATGTTTTGGTGTATGCGTAATCAAAGGAACTTGTCGAATGTTAGCCCTTAGATTTTTATGCGGGGTGAGTATGTTAGTCTAGTTGTATTTGGATGTTTGAGGTTTGGTATGTGTGTACGTTAATTGCCTTCTTAAAAATGATTGAAGTTGTTTTGCAATCATGCTATTCGGAAAATCGCTCCACGTGGGAACTGTTCCATCAAGAGATCTCCCGCATAAAATAAACCCTCGTGAACAACGGTTTCCCGAACAGCCTGATTGGAAAACAACTTGAATCATTTTTAAGAAGGCAATTCACATACACAGATGAAACGGAAAGTAACCAGGAAGCAGTAAATAACATCAAACTGTACTATAGAAATCATATGTCATCGGCCTACAAAATAGACAAAAAAAACATCAAAGTTAAGAAGCAAACGGACAAGTTTCAGATGATTATATATTATAAAACGACAAAAGTTAACAATCTCATTGTAAAAAACAACATCTGCCAAAACTCCTCGATCCTAAAGTCTAAGAACATTTTACGAGTTTACCTGCCCAAATGATGACAATAGATCTGCAACATGGAGACACGCCCCCCCCCCCAAAAAAAACCCCAACAAATCAACGGGTCTACAATTGCGGCAAAATTAGGAATCATCCTTCAGTAGTATCCCAACATACCTTAAATATCGTCGTAATTCCTTGTAGTCCTTTGGTAAGGGCATGTTTCCAATTTCCTTAATTTTCTTGGTGGGTGGGCAAATTCCTTCCACCGAAATGTGATACCCTAAAAATCAATCTCCTCCCTTGCCAGCTCGAATTTCTCCAGGGTTATCCTCAGACCGTTTTAGACCAGGATTTTCAAGATTTAGTCCAAATTCCTCAAGTGGTCGTCCATATTGTCTGAAAATATCAGAATGTCGTCTATGTATACATAAACGAACCCTAATCCCCGAAACAGGTTATCCATGTATCGTTAGAATGTGCAACTTGCATTTCGGAAGCCGAATGAAAGATTTACGTATTGCCATGCGCCAAACGGCGTTATCAATGCAGTCTTATCTATGTCCACCGAGTACATAGGAATTTGATGGTAAGCACGAATCAGATCAAACCTTGAAAAAATTCCTTTTCCCATGGAGGTGGTTTGCACTTTGAATTCGCAGCATTGAATATCTGTCGGGATTTGTGGTCGCATTGAGCACTCGTAAATGGCCGCCAACCCTTTACTCACCGGGCTACTTCTTCGGTTCCATGTGAATCGGCGACGCCCATGGTGATTTTGACGGGCGCCCGACTCCCTCCTTCAATAGTGTTTCGAAAGTTGCTTTGGCAACCTGCAGCTTCTCAATTGAAAGAGGTCTCGGCCGCGCGAATGTCGATGGAGCACTACCTGTCTCAATTGTGTGTGTAACTGAGTTCGGCGAAGATGGGGAGGGATTAGCTGGGGTAGGACTGTACAAAGTTTCATATTTCTCCAATGTGGCTTTGCATTGGGTCGGTAGGACTGTACAAAGTTTCATATTTCTCCAATGTGGCTTTGCATTGGGTAGGTAGGACTGTAGGTCATTAATAATTAAAGCTACTGCAGGCTCTCCTGATAGTTTCACCTCTAATTCGAGTTTGGTTTGTTCGCCGATAAGTATGCCGCGTGCACAATCCACTAAGAGATTAAAATGTCTCAGAAAGTCAATTCCTAATAACGGTGAGGTGGTATCCGAGACCACAAATAACCATCTGAATGATTGGTGAAGACTAGGGATAACTATATCCCTGTGTACCTCGCTGTGCGCTTTTATTTTTACGCCATTAGCCGTTGTAATATTTACACTGGGTTCGCGCAATTCACTTAAATTCATCAATTAGGCCGGAATTATCAACACACTCAAGAATTCAATTAGAAACTCACATTTATTTTTATTCACTTTAGCGGCGAGGGTGAAAACACATGGCATACCAGCAGCCGCGCTTGCAATGATATGCCCTTCTAGTTTTCCGCTGGGGCTTGCGAAGATGGCGTGGAGGAAGGTTGCATTTGCAATTTTGGAGTCCTTCGTTTCGAAAGGATATCGCAAGGTTGGAACGCGTACAAGCCAGGGCAACCAAGCTGATTCCCTCTATCCGACATAAAAGTTATGAGGATAGACTAAGGGAATTAGATCTGTTCTCGCTGGAAACCCGTAGACTGCGTGGTCAGCTCATCGAAGTTTTCAAAATACTTCGAGGGTTCGACAATGTTGACTACCGGGATATTTTCACACTGAGTGAGAACAGAACGCGCAATCACGGCTTCAAACTTGAACTGAAGCGTTACAACCGCAATCTGTGTGGAAATTTTTTCACCTACAGTATCTGCGGTAAGTGGAACGCACTTCCAGTGGAAGTTGTCAACAGTGAATCTGTTGACCAGTTCAAGTCAAGACTAGACAAAGTCTTGAAAAGTGGCCGTTTAGGGACGCAAAACAATTGAGCAGCCTTGTGCCCGCTCGATTGCAAGTCCAATGGTACCCTCTTTGAATGGACCGTAAGGTCTCCTAGGGTACCTTTTTTCCTTGTTGTTACTCCTTGTTGTTACTCCTTGTTGTTACTCTCTCTCTCTCTCTCTCTCTCTCTCTCTCTCTCTCTCTCTCTCTCTCTCTCTCTCTCTCACGGCTCCAAAAGAAAGTGGAGGTCAAGTGCCTGCCCGGCAAGGGTAATAAGGCACTGAGAAAGGAGGTGGAGAAGAGTCCCACTACTGACTCTTCAGTAGTTGCCATTCTGGCTAGTGGCAACGACCTCTACTTCCGCAACGGGGGAGCAGGGGCGACAGAACCAATACTCCAGAACGTCATGGGGGCAGTCGACGACTGCAGACTAAAGACGAGGAGGAGGGTCGTTGTCGGGATCCTTCCACGGAGGAGCCCTAACCCCATTACATACCGTCGCAATGAGCTGGTAAACCAGAGGTTGAGAGACCTCTGTACAGCTGAAGGGGTCTTCTTCGCGGACCCTTTCCGGACGTTCTTTGGTAGGAACGACCTCTACGAAAGGGACGGAGCCCACCTGTCGATGAAGGGAAAAGCCATGCTGGCTAACCTCATCCAGGAGACGGTTAACCGCTGCGTCCGGTCTGTTCGGGGAAGAAGGACCGTTCCTGCCGCCAAGCCAAAGGCGGCGGGAAACGGTCGAACTTAGGGAGACCACCAGCCGGGAACTCCCTTAAGGTTCTTCTGTTCAACGCGAGGTCCATCCGGAACAAGTTTCTGGAATTAGTGGCCCTCGTAGCAACGGAAGAACCAGATCTGGTGGCCATCACGGAGTCGTGGATTCGAACCTCTGTTCGTGACTTTGAGGGCGAATTCACAATCCCGGGCTACCAGATCTTCCACAAAGACCGGCTGGCGAAGGAGGGGGGGCGGAGTGGTGGTGTACGTGAGAAGTGTATTCACGGCAACGAGCAGCACCACCACCGCCCACCAAGAAGTCCTATGCGTGGACTTGGAGCTGGGTACCACCAAGTACAGGACTGTTACAGTTTATAGACCCCCATCCTCGACGGAGGATCAAGACAGGGACCTCTATAATCAACTGAATCAGTTAACTGAAGGCACGGTGAGTATCGTCATGGGGGACTTCAACACTCACGTTGACTGGGCAACCAGAGAAACCCGCAACGACAACATACGGCTCCTTAACTTCGTAAATGAAGGATTCTTCACTCAACGGGTGAGAGAACCAACACGAGGTGCAAACATCCTCGACCTAGTTCTCACATCCGAGGATGACATCATTAAGGAAGTTAGTGTAGATGAGGAGCTAGGTGGCAGCGACCACCGCCTCATCAGGTTCTGCATTCGAGTCCCAGCTCGCGAAGCAGTAGCTCGTGCTGCAGCCAAGCTGAACTTCAGAAAGGCAAATTTCGCGGGACTTCGTGCTGGCGTGGCAGCGATAGAGGTGGAAGATAGTGACAACGTCGAGCAACCATGGAAGAATTTCAAAAACTCATTCATGGCCCTGCAGTCACGATTCATTCCATCAGAACGCGGCCGAGTCGGAGCTACTGAACCCAAGTGGTTCACCCCCGAAATCGGGAGAACCCTACGGAAGAGAAAAACCGCCTATCGCCAAGCGAAGAACACTGGAGAATTCGAGCACTACAGAAGTCTATGCCGAAGTGTCAAGTCCATGATAAGGGTGGCGAAACGCGCCGAAGAAGTCCGTGTGGCGAGAGTCTGCAAAGAGAGCCCCAAGGAATTCTTCGGATACGTAAACAGCCGTAAGCCTACACGTAGACGGATCGGTCCCTTGGTGAAAGAGGATGGTGAGCTAGAGCTCAGTGACGAAGCGAATGCGACCATCCTCAACAAGTACTTCTCGTCAGTTTTCACTGACGAGAAGAACACCACTCCTGAGCCTCGCGACAAGTACGAAGGCTCAGAGCAATTGGAGAGATTTCACTTCGAAGAGACGACAGTGCGTTCAAAGATCGACGCTTTGAACCGCTACAAGTCGCCAGGGCCCGATGGCTTCTTACCACGGGTGCTGAAGGAAGTGCGAGATGAGGTCTCCCCACATCTCTGCTCGATCTTCAGGAAATCGCTCGAGACTGGATGCGTGCCAAAGGACTGGCGAGACGCGGAAGTCACCCCCATATTCAAAAAGGGTAACGCGAGCGAGCCATCTAACTACCGGCCGATCAGCCTGACGTCGGTAGTAGGAAAATTGATGGAAAGTATCCTGGTTGACGAAATAACGCAGCACGTCGAGTCCAACCACCTATTGAGGAATTCCCAACACGGGTTCCGGCGGCACAGGTCATGCCTAACGAACCTTTTGGAATTCTTCCACTTCGTGTTCAGCGAGCACGACCGGGAGAAGGCGGTGGATGTCATCTACCTCGACTTGAAGAAGGCCTTCGACAAGGTGCCCCACCGCCGATTGCTGAAAAAGGTTCGAGCGCTAGGCATCGCCGGAGCTGTAGGTGACTGGATCGAAAACTGGCTGCATAGTCGAAGGCAGCGAGTAGTGGTGAACGGGCAAACGTCCGGTTGGCTACCGGTAACAAGCGGCGTTCCCCAAGGCTCCGTGCTGGGCCCCCCTACTCTTCATCATCTATGTAAACGACATAGATGATGGCATAACTGCGAGGATTTCCAAATTTGCCGACGATACCAAACTAGGTATGAACGTGGCAGACGCGGAAAACGTCGAGAGACTCCAAGCCGACTTGAGGAAACTCGGGGAGTGGTCAGACAAATGGCAAATGCCGTTCAATGTCGAAAAGTGCAAGGTGATGCACATCGGCCACAGAAATCCCCAAGCCGTCTACAGCCTCAAAAACTCGGCGCTCGTGAGCACAGACATGGAAAAAGACTTGGGAGTCGTGATCACCAGCGACCTCAAGTTTTCCAAGCAGTGCATCGAGGCGGAAAAGAAAGCCCAGAGAATCTTGGGGTATATCAAGCGAGAGTTTGGGTATCGGAACAGGGAAATCGTTCTCACTCTCTTTAATTCCCTGGTCCGACCTCACCTGGAGTACGCAGTCCAGTTTTGGAGTCCATCCCTTCGGAAGGACATCGCCCGACTGGAGCGAGTACAAGCCAGGGCGACCAAACTGATCCCCTCGATCAGGCACAAAAGTTACGAAGCCCGCCTAGAAGAACTAAACCTCTTCTCACTGGAAACCCGAAGACGGCGCGGTCAATTAATCGAGGTCTTCAAAATCCTCCGAGGTATTGACCACGTAGGCAACGGGGACATGTTCTAACTAAGCGAGGGCGTAACGAGAAACCACGGCTACAAAATTGAGCTGCCGCGTTATCACCGGGATAGATGCGGGAACTTCTTCAGTTACAGTATCTGCAACGAGTGGAACGCGCTTTCGCCAGAAGTCGTGAACAGCAACTCTGTGGAGCAGTTCAAAAGGCGCCTGGATAAAGTCCTGGTTCGCTGACAGGCTCACGAGTCCCTGACTCGTAACAAGTACCCTCTCGTATGGACCGTAAGGTCTTCTAGGGTACTTCTTTTCCTTGTGACTCCTTCCTTCCTTCCTTGTGACTCTCTCTCTCTCTCTCTCTCTCTCTCTCTCTCTCTCTCTCTCTCTCTCTCTCTCTCTCTCTCTCTTGTCGCGGGAAGAGAGCTTGTGTGTACCTTTGACTTTTCGAGCTATGTCGGCGGGGGTACCTCTTCTGGGTACCCCTGGTAGGGCTTCCCTTGTCGATTTGGTCGAAAACGAGATTCCAGACTAAGTGCGTCATTCCTTCCTTTTTTTTACTCTATCCTTCTCCTTTTTTACTTTTATTCTATCTCTCCCACTTTTACAAAAAGAAAAAAACAAAAAAAAAGCCTACTCCTATCATGTCCCTGTTTCCCTTTTCTTCCTCTATCTACATATAAGGACCTGGCAGCTACCTCATGCGTCAGAAGAGAGGCTTTGGAACCTCTATAAACAACGCCAATCGACGCTCACTGGTTGCGAGAGACTAGGACTAGAGGTGTCCTAGGCGTTGGGGCACGATGAATGGGATGAGGGTAGTGCCCCGTTAACCCCTTCCCTGGCGCGTAATTATTGACCGTTCCCAGTGCCCGTTGACGGGTGCCTCTGGTAGCATCGGTCCGAGGTGACGGCCCTTTGTTCCCAGGTTGGTTGCCAGGCCAATAAAAAGCCTTGTGTCGAGTCTCTTGGTGGGGCGGGATATCCATTGAACGCTGCTCCGAGATCCTGGCCGTTGTGAAGGGAACTAGTAGGAGTTTAGTAAGGGGCGTGCTTCGTTGTTGTTCACCTGGTGACAAATCGATGGCCCCTTCGGGGACCGTCTGTGCTGCTTGGTTGGGAGCCACGGCACGCCGAGGCTTGACGACTCGGTCGGACGAACAGCAGCACATGGAGCGTGCCTTCTGAAAGATCCGAAACGTCTCCGATCGATAGGCGGGAGCGACTCACGCGGGGAGAACTCACCAACCCCCTTTTTTCTATTGATTGGTCACAAAGTTTTGAAAGAGAGAAAGTGTTTAAAATGACAGGGAAAAAAGGTCCAGCTGCACTTAAATATACATGTGCGATATGCCAGAAGGACAAGTGGTGCGTGGACTTCCCGGAAGGATGTTTTTCGAAATGCCACCCGGGAAGTATATGCACCGACTGCATCCTTAAAGGAGAGATCCGAGAGGCAGTAGCATGCTGCAATGAACTCAAGGATCTCTTCACAACCTCTGAAGAAAAATCTAGGGCGCTGGAAAATAAAATACAGACCCTAGAAACGCAGCACGTGCTTCAGATTCGGCGTCTCGAGGAAAAAATCCTAGAACTAGCCTCTAAACTAGAGGCCCAGTCGGCTCAAGCTCGAGACGAAAGTCCCACTGACTTGGGTGGTTCCGCCGATGCGACTCCAGCCCAAGGAGGTGAAACTGCATTGGCAGCCCCACTTCTGCCATGCGGAGCCAATGAGAAGAAGAAAAAGAAAAAGAAGAAAAAGGACCTTAATGCTGCTCACCCCAGTGTAGAGGATTCGAGCGTTACTGGTGCGCAAGGGTTAGTGGAAAGAAAAGAAGAGAAAAGAGAAACGGAAGAAGAGAAAACAAATAAAGACAAGAAAAATAAGATGAAGAATAAAAAAAAGAAAAATGTAGAGATACAAGAGGAAAGCGGCAAGTCGCTTCCGAGGGGGAAGAATAAGTCGCCTGCTGACAAATGTGCAAGAGTCACCCTTATTGGTGATTCTCAAGCACGGGGCCTGCAGTCCCTGCTAGCGGCCCGCCTTCACACTAGTGTGAAGGTAAGCTGCCTGCCAGGATGTGGTAACCACCACATCAGAGTAGAGGCTGAGAAATCACAGATTTCTGAGAGCTCAGTCGTTGCTCTGATGGTCAGTGGAAACGACCTCTACCTGAGAGGAGGTAGGGTAGGCCCTACAGATAAAATCCTCCACATGGTCATGGGTGCCGTGGACGACTGTGGGCTGAAAACCCGCAAGCACGTGGTAGTCGGGATGCTCCCGAGGAGAGGTCCAACACGGACCGCTCACTCGATGAATGTGTCTTTAAACCGGCGCCTGGCAGATTTGTGTACGGCAGAGGGGGTCTTTTTTGTGGACCCGTACCGCACCTTTTATGATAGAAATTATCTCTACCAAAGGGATGGGGTACATCTTTCCTTCAAAGGAAAGGCCTTTCTGTCGAACATGATTTAGGATGTCGTAGAGAGGACCGAAAGGAGTATCCGGCCCAGAGTGAGGGCGGACGTACGCCAGTACGCCCGTGTCACTCCAGAAACGACCTTCTCAGAGGTCGCAAAAAGGGGTGCTTCGCCAACAAACAAGCCGGGAAACGGAAGAGCGTAGGGAGTCCTACAGTCGGGGACTCCCTGAAAGTTCTTCTGTTTAATGCGAGGTCAATCAGGAACAAGTTTCCTGAGCTCCGTGGCCTCGTAGCGACGGAAGAACCCGAAATGGTAGCCATAACAGAATCGTGGATAAAAACGTCAAACCGAGACTTTGAAGGCGAATTCACGGTTCCTGGCTGCCAACTCTTCCACAAAGATAGGCCAGACAGAGAGGGTGGCGGTGTAATGTTGTATGTCAAGGATACAATCAAATCTTCGAACTCCAACATTATATCCAATCACGAGCTCCTAGGCGTTGACCTAGAGATAGGTCCTGTCAGATACAGGACCCTGGTGCTTTACAGACCCCCTTCCCAACCCGTTGAGAAGGACAGGGAACTGTACCAGCTGCTGGGTGAGCTTGTTCAAGGCAGAGTGTGCATCGTTATGGGCGACTTCAACAGACAAGTTGACTGGGAAACCAGAGCAGCCTGTGGCGAGAGCGCGCTACTCCTGGAGTTCGCCAACAACGAGTTCCTCACTCAATGGGTCAGAGAACCGACGAGAGGAGACAATATCCTCGACTTGGTCTTCACCTCTGAGGATGATATCGTTGAGGATGTCTCTGTAAGCGAAGAGCTCGGTGGCAGTGATCACCAGCTAGTTAGATTTACGGTCAAGATCCCGAAGGTAAGGTCTGTTGCCAGTCAATCAAAGAAACTTGACTTGAGAAGAGCAGACTTTGCAAGCCTTCGAGCTGGGCTGACTGATGTAAGGCTAGCGGTATGCGAAGAGGTTGAGGATTCGTGGAACAATTTCAAAAATAAATTCATGAGTCTTCAATCAAGTTGCATCCCTCTGAAATGCCTCCGTCGGTCTTCTGTTCAACCAAAGTGGTTTAATCGAGAAATCGGCCAACTGCTTAAGGAGAAGAGAAATGCGTACCGGCGATCGAAGATCTCGGGTGCCTTTGACGAGTACCGGAGGCTAGCCAGGAGAGTGAAGTCCAGCATAAGGGCGGCTAAGCGTACTGAGGAACTCCGAGTGGCGAGACTCTGCAAGGAGAATCCCAAGGAGTTCTTCGGCTATGTAAATAGCCGTAAACCAATCCATCGTAGGATTGGGCCCTTAGTGGACGAGGAGGGTGCATTAACTCAGTCAGATGCAGAAAATGCTAACCTTTTCAATGACTACTTCTCCTCAGTGTTTACTAAAGAGTGTGGTCCCATCCCCCAGCCCACGGATTCCTACTCGGGGGAAAAGCTGGAGGCAATGGACTTCACCGAAGGAGAAATAAAGAAAAAGATCGCTGACCTAAAGACGAATAAGTCCCCTGGACCGGACGGGTTTCTGCCCAAGGTGTTGAAGGAAGTGTGCGATGAAGTATCACGACATCTGTGCGCTATCTTTAACATGTCAATCCGGACCGCATGCGTTCCTAGAGACTGGCGTGAGGCGGAGGTGACTCCGATCTTCAAGAAAGGAGCCCCCAGCCATCCGTCAAACTACCGACCTATCAGTCTGACTTCGATAGTCGGTAAACTCATGGAAAGCATGATGGTGGAGAAAATAACGTCGTATTTAGAGTCAAACCTGCTACTGAGGAGTTCCAGCACGGCTTCCGAAGGCAACGGTCATGCCTGACGAACCTTGTGGAATTCTTCCACTTTGTGTTCAGTGAGCACGATCGGGACAAGGCGGTGGATGTGGTTTACTTAGACTTTCAGAAAGCCTTTGATAACTTACCACACCACCGCCTTCTCCGGAAAGTGCGAGCGCTGGGCATAGACGGAAAAGTAGCCGGCTGGATCGAGAACTGGCTAAGTGGCAGACGGCAACGGGTGGTGGTGAATGGACAGGCTTCTGAGTGGGTGCCCGTTACTAGCGGAGTGCCTCAAGGTTCTGTCCTGGGACCACTACTAATCATCATCTACGTCAACGACATGGACGGTGACATGGTTGCGAAGATTTCCAAATTTGCCGACGATACCAAGCTTGGTATAAACGTTGCAATGGATGGAAATACTGCCCGCCTGCAGGAAGATCTTTGGAAGATTGGGTAGTGGTCGGACACGTGGCAAATGCCTTTCAACGTGAACAAATGCAAAGTAATGCATATCGGCCACAGAAATCCCAAATCTCATTATATCCTTAAGGGCACTGCTCTTGAATCGAGTGACACTGAGAAGGACTTGGGTGTTGCTATCACTAGCGACCTCAAGTTCTCGAAACAGTGCATCGAGGCAGAGAAGAAAGCCCAAAGGATGTTAGGCTACATAAAGCGCCAGTTTGGATACCGTAACAGGGAGATAGTACTTTGTCTGTACAACTCCCTGGTTCGGCCGCACCTGGAGTATGCCGTACAATTTTGGAGTCCTTCGTTTCGAAAGGACATCCCAAGGTTGGAACGCGTACAAGCTAGGGCAACCAAACTGATTCCCTCTATCCGACATAAAAGTTATGAGGATAGACTAAGGGAATTAGATCTGTTCTCGTTGGAAACCCGTAGACTGCGTGGTCAGCTCATCGAAGTTTTCAAAATACTTCGAGGGTTCGACAATGTTGACTACCGGGATATTTTCACACTGAGTGAGAACAGAACGCGCAATCACGGCTTCAAACTTGAACTGAAGCGTTACAACTGCAATCTGTGTGCAAATTTTTTCACTTACAGTATCTGCGGTATGTGGAACGCACTTCCAGTGGAAGTTGTCAACAGTGAATCTGTTGACCAGTTCAAGTCAAGACTAGACAAGGTCTTGAAAAGTGGCCGTTTAGGGACGCAAAACAATTGAGCAGCCATTTGCCCGCTCGATTGCTAGTCCAAAGCTACCCTCTTTGAATGGACCGTAAGGTCTCCTAGGGTACCTTCTTTCCTTGTTGTTACTCCTTGTAACTCTCTCTCTCTCTCTCTCTCTCTCTCTCTCTCTCTCTCTCTCTCTCTCTCTCTCTCTCTCTCTCTCTCTCTCTCTCTCTCTCTCTCTCTCTCTCTCTCTCTCTTTTTCTCTCTCTCTCTCTCTCTCTCTCTCTCTCTCTCTCTCTCTCTCTCTCTCTCTCTCTCTCTCTCTCTCTCTCTCACCTTTTTTTATATATTGTTTGGTCACTAGCTTAAGAAATAGAGTGTTCAAAATGGCAGGAAAGAAATGTCCAGCAGCGCTAAAATTCACGTGTGCCACATGTAAGAAGGACAAGTGGTGCGTTGACTTCCCGGAAGGCTGCTATGCGAAATGCCACCCAGACAGTGTATGCACCACTTGCATTTTAAAGAAGGAAGTGGAGGAAGTAGTCGCCTACTACAGGGAAAGAATTACAGACCTCGAACAGAAAATCGAGAGGCTCAAGGAGGAGCACTCCCACCAGATCCGCAGACTCGAAGAGAAATTAAACGATCTCTCGAGTCCTGTGGCAAACACCACCTCTGCAGAGAGCCCGTGCCCGAATGTGGCAGCGACACCAAAAGGAAAAAAGAAAAAAAAGACGAAAAAGGGAAAAAAGAAAGAGGAAGAGAGAGAAATAGAAGAAGAAAAGGTAGAAGAAGTTAATGAAAAGGATGACAAGGGGGAAAAGATGATAGAGAAGAAGAAGAAGAATAAGAGTAAGAAGAAAAAAGAAAAGCCTGAAAAGACCATGATGGGGAAGAGAGAGGAATCGGAGAGCTTGCCTCAGAAAATAAAGAATCCGAGCTCAGCAGGCAAATGTGCCAGGGTCATCCTTGTGGGCGATTCCCAGGCACGGGACCTGCAGCCCCTGCTAGCGGCCCGCCTTCGCACAAGCGTTAAGGTAAGCTGCCTGCCAAGATGTTGTAACCACCACATCAGAGTAGAGGCTGAGAAATCACAGATTTCTGAGAGCTCAGTCGTTGCTCTGATGGTCAGTGGAAACGACCTCTACCTGAGAGGAGGTAGGGTAGGCCCTACAGATAAAATCCTCCACACGGTCATGGGTGCCGTGGACGACTGTGGGCTGAAAACCCGCAAGCACGTGGTAGTCGGGATGCTCCCGAGGAGAGGTCCAACACGGACCGCTCACTCGATGAATGTGTCTTTAAACCGGTGCCTGGCAGATTTGTGTACGGCAGAGGGGGTCTTTTTTGTGGACCCGTACCGCACCTTTTATGGTAGAAATGATCTCTACCAAAGGGATGGGGTACATCTTTCCTTTAAAGGAAATGCCTTTCCGTCGAACATGATCCAGGATGTCGTAGAGAGGACCGAAAGGAGTATCCGGCCCAGAGCGAGGGCGGACGTACGCCAGTATGCCCGTGTCACTCCAGGAACGACCTTCTCAGAGGTCGCAAAAAGGGGTGCCTCGCCAACAAACAAGCCGGGAACGGGAAACGGAAGAGCGTAGGGAGTCCTACAGTCGGGGACTCCCTGAAAGTTCTTCTGTTCAATGCGAGGTCTATCAGGAACAAGTTTCCTGAGCTCCGTGGCCTCGTAGCGACGGAAGAACCCGAAATGGTAGCCATAACAGAATCGTGGATAAAAACGTCAAACCGAGACTTTGAAGGCGAATTCACGATTCCCGGTTACCAGCTCTTCTTGAAAGATAGGCCAGACAG
>OZ018320.1:178924740-179207355 GCA_963969495.1 Ceratothoa steindachneri
CAGATATAAACATTGGGAGGCGTCCCCTCGCCCCCATCGTGTGGAGAGTCTCCATGATACCGCATCGCCATGCGGTATCATTGGCCTTCTCCAGATCAAAAAACACCGTGGCGTAGTGCTGTCTACGAAGGAAAGCCTCGTAGACGGCATTTTCCAGTCGGAGCAGAGCATCCGACGTGGAGTGGAACTTACGGAAGCCGTACTGTGCGGAAGACAGATGGCCTCCGCTGTCCAGGAAATAGGCTAATCGAACATTTACCAATTTCTCCATCAACTTGCACACGCAAGAGGTTAGAGAGATTGGGCGGAAACCGGTCGGAGTAGAGTGATCTCTCCCTGGCTTGCGAAAGGCGAGCACAGTAGCGATTCGCTACGAGTCTGAGGGAAGACCTTCCACCCAGATCCTGTTGAACAGAAAGGCCATGCCTCGCTCACCCAGGTGTCGAAGCATGGCGTACGGGACATCGTCCGGACCATGGGCGGTGTCCGCGCACGAAGCGAGAGCGGAACGCAACTCACTCACAGTAAACTTGTCGTTGAAGGGTTCTCCGCCTCTCGAGGTAAAGTCCAGCCGGCGGCCTTCCGCGACATCACGACGTGCATTGAATGCTGGCGGAGCAGCATCACGGCAAAAGAATGCGGAAAAAGCGGTCGCTAAGGATTCCGCCACGGACGCAGGGTCCGAGATTGCGGTCCCATTCTCCTGGAGAACGGGAGGGGGCATCCTGCGAGAACTTGCCCCGAATCCTTTTGACTCGCTTCTACACCTCAGCTAAAGGGGTCTTCCCGTTAAGTGAAGACACGTATGCTTCGAAATATACCGGAACCTAGCCCTAGCCCGACGAAATTCAGCGACAGTAAAATCGTTCGGGCGGCGCTTAGAGGGCATGTAGGCATAACGCTTCTGTTTGAGGGCGGTCTCACACTCGGCCGACCACAATGGGAGTGGTCGGCGTGCAAAACGGCCAGACGTCCTAGGAATAGTAGTCAGGCCCACGGCGATGAGGTTGCCGGAGAAGAACTCAACGGCCTCATCTACCGACCTAAACTCCTCGACTGAGATAGAGAATTCAGTCATTTCCTGAAATGCCGGCCACCGCACCCGCGCCAAGCACCAGCGAGGTGGTCTCTCAGGCGGTAGTTGCCCTGAAAATGATATTTGAATGGGAAAGTGATCACTACCATGGAGGTCATCGACCACCTCCCAATCAAAATCAGGCTGTGCATCCGAAGAGCACAAAGATAGGTCGAGGCAAGAAAATGAAGCGGTTCTCGGACAGTGATGCGTAAACTCATCCACGTTTAGGACACCCATCTCAAGCTCTTCGATCAGATCGGCAAGGACTTGTCCCCTGGGATTTTTGGAGTAATCTCCCCAGAGAGGATGCCTGCCGTTCAGATCTCCAAGCAAGAGATAGGGCCTCGGCAACCGTGCCACGACGCAGCGGAAGTCCCGCGCGTCGAAGTCACCTGACGGTGGAATGTACGCAGAAATCAGAGTATACCTCCTATCCAGGTGCAGCTGCACAGCCACTGCCTGAAAGGAGGTATCTAAAGAGAAAGGAAGAACGGAGACATCATGCCGGGTGTAAACCGCGCATCCCCCAGCCTGGCCATCGCACGGTGGTGGGGTCGCAAGACCCTTATACCCTGGAAGTGCGGGCAGGGGGCACGCGCCTAGCATGGTCTCCTGCAAAACGATAGCTAACGTGGAACGGGATGAGACGAGCCTCCGCAACTCCTCCCAGTTGGCCCGGAGTCCACGGCAATTCCATTGAAGGAATATGCCCTCCAGGCCTAGCTCGGAGGAGACGCGGGAGCCCTCCTCGAACTGAAGACCCTCACGGGAATGGCCGTACGCTTCCCGGAGGCAGAACCCCGGGCGCTGTTGGCCGGACAAAGCGCTGAAGGCGCTGTCGCCTCCGAGGAGTTATTGACGGAGGTTGGGCTCGCCATGCGAGTCTTTTCCTCCCTCCGCCTCGAAACCTTAGGCGGGCGTTGCAGCTTCGGAGGCGGGATCCCCTCTTTTCGAGGAACCACCGGCTCCGAGCCACTCGCTCCACCTCGGGGCATGGGCGAAGGGGCCGAAGCTCCTTTCGGGGAACAGCTTTAGGAACCGCGGAAGTTGGCCTAGCGACCATCTTCAGGGGTGTTGCCTCCTGAGTCTAACGACTCGGTGGAGGCGCGTGGCCGTTTCGCCTTACGGGAAACGGTCACGCTGGGGGAAGAGGGGGGAGCCCTGGTTTTAGCCGAGGCAGGGTATGAACCCTTTTTGCCGCCAGCTTTACCAGGGGAGCGCCCGGGTTGGGTAGAGCCCGCAGAAGGGCTCCGAATGGGCGCGTAAACAACCATGCTCGTTGGCCTGGATGGGCCAGGAGCAGAGGGTGCCTTTCTAACTATTGAGGCATATGACGTCCCAGGCAGAGCCGGGCGCGCCAGGACCAAGTCCTTTGCCTCGCGGAATGAGAGTCGATACTGGGCCTGAACTGCCAGGATTTCTTTCTCAAGGAGATATGCACCACATTGCTTCGAAGAAGCAGGGTGCGGCTCTCCGAAATTGACACACTTGGCCACACACGATTTGGACTTATCGTGTGCGACCTTGGAGCAATTTACACAGACTTCGGGTGACCCCGACTTTGCACGTCTACATGAGCGATTCGTATGGCCGAAGCGGTGACAGTAATAGCACCGCCGCGGCAGTGGCACGAATGCCTTCACGCGGTAGCGGTACCAACCGTCATGCACCGAATCAGGGAGTGTGTCACAGTCAAACGTAATGAAGAGTGTAGGGGTGCATCCTGAGGCCCTTCCACGGTCAGCCAGCACTAAGGTGATGTCCTCTATGGAGTAGTCAACGAGTTCCCTCGCATAAACTACTCCATTCACAAAGTTCATGGTAGAGTGCGGCATCACACCCACCGGGGTGCCATCAAATGTCCGAAGAGCACTTATCTTGGCCACCTCAGAGGGATTCACACCCATTTGGCAGAAGGCTCCCATCCGAGAAATGGGTCACCTTCGGCTCTCTACCAATTATACTAGCAAAAGCTCTCCTCTGCTGGATCATGTTGCCCTTGGACAACATGCTGCCATCAGTGGAGCGAATAACAGGGAAGTGTTTGAGGTCAGTGTTTGAATCAGGGGCCCCGATGTTATTGAGGCTCCGCCCTGAGTACTTTTAGTCTTAGCGGGGGCTCTGCACCCGGGGTGTAGAGGGGCCGGATGTGCCGATCTTGGGTTGGTCGCTTACCGAAGCAGCAGACCCATCAATCCCCATGGATGGAAAGAAGCCCCAAATCTTTTTCCTGCTCTTGGGAATGAACTCGCTTCTCCCCTCCGCCTGCAGGAGCCCCTAGGCCAGATGGACTGGCCTCAGCTAGGTCCTTCTACGAAATGGAGAAGATCCTGGCGGTGGTAGGGGCACCGGTCGGAGGAGATCCCTCCTCTCCTTGTACTGCCTCAGAAACTCTAGCCCTTTAAGGAGGACCTTGCATAGGGGCGGATTCAGGTTCGGTGCTTGGCGCCAAGCCCAGATTCCCTCTCATGGAAGGCCCTACCGTCTGAGGCTGGGTTGCCTCAAGGACCATGTATATCTCATAGGGGACCTCCAGTTGGTCATCCCCCCCCTCCTAAGACATCGCAGGTCCCGCTAGCAGCATTGTCACTAGTCAGCAGGTCTTTTGAGGGAAGCGACCAAAGGGGCCTGGCTTCCCTCTCCCCCCTAAGGGGGTTTGCCCTACCGCGTCACTTCAATGGGGAGCGGTCGGCTATGGGTTGCCTGCTGGCTTTCTTGGCAGTCCCCTTGGAAAGAAAAGGAGGGACAGCCACTGGAAACAGGGAGGTGCTTGAAAGCACCTCCAGAGAAGGGGGTGAGGGGGAGTCTCCTACACCCGTAAGCCTCCTCTCTGGTTAGAGAAATTTGGAGGGTCTCCTGCGTAAGCACAGGGAGGATGGGACAGAGGGCAGCTCCATCAATGAAACACGGGGAATTAAAGGGATTTTTATTTTTTTACTCATTTTTAACAGGATGCAATAGCTCATCACTTCTTGCAGTAGCCCGCTCTGCAAGGGGTGTGTACAGGCCTGGTGACCTGGCAGCCCTTCAGCATGGCGGGTCCACCTTGGGCACGGCGTAAAATTGATAGAGGGTGAAGAGATAAGGAAAAGGGATGGTAGGAAGGTATTGGTGTGGATGAAGCAGGTTGTTAAAAAAAGACCATGCCAAACCGGAGCTCAGGGGTGAGTGAACATTGTCCACTCCCCCCTCAGCAACTACCCTGAGAAATTAGAGGCTGACCAGAGAAAGTTGTTGGAGAGGTTGTATGAAAAGTGAGGAAACAGCGGGGAAACACAAGTGTCTGAAAGAAATAGAAGAGGCTAAGCTGGGGTGGACAGGGTGCTAAATCCCATCAATACAGCAAATCACCTCAACCCTTATGGGGAGGATGCAAATGAGCTCTCCTGCCAGAGGCAGAGCTTTCTATTTCACAACACCTTGCATCATTTGCAGACTATGGATATGCATTTGAAAATTATGACCTGCAGATGTTTGTTAAAAGCTTTCTAGATAAGGCAGGCCATGCATATTCTTTTTTCAAAGACAATTTACCTGGTGAAGAATGGGTGAGGTCATTTGTAAAGAGGTACGAGGGGCGATCAATAAGTTTTGCGAATCAGTAGGGCAAAACAAGGAAGGGGGATGGCTGTTTGTGGGGGTGTTATGACAAGTTATGACAAGTCAGGACCTGCAGCCGCACGCTCCTGCCTCGTATATTTAAGAAGCAGTAGCTGATTGCAGATCGTCAGTCACAAACTTTTCAACAATGGAGAAGGTTGAGCACAGTGCAGTGATAAAATTTTTGACCAAGGAAGGCAAGAATGCAAAAGAGATCCATGAACGCATGATTGCAGTGTACACCAACACTGCCCCTTCCTATGCAACCATTGATCGAAGGAATAGGGACTTCCACCATGGCTGTGAGTCCCTTGAAGATGACCCCCATCCAGGATGTTCATCAGACATTGTAGCGGGCCAAAAAATTTAGACTAACTCCAATCGATCCAACCCGCTTCCTACACTAATCCGGACGTGAGAAATTGAAGGAAAATGAAACGGATTGTATGTACAGTCCTTTACTAACAAAAAAATACAATATTTACAAAAAATATGGGTAAATATGCACCCAATGAGCCTATTTATATATATACTAAAACAATCCTATCTTGGAACCCAATCAATCAAAAAAAATATATATTAATACTAAGAGTCAGCATATACAAAAGGGGACAACCAAAACAAGAGACAACAAAAAGAGGAGTTTTCTTACGTGGTACCACGGTTTACGATTTGCTGGCCTCCCCGGGGGAAAATCTTGTCGGCAGTCACTCTTGTGACAAAATTGGGTGTGCGGGGCTTATGGTGCCTGCCACCTCGGAGCCCAGTTTTCTTTAAGATCCAGTCAAGTACTATTAGAAGACTTCTTATATCTTCTTTAAATATCTCCAAAATATTTTCGTTAAAGTCGCTCTGGAAAAATGCAGGCAATGTTTTTGTTTGTTTTGTTCTTTTTTCTTCTTCTTTTTTTTTATTCTGGTACTTGAATGCTGTCTCATAAAATCTTTAACATTTAGTAGCTAATAAAAAAAACATATGTTAAATAACCTTATTCATACAACATGAAATCAAATACATATGTACAAAAGAAAATATAATAAAAAACCCATTCCCACTCACACACACATTCTTACAGAAGGAGGGCGAGTGTATTGGGAAAAAGGGTGGGAGAGTGGCCCCTTCACACACTCACATTCGCTCCACCACAACATGACCAACGAGGACAATGTGGCCCGTGTGGAGAGGATCATCCTCGAAAATCGACGGGTAAAGATCAAAGAAATTGAGCGAGAACTTGGAATATCACATGAGTGTTATCAACATCATCCACGACAATTTGGCCATGACCAAGGTCAAAACCTCATGCCCCATGATGGACTTCAATGTCGTCAAAGTCCACAAGGCCAGAGTTGCACAAGCTGCCCTGTGCGAGTGCAGATTCGAGGAGCTCAACCATCCCCCCTACAGTCCAGATCTGGCCCCTAGCGACTACTTTTTATTCTGTCAGCTCAAGGCTGCACTGCTTGGATGCCAGTTTGGGGATGATGAAGATGTCCAGCTCACCGTCCAGGAGTGGATTGAACAGCAGTCGGGAATTCGAAGCCTCAGGGACAAGTGGCGCAAGTGCATTGAAGTCGAGGGTAGTCATATTGAAAAATAATAAAACACTTTTCCTCATATCTCGTTTCCTTATATCCGAATTGCAAAACTTATTGACCGCCCCTTGTATGATGATTTGTTGTCATATTGTGCATGTCAAAACATAAGAAGGAAATGAGCTGCTGTGTCTATTGCAAATGTAACTAGGTTTTTTATAACTTGGAGACTGCTTTGGCAGGTGTTCCTGCTGAGAACATATTAAATTATGATGAGACAAACTTCAGATGATCCAAATTGAAAAGTAAAAATTTAGGAAAGGATCAAAATATGCTGAGAGAATAATGAACACATCTAAATCATCGGTTTCTCTAATGTTTGCATGTACGGCAGGTGGTGACTTCTTGCCACCATATATCATATAATGCCAAACGTTTGATGGATACATGGCTGATTGGACGACCTATCAACACAAGGTACAACAGAACAAAATCTGGATGGTTTGATGCGCACTGTTTCAGAGATTGGCTTGAAAGGGCTGCCATGCCTTATTTCAACTATGTACATAACAATGCTCCTAGAGGTATCATTGGTGATAATCTCTCTTCACATCTTACTGCCGATGTTATTGAGATCTGTGAAGTGAATAGAATGCGCATGGTCTTCTTGCCACCAAACAGTACTAACCTCTTGCAGCCACTTGATGTAGCTGTCAATGCACCCTTAAAGGCTGCATGGCGAAAGGTCTTAGTTCAGTGGAAAAAAACTGAAGGCAAATTTTACACCACTCTTCCAAAGGTTCATTTTCCACGCCTACTGTACACCCTTTTAGAAACATTGACAAACAAGGCAGCCTATGCTATCAGTGGCTTCAAAATGACAAGGATTTATTCCCTGAATAAAGAGAAACCAATGAATAAACTGACTAAAGTAAATGTTCCCCAATCATCACATCATTTAGTGACTCCACTACTACTAAAGAAGCTGCAAGACATGAGGGAAGAATCTGCAAAGAAACCTGGACCTGCAAGGCGTGGCAAGTACATTGCTGTATCACCTGGCAAAAATGTTTCATATGAAGATGCTGGTGAAGGATCCTCTGGAGTGCAAAAGAAAAAGACTGGGAGCAAACGAAAGCTGAGTTATGTATAAAGTGACTCTGACACTTTCTAGCAGTCGAAGGAGGAACAAGAAATTAGTAAAGATGAAAATTATATACAGGATAAAAGTGAAGAAAGCATGAAAAGGCAGACAGAGGAACTGAAAGAGGGGTCATATGTCATTGTTAAATTTTGGAGCAAAAAGAATGTAAACTATCATTTTGTTGGAAAAGTTTTAGATAAAGAAAAAAGTGATGAAGTGTCAGTAAACTATTACCAATGTGATTATGAAATACCAATAGGACATGGACACATGTACTTCAAGGAGCCAGAAAACGAAGATGTTTATCCAACTGTAGTGAGTGATATTGTAAAAAAACTGTAAAAGCCAACATTTATTAAAAGAAAAATTTGTTTGAAAGCTTCTGAGTTCGAAGGGTTTTTGATGCATTAGATTTTAAACAAGTCCATATTTCAATGATTTGTCTAATTTTCTTTATTTATAAAAGTTTTATATTTTTCTTGTGCATTAGCATATGAATATATATATATATATATATATATATATATATATATATATATATATATATATATATATATATATATATATATATATATATATATATATATATTTCTAGCAACCTAGCTTTATGTATCTACAATGTTTATGCACTGATGTAGGTTTAGGATTCTTTATTATAAAATATTATGCCTTAATCTAAAGAGGTGCCCATTTACCCCGAATGTCTGGGGCAAATAAGCACACATATATTTGTAACATTATATAAAATATGACTAATAAAAAAAGGTTGCATATTTGCTAAAGGATCTTCTTTTAATAAATAATAAAAACATGTCTCACTTTTGTCATTTTCCTTCTGGCATTCTTACAATATAAGAAAAAGCTAAAAAAAATGTGCCCAATTGCCCCACTTTAGGGTAAATATATAAACATCTCCCATTCACATACACATTCTTACAGAGGGAGGGAGAGGGTATTGGAAAAGGGGTGGGAGAATGGCCCTTCAAACACAATCACATTTGCTCCACCATACTGTGATTGGCACCGAGCCCAGATTTGACACCATGGAAGATTCTATCGTCTGGGGCTGGGTCAGATCAGGGACCATTTGAAGTTACTTTTTCACCTTCTAATACTGGCGAACTGGCATCGATCGAGGAAGAGAGGGGGGGCAGATAGACTGACCCTGTGCAAACTACTCATACAAGCTAGCAGGACATTATTGGGCATGGACCAATGGGCCCTGCCATTCCTAGAGCTCTACCTTAAGGGTCTTGGCCCTATGGAGCCGTCCCACCAGCAGCAGTCAATTATGGGCCACCTGCCTGCTTTTTGGCAGTCCCCTTGGAAAGTAAACAGGGAACTGCCGTTGGAAAAAGTGACGGAGAAGGGGGTTAGGGGGGAGTCCCCTGAACCCATAGGCAAAGGAGAGAAATAAGCCTCAGCTCTAGTAGAAGAAATATGGAGGATCCCCTGAGAGAGCACAGAGGTAGGTAGACAGAGTGTGGTGGAGTAAATATGAGTGTGTGTGTGAAGGGCCTTTCTCCCACCCCTTTTTCCCAATACCCTCTCCCTCCCTCTGCAAGAATGTGTGTGTGAGTGGAAATATGTTTTTTTTAATATTTTTTTATATATAATATAAATTGATGTCATGTTGTAATAATTATTTCCTTTCCTCAGGCGCCATATTCTGGAAAGTTAGACTGACCAAATGGAATATTACCTCTGTATGAGAAGCAAATTATTTATTATTGTTAATGTAGAAAGACCACTAGTATTTTACAAAGTTCCAAGGCCGTGTTTTTCTTGTAAAGTGTGTCTGACTTTGTTAAGTTTGAAATAGTTTGGCATTTAAAGAAGGAAGGACTATAACAGCCATGCAAGTGTGACAAGGTTGCTTATCTTATACCGAGCTCGGAGGCGCCATTTTCTTTGTAAGTCCTAGGCACTTTACCCGCTCAAGTGGCGGCTGGCAGGACATTCCCCCCTTTGTACCACGTGAGGCCTTATCTTTATTTTGTTGTTCATTTATCGTTTGTTGTAATTGCCCCAGCAGATATTTTCTGGTTGTTGACTTTGCCTATTTTCCTTTTGTATAGTCTAATTGAGCATTTTTTGTATAAATCTTTTTGCTAGTAATCATAAGTAGGATTTATTTATTGTGTGCATAGGAAAATTAGATATCTATTTTTGTGTACATAAGTAACGAGATCTCTTGTAAGGATTATTGTATTTTTTTGGTAGGTAAAGGACTGTATATACAATCCATTTCATTCTCCTTTGATTTCTCACATCCGAATTAGTGTAGGAAGCGGGTTGGAACAATTGGGATTAGAGCATAGATTTTCGGCCCGCTACATTTGGGGCCCGAATAGGAATGTGAGATCTCAAAACCGGGAGCGTGACGGGATTGGATTGCAGTCCACACCCAATTAGAGTGACAGGTAGTTGGTTATTTTTCACCTTTTTCTATCTTTGTACTAACCTGGGGGGGATGGCTTCTGTAGAACAGGGCCTCCATGATGAGATCATGAGACAGAGGCTGGAATTGAGGCAGAATGAGGAGGAACGTGATTGATTGAATATTTTGGGGGATGTTTGGAGGGAAAAGTATTGGAGTTTTTCCGCATGATTACAAGTGTGGGGGAACCGATGTATGTGGTGAAGGAGAGATTGATTGGGCAGGTGAAATGAATGAAAGAGTGTGTGAACATGTATGCACATAGGCTTGAGAGTATGGCGAGAAAGAGGTATGGTGATGATGATGTAAATGAATGTAAACCACTGATGAGGAAGTTTCTGGACACGATCCCGCAAAAGGTGAGTGAATGGCTGAGTGGAAAGAGAACGGAGAGAATGAGACTGACAGGTGAACGGTTGATGTGGGAGGATGTGTTGGAGCTGTTGGAAGATGGACGATTTGATGATGAAAGCGATCTAAAAGAGGATGGATGGTACAGTGTGAATGTTGGGGGTAAGAAGCCCAGGAGCTTTCCTCCACCCCAGCAGTTTGTCAGCTACAGGGATGCCCTGAAGATGGCACCAGCTGGAGTGATGTCGAACTTCCTGGGCCGGCAGAATGGATGGGTAAATGGAGGGTGGTCAAATGGAAAGGAACAGATGAATGTCAAGCGTGGGAACGGGTATATGAGAGAGAAGCCGAGGTATGTCCCAGCAAATGAGAGACCGAATGGTGTGAGAAAGATTGTGGAATGTCATCGGTGTGGAAGGAAGGGTCATATGTTGGCAGAATGTAGGTGGATGTCTGGTGCATGTTTTGGGTGTGGTAAGAAGGGGCATATTGTGGGGAAGCGGTGTGTGTGTGTGTCTGTAGGGCCATTCTCCCACCCTCCTGTGTGAGTGTGTAAGTATAATTTGCCTTCCGATTTTTTATATTGTGAATACAAATAATAACCGATTGTATTCTCTTTTCAGAGATATATTCTGTTTAAACAGTATATAAATATTTATAGAATTTTGTAAATTGTAATTGGTTGTCCAGCGCATTTGAAAATTACCCTTAGTATTGCATCCTGTGTCTTCAAAGAGTGAAGCTTTAGTGGACTGTGAGAGGAATCCTCAAGGCGAGTGCTCCGCCCAGCCCAGCCCTGAAACGGAGGGCGTTACCTGCACTGCCCCCTTGCATTGGCTGAGGAGCCTGTCCCCTTTTTATTGGCCGACTATTACTACTACCAACCCCCCAGTGAACAAGTGATAGTCCCATGCCCCTTCTCATTTGGGTGTTGTTTTTTTTTGTTTTGTTGTATGGACCTTGTTTGGGTTGTGCAAATTTGTTCTCTGCGCCTGTCATATTTTATTTTTGTTTCCGGTTGGGAGAATTGCAACTTGTATAGAGTATTTATTTTGACTGCGCACCGGTGTTTATTTATTTTTTTTTTGTAAATATAAACTGTAATTTTCACTGTATTTTTTTGTAAAGTAAAGGACTGTATATCAAATCGCATCAATTCTTCCTCGGGGTTCTCAAGGTCAATAAATTCTAGGATAAGGTTGGAACACAGGGTTAGTGTTGCTTTCGGCCCACTACATTTGGCGCCCGAATAGGGACCTTGAGATCTCAAAACCAGAGGAATTTGAATTGATTGCAGTTCATCTGTATATTGGTAAAGTAGTTTGATTGATTTTTCCCTCCTCCTACCCTTTGTTACTAACTTGGGAACAATGGCTTTGGCTGAAACTTTGAATGAAGAAGTATTGCGCTTGAGACTGAAGTTGAGGAAGAAAGAAGACGAGTGCGAAATGTTACAAGGAGTAACAAGGAAAGGAAGTACCCTAGGAGACCTTACGGTCCATTCAAAGAGGGTACCTTTGGACTAGCAATCGAGCAGGCACATGGCTGCTCAATTGTTTTGCATCCATAAACGGCCACATTTCAAGACTTTGTCTAGTCTTGACTTGAACTAGTCAACAGATTCACTGTTGACAACTTCCACTGGAAGTGCGTTCCACTCACCGCAGATACTGTAAGTGAAAACATTTCCACACAGATTGCGGTTGTAACGCTTCAGTTCAAGTTTGAGGCCGTGATTGCGCGTTCTGTTGTCACTCAGTGGGAAAATATCCAGGTAGTCAACATTTTCGAACCTTCAAAGTATTTTAAAAACTTCGATGAGCTGACCACGCAGTCTATGGGTTTCCAGCGAGAACAGATTTAATTCCCATAGTCTATCCTCATAACTTTTATGTCGGATAGAGGGGATCAGCTTGGTTGCCCTGGCTTATACGCGTTCCAACCTTGCAATATCCTTTCGAAACGAAGGACTCCAAAATTGTACGGCATACTCCAGGTGCGGCCGAATGAGGGAGTTATACAGACAAGGTACTATCTCCTTGTTACGGTATCCAAACTGGCGCTTTATGTAGCCTAACATCCTTTGGGCTTTCTTCTCTGCCTCGATGCACTGTTTCGAGAACTTGAGGTCGCTAGTGATAGTTACACCCAAGTCCTTTTCAGTGTCACTCGATTCAAGAGCAGTGCCCTTAAGGATATACTGAGATTGGGGGTTTCAGTGGCCGATATGTATCACTTTGCATTTGTTCACGTTAAAAGGAATTTGCCACGTGTCCGACCACTCCCCAATCTTCCCAAGATCTTTCTGCAGGCGGGCAGTATTTCCATCCTTTGCAACGTTCATACCAAGCTTGGTATCGTCAACAAATTTGGAAATCTTGGCAACCATGTCACCGTCCATGTCGTTGACGTAGATGATGAATAGTAGTGGTCCCAGGACAGAACCTTAAGGCACCCCGCTAGTAACGGGCACCTACTCAGATGCCTCTCCATTCACCACCACCCGTTGCCGTCTGCCACTTAGCCAGTTCTCGATCCAGCTGGCTACTTTTCCGTCTATGCCCAGCGCTCGCACTTTCCGGAGAAGGCGGCGGTGTGGTACCTTATCAAAGGCTTTCTGAAAGTCTAAGTACACCACATCCACCGCCTTGTCCCGATCGTGCTCACTGAACACGAAGTGGATGAATTCCACAAGGTTCGTCAGGCATGACCGTTGCCTTCGGAATCCGTGCTGGGAACTCCTCAGTAGCAGGTTTGACTCTAAATACGACGTCATTTTGTCCACCATTATGCTTTCCATGAGTTTACCGACTATCGAAGTCAGACTGATAGGTCGGTAGTTTGACGGTTGGCTACGGTCTCCTTTCTTGAAGATAGGAGTCACCTCCGCCTCACGCCAGTCTCTCGGAACGCATTCGGTCCGGATTGACATGTTGAAGATTGCGCTCAGGTGTCGTGACACTTGATCGCGCACTTCTTTCAACACTTTAGGTAGAAAGCTATCCGGGCCAGGTGACTTATTCGTCTTTAGGTCACTGATCTTTTTTATTTCCCCTTCGGTGAAGTCCATATCCTCCAGCTTTTCCCCCGAGAAGGAATCCATTGGCTGGGGGATGGGACCACACTCTTCAGTAAACACTGAAGAGAAGTAGTCGTTGAGGAGGTTAGCATTTTCTGCATCTGAATGCTTTAATGACCCCTCCTCATTTCTCAAAGGGCCAATCGTTCGACGGATTGGTTTACGGCTGTTCACATATCCAAAAAACTCCTTGGGATTCTCTTTACAGAGTTTCGCCACTCGGAGTTCCTCAGACCGCTTAGCCACCCTAATGCTGGACTTCACTCTCCTGGCTAGCCTCCGGTATTCGTCAAAGTCGCCCGAGATCTTCGATTGCCGGTACACAGTTCTCTTCTCCCTAAGCAGTTGGCCGATTTCTCGATTAAACCACTTTGGTTGAACAGAAGACCGACGGGGACATTTCAGAGGGATGAAACGTGATTGAAGACTCATGAATGTGGTTTTGAAACTGTTCCACGAGTCTTCAACAACATCGCACACTTCTAGCCTCGCGTCAGTCAGTCCAGCACGAAGACCTGCAAAGTCTGCTCCTTTCAAATCGAGTTTCCTCGATTTACTAGTTACAGGCCCTGCCTTCGGGACTTTGACCTCAAATCTAATTAGTCGGTGGTCACTGCCACCGAGCTCTTCGCCAACAGAGAGGTCCTCAACGATGTCATCCTCAGAGGTGAAAACCAAGTCGAGGATATTGTTTCCTCTCATTGGCTCTCTCACCCATTGAGTGAGGAACTCGTTGTTCGCGAACTCCAGGAGTAGTGCGTTCTCGCGACAGGGTTCTCTGGTTTCCCAGTCAACTTGTGTGTTGAAATCACCCATGACGATACACACTCTGTCTTCGACAAGTTCTCCTAGTAGCTGGTACAGATCTCTGTCCTTTTCAACGAGTTGGGCAGGAGGTCTATAAAGCACCAGGGTCCTGTATTTGGCAGGACCTATCTCTAGGTCAACACCTAGTAGTTCATAGTCGGATACGATGTTGCAATCCGTCGAGTTGAGAGTATCCTTTACATACAACATCACACCGCCACCCTCTCTGTCTGGCCTATCTTTCAGGAAGAGCTGGTAACCGGGAATCGTGAATTCATCTTCAAAATCTCGGCTTGAGGTTTTTATCCACGACTCCGTTATGGCCACCATCTCCGGTTCTTCTGTTGCTACGAGGCCACGAAGTTCTAGGAACTTGTTTCTGATAGACATCGCATTAAACAGAAGAACTTTGAGGGAGTCCCCGAGTGTAGGTCTCCCTACGCTCTTCCGTTTCCCGCTTTCTTTCTCTGTGGCGGGGTCACACCCCTCTTTGTGACTTCAGAAAAGGTCGTTCCTGGAGTAACACGGGTGTACTGGCGTACGTCCTCCTTTACTCGGGGTCTGACACTTCTTTGGGTCCGCTCCACAACATCCTGGATGATGTTCGCGAGTGCAGCTTTCCCTTTAAATGAAAGATGCACTCCGTCCCTTTTGTACAGGTCATTTCTCCCGTAAAAGGTGCAGTAGGGGTCTACAAAAAAAGACTCCTTCCGCCGTACAAAGATCTCCCAGGCGTTGGTTTATGGAGACGTTCCTCGCGTGAGCATTGCGGGATGGACCTCGTCTTGGGAGTATCCCGACCACGACACGTCTGCGGGTTTTTAGCCCACAGTCGTCAACTCCTCCCAAAACCGTGGTCAGGATCTTCCCGTTGGCGCCTACTTTTCCTCCTCGTAGGTAGAGATCGTTGCCACTTGCCATGAGGGCAACTACTGAGTTCTCAGAGATCTGAGATTTCTCAGCCTCCACCCTTATTTCTCTGTTCCCCTTTCCTGGAAGGCAACTTACCTTCACACTGGTGCGAAGGCGGGCCGCTAGCAAGGGTTGTAGATCCTGCGCTTGGGAGTCATCAATCACGATGACCCTCGCACATTTGGGTTTAGAGGACAGAGGCTTCCCTTTCAGTATGGGCTCTTTCGATTCCTCTTTCTTCCCCACTTTTTGGGGTTTTTTCTTCCGTTTCTACTTTCTCTTCTGTTTTATCTACTTTTTTCCTTTCTTACTCTTCCTTTTCTTCTTTTTGACGCCCTGAGTAACCCCAGCAGTTGCTGGCTCTGGGACGTCGGATGGTTGGCCTATCTCTATCGGCGCGGTGCATGAGGGCCCAACAGAGGAGCCATCCGCGTCGTTGGGAGTTTCTTGTTGCTATTGCTCTACCTTGGTGGCTTTAATCTCTGCAATGATGGCTTCGAGATGATGGATTTGAGTCACATGCTCAGACTCGAGGATTTTCACCTTTTCTTCAAGCCGTCGTGTTTTTTCTTCAGAAGATTTAAAAAGTTCCTTAAGCTCCTGAAGTTCTGCCCTTAGGACGCAGTCTGTGCAGATACTTCCAGGGTGGCATTTTGAGAAACACCCCTCCGGAAAATCTACGCACCACTTGTCCTATTGGCATGTCGAGCAGGTATACTTTAACGTACCAGGTCCTTTCTTTCCAGTCATGCTGAACACTTTATATCTCAGAATAGTTTGTGACCACTCAATAAAAAAGAAAGGGGGTGGTGAGTTCGCCCCATGTGAGTCACTCCCGCCTATCGATCGGAGAGGTTTCGGATCTTTCAGAAGGCACGCTCCTTGTGCTGCTGCTCGCCGACCGAGTCGTCAAACCTCGGCGTGCCATGGCTCACAACCAAGCAGTTCCGGAACCTCAGTTTTGGGTTGGCTAATGTTCCCCGGAGCCTTCCAGCGGGGAATGAATGTTGTGTTGAGTAAGTTTTCAAGTAAGAATGTGATTGGGTTTATAGATGATATTTTGATTATGACTGAGACTGAGAATGCGAGTATGAATGAAAGTAAGTCTGAGCAGAGTCTTTCAGGTATGGGGGAGCTTGAGAGAGAGATTGAGTGTTTGCGTAAACAGGTGAGTGATTTGGCTGGTATAAGTAGACGAGTGAGTGAGCTGCCTGTGCCTGATTTTTCTGGTTTTGGGAACAGTATAAATGATAGTGTGTTTGGGCAGAATGAACCTAGTGTGGCTGATTTTTCAGGATTTACAAATGGTAATAGTAGGGGTGAGTTTAATGTAGTGAATGATGAAGTGGCTGATTTTTCAGGTTTATGGTGGGAACCATTTGAGGGGGTTTCCGCTGAGAGTAAAGGGGATGTGAGTGATTTGTCTGTTTCGCAAGAGTGTAACTTGTGTTGGATGAGAGCTGTGAGTGAGGAGCTGATGAATGGGGGTATGAAGAGTGAAGGTTCTGAATGGAAGAGTATGAAAGAGTTCTGTCGTGAGGTGGGAGAACTGGTAATGAGGGCTAAGAGTATGGTGGACGATATGATCAATAGTGATGATGAGACTGACAGGACGACTGATGAACAACCCCAACAGATTGCTACACATAGCAGAGACCAGTAGACGAATGTGAATGGGAGCAGAAGGGTGCGATTGAGTATAAAAGGTACCGTGAGTAAGGAATGAGAGTGTATTGTCAGTGACTGTGGTCGAATGGCTTAAGGAAGGAGGGGTGTGGTGGAGTGAATATGAGTGTGTGTGTGAAGGGCCATTCTCCCACCCCTTTTTTCCAATACCCTCTCCCTCCCTCTGTCAGAATGTGTGTGTGAGTGGAAATGTGTTGTTTTTTTTGTTTTTTTATATTAATAATAATAATTGATGTTATATTGTAATAATTATTTCCTTTCCTCAGGCGCCATATTCTGGAAAGCTAGACTGACCAAATAGAATATTACCTCTGTATGAGAAGCAAACTATTTATTATTGTTAATGTAGAAAGACCACTAGTATTTTACAAAGTTCCAAGGCCGTGTTTTTCTTGTAAAGTGTGTCTGACTTTGTTAAGTTTGAAATAGTTTAACATTTAAAGAAGGAGGGCTTATAACAGCCATGCAAGTGTGACAAGGTTGCTTATCTTATACCGAGCTCGGAGGCACCATTTTCTTTGTAAGTCCTAGGCACTTTGCCCGCTCAAGTGGCGGCTGGCAGGACGTCCCCCCACTTTGTACCACGTGAGGCGTTATCTTTATTTTGTTGTTCATTTATCATTTGTTGTGATTGCCCTGGCAGATATTTTCTGATTGTTGACTTTGCCTATTTTCCTTTTGTATAGTTTTATTGAGCACTTTTTGTATAAATCCTTTTGCTAATATTCATAAGTAGGATTTATTTATATATTTATTGTGTACATAGGAAAATTAGATATCTATTTTTGTGTACATAAGTAACGAGATCTCTTGTAAGGATTATTGTATTTTTTTTTGTAAGTAAAGGACTGTATATACAATCCGTTTCATTCTCCTTCGATTTTTCACATCCGAATTAGTGTAGGAAGCGGGTTGGAATGATTGGGATTAGAGTATAGATTTTCGGCCCACTACAAGAGGACCTCCGTTTTTTCAGTGGGCAGCTCTGGTGATGGTAGAGGGGAAGGTAAAGGGAAAGAATATATTTTTTTTAGGGACTCACTATCCCATGCAGTAGCCTGCTCTGTGAGGGGTGAACATGGGGCCAGCAAAACCAGCTGCCACTATTTGAGGCTACTCTTCCACCTTAGGCACGGCATAAAAATTGATATAGATTGAAAAGAGAAAGAGTGGGGATGTGAGGAAGGTATGGGTGGGGATGAAGTAGGTTGTTAAAAACCCACCACCCAAGATCGGAGCTCAGGAGTGAGGAAACATTATCCTCATACCCGATCTGGGATAGTTGGGTGAGAGGAAGCTGGATGACCAGAGAAAGTTGTGGGAGAGGTTGTAAGGAAAGCGAGGAAGCAGGGCAAGGAGACAAGGTATCAGAAATGAGACGAGTCTAAGTTGGGGCTGGACAGCACTACAGCTAGGAACGCAAATTGCCGCACCTCTTATGGGCGCATAAATGGATGAGTGATAAACTCATAAAGCTGCCACCTCTAAATTTAGCCCTTTTTTTTCATTTGGAATTCAATCTTTAACTAATGATGCCTCCCTTCTTTGCTATTTCACATTCAATTTGAACAAATTACATTTTATTTTGTCAGTGAAAAAAACACTTTACACACTTCACAGGACATCCTCAGTAGTAAGGGCCAATTTAGCTGCTTTATTCTTTTAACTTATCAATGGTTTCTTAGCAAGGGAGTCAGCTATGAGTCCCACATCTCTCAAGTAGGTTCTTATTCTATGAAGCTTGACATGAAATACTAGCTGCAATCTCAAGTTGGACTTTTATTAACTTCTATTGCATTGTATGTTTTGAGAGCAACCTATTTTCCTCAATAACTCACAGGACCCAGTACCATATTGTAGCTTTATCTTGCCTTAAATAAATTTTTTTGACTAATTACAATGCCTTGAAATGGCAGTGTCATCCATTCAGGGTGGGAAAATAAAAACTCAACCCTAAAAAACCTGAGTCTTATTACTGTTTTTAGGGGGGCCTTTACAAGTAAAATTTAAAAAAAAAACATGTTTGTTATTTTTTTCAAAATTACACTTTTTTTCAAGAAATGAATGCTACTTATTATTATTTTATTCAAAATGCATATTTATTTTGATAATTTCAACAAATATGTATCAAATTATTATTTCTCTTTTAATGACTCATAATTCATCTCTCCTACAAATTATGGCTATAATGGCTACCCACAATTCTCAATCAGTGATCTGTTCTTACAATAATATAATTATGAATATTATAAAAATAGAGATGGCTATTCTTTTTCTACATTATTCTAATGCTTGCAGTGTTTGTTTTTTGACAAAACCCAGGTTTTCGGGGGCCTTTTGTCAACCCTGCATCCCTTCACTCTTCCACTGGACAACCTGCTTTCTGAAGGATTTGTCAACCTAACTTATCTTGGCATGCTGATGAATAATCCATCAGAAGCAGTCAAAAATACACATGGAACAGTATTGCCATACATATGTTGTGAATTTTTATGTATACGATGAAAGCTATCATTCTCTAGTTTTGGATGCAACCTTTCTTCAAATACATAATGTTTTATGAAATGAAACGGGGACACTAGAGGCAAATTTTGAAGAAAGTTTTATGCAATTTTCATGGAAATTAAATAAGTATTTTAGAGAAAATATATATTTTGAGACCTAGTTTTAGACGATGTTGTAGGTATTATTGGATTATAATCCTTCTGCAAATTTTTCATTCATTTGAGGTATAAATTGTACATAGCACAATATAAAATTTTAATATCAGAATGACAATCATTGGTGAGACTGACAACAAGGGCCAGTCCATGTTAAGGGGGAATGCGCAGGGTAGTAGTGATGAGGTGGTGTGATACCTTTTCTACATCAGGGATCGCGGGTGTGTGCATATAATCATATGTAGTTCTTTAAAAGTTAATATGGTGTGCATGTGTTGTGAAGATGAAGGAAGGAAAAGACAAGAGGTGCTGTGATGATGCTCCACAGGCAATCTTTGATGCCACTGATAGGCAGCCAATTCCCTCTATGTCCTGAAGTTTTGTGTCTGCTCTCATTAGGATTGAACCTAGGACCTAGGCATTGGAATCTAAGGCTCTATCCACTAGGCTAATGAGCATGGCAGAAAATTCTGTTGATGTAGTTCATAGAAGAATGTTGGGACTAGGTTCAGGGATTGGTTAAGTGTCATGGATAACCCTTGATAAGCCATGGTGGCTTTTGAACCTGTGCAGCATGATGTTTGTTAGTAGAGTTGTAGTTGTTTTTATGAATGTGTGTTGTATTTGTAAGAGAGATAGGTCCTGACCTATTCTTCTTGCATGTTTTTCCTTGGTTTTGGATAGAGTGCACAATGGTAATGGGTCAGTATGAGCTTGGTTGTTATAGGGGCTTGCATGGGTTGTGTAATGCTATGATGTGTGCTGTTTTCCAAATTGAGGAAATGGCATCAATGAGTAGTAAGTGGTCGAAAATGTCTGCAATGGTTGTGATTTCTAGGTAGATATGATACATTGAAAAGACTCTTAACTTGGGAATTTTTGAGAGATTAAGATAATGTAAAGGATGAGAAAAGGTGCTAGGGCCTATTAAAGTTTATCTCAGTCAGAGTATCCACATCTCCCAAAACTATTACCATGCATGAGTGGAGGTCCATGGCAGATATCTAACTGAATTCCATTATGAAAGCATAGAACATTCTCAAAATTGGTCAGAAATTAGCTGCAAATTGCAAATAAATCTGGCAGGATAACCAAAACATCCAACTAATTGGTTTAGAATTTACCCACATATTAATGCAGCCTAATGATTTATTGAAAATTATCTGAAAATTGTAAATAAAAAAGATATCCCTCATTTGGGGGCGGTGCCATAACATACAAAAACTAGAAAATTTTATAACTCATTACTTAAGTAGGCATTTGTACAAACCCTTTGATGATTTGTTTCATGTAAAGAAAAATTCAACTTAACTAAAAAATGGTACCTATAAATAAATGACAACCAGCAATGGATATATATATATATATATATATATATAGGGTGCAGCAAAACCGATTGAACAGTTTCGAGTCAATGCTCGGGGGGGGGGAGGGGAGGATGGGGGGGAGGTGTCCCCTTGACAGTTTCCGAGGAATGGCTCGCTCCCCAGGGCTCCCCTCGGGAATGTACCATCTCTATATACCTACCTTACATTTTTATAACTCCCTAAAACTGCTCAATCGGTTCTGCCGCCCCATATATATATATATATATATATATATATATATATATATATATATATATATATATATATATATATATATATATATATATATATATATATATATTAACCTAATTTACTCAATCTCTATTTTCAGAGTCAGACCAACTAAACTACCTAGGATAGCAATGGCAACAAAATACATAAAGCGTTCAACACAATCCAAGGCATATCCTTATTAAGAGAATACAAAACCTTACAAATGATACTGATTAAAAACTTGAAAGCAGTATAAGCTGGCTAAAGACCTTAGGTTAGATTTAAAAGACTACCAACTTACAGGTAACTTGAAGTTGATGTGAACATTAGCAAACCAAAATAAATACTTCATGATTGCCCTTTACTAATAATATAAGGTAATATTTAAACAGCCAGAAAAGCAAAGTTAACACTAATAGAACAAATTAACCATGGCAGAACTATAACAATTTTTAAAATTTCTATTAATAATGTTAAAAAATGATACTATTAAAAGTTTAGCCTAATTGTGCCACCCTTTGTATCTGACAGCATTATAAGATCCTGTAGGTAGAGAAAACAGTGGTTAATTTTAGAGTATTTTTAGTCGCATGCGACTATACATCTCACTATGTCAGTCTCCATTTTGCTTCTTTTTTTGTAATAACATCATAACTATTCAGATGATTCTAACGAAATGTGAAAACCATATGTTGTTTTACATTCTCTTTTGAATGCTATAATTGCCAAAGTCTTCCCAAGGTTAGCCCAGGAATTATTTGTTTTGGCAATAATAATACAACTATTTGTCCGATTCTAACAAAATTTGAAACCCTTATGTTGTTTTACATTTTCATTTGAATGATATAATTGCCAATGTCTCCTCAAGGTTAGTCCAGGAATTATTTTGTTTTGACAGTAACATTGTAGCGGGCTAAAAATCTAGCCTCTAACCCCAACCAATCCAACCCGCTTACTACACTAATTCTGAAGTGAGAAATCAAGGGAGAAATAAAACGGATTTTATGTAGGGTTCTTTATAAGAGATCTTGTTTCAACATGCTAATAATATATATATATATATATATATATATATATATATATATATATATATATATATATATATATATATATATATATATATATATATATATATATATAACAATTAATATTATCTTATGAATACCAATCAAAATTTATACAAAAAACAACATTCAATTAGACTATATATACAAAAGGAAAACAACTACCAATCCAAAAAACAATTCTATGTAAAATCAAACAAAAAGTATTCACAACTACAACAACAAACAAAAAGAAAAGGCCTCACGTGGTACCCCAGGGGATAAGTCCTGCCAGCTGCCACTTGAGTGGGCACAATGCCTAGGACTTATCAAAAACAAATTGGCACCACCAAGCTCGGTATTAGCGATCTGGTCGCGTCTTGAGGCTATTAAAGCCCTCTCTGTCCTGGCGGGACTTACAATACTTAATTGTTTATTTCAATCCTACAGTCTCTGCCACTCCTTACAAATGGTAGCAATTAAATTTTGGAGTATTAATAGAGTGGCTTAATATAAAATATCAAACAAACGGGTAAATTGCTGAAGAAGAAAAAAACAACATTTTAAACAAAACATGAAATCAAATAAATATATATAAAAGAATGAGAAAAAAAACACTTTCATTCATACACACATTCTTACAGAGGGAGGGAGAGGCTATTAGGAAAGGGATGGGAGAATGACCCTTCACACACACACACACATTCGGTCCACCACACCCCTCCTTCCTTAGGCCATTCGATAACAGTGATTCACAATACACTCTCAATCCTTACTCACAGAACTTTTTCTACTCAATCACATCCTTCTGCACCCATTCACACTGGTCTACTGGTCCCTGGCTACATGTAGCAATCTGTCGGGGCTGTTTGTCAGTCATCCTGTCTCAGTCTCCTCATCACTATTGATCATATCATCCACCATACTCTTAGCCTTCATTACCAGTTCTCCCATCTCTCGACAGAAATCTTTCATACTCTTCCGTTCAGAACCTTCACTCTTCATACCCCCATTCATCAGCTTCTCACTCACAGCTCTCATCCAACTCAAGATACACTCTTGCAAAACAGACAAATCAGTCACATCCCCTCTACTCTCAGCGGCTACACCGGAAACCCCTTGAACTGGTTCCCACCAGAAGCCAGAAAAGTCAGTCACCTCCTCATTCTCCACATCAAACTCACCTCTACCCTTACCATTCACAAAACCAGAAAAATCAGCCACACTAGATTCATTCTGCCCAAACACACTATCATTCATACTGTTCCCAAAACCAGAAAAATCAGGCACAGGCAGCTCACTCACTTGTCTACTTATACCAGCCAAATCACTCACCTGTTTACGCAAACACTCAATCTCTCTTTCAAGATCCCCCATACCAGAAAGACTCTGCTCAGACTTACTTTCATTCGTATTTGCATTCTTGCTCATCCACTCAGTCAGAGGTTTACTTACACCAGAACAATCATGTATAAACTTTCGCTGAAACTCAATCCTATGTGGATGCATATTCACCCCTTCATTCTTACCCATATGCACCTTCTCAAATTCATTCACTCTCTTTCATTTGTTTCACCTGTCCAATCATCCGCTTCTTCACTACATCCTACTTTGGCTCTCCCACACTAGTTATCACTCGAAAGAACTCCAACACTTTCCCATACAAACAATCTCCCAGAACACTCACCCAGTGACCCTTGTTCTGCGGGTACTTGAGCTTGCAGTACTGCTCAAAATCCCCGAAGAACTCATCCATACTCTTTTCCCCATGCAATCTAAACTTATCAATCCTAGGCACTTCCCTAATCAAAATTCCTTTCCCCACATTCACTTCACTCTCCGAAGAGCTACTATCGGTCTCACTCATTCCAATCATATTGTCACTCTCTTCCTCATCTGAGTATAGCGAATCCACACTCTTCCCTCTCGCCTTCCTATCCTTAACCTTAGAACCATACATCCTTCCTCTCTTACTTTCCACTCTCTTCTATTCACCCTCTTTCCTACCACTCACAGTATCTTCTTTAGACTCAATCACACTGCCATCCATTCAGCGGAGTCCCTTCAGTCAGAGCAGGGATCAGGGTCATAGGTCCTGGGGCTGGTCCAGCCCCTGTCATCATATTATATAAGTCCTGCATCCGTCGGTCAGTCTGATCCTGTCGGTCTCACATTTCCTTCTTCATCCTATCAGTCTTTTCATTCATCCCTTTCATCTCATTCTAGATTCCCTCAATCATTCCCCGCAGCATTTGGCACCTCTCTTTCTTCCTCAACTCCAGTCTCAACCGCACTACTTCTTCATTCAAACTTTCTGCCGAAGCCCTTGTTTCCGAGTTAGTAACAGAGGATAAGAGGACGGAAAAATCAATCAAACTACTTTACCAATATACAGATGAACTGCAATCAAATCAAATTCCTCCGGTTTTGAGATCTCAAGGTCCCTATTCGGGCGCCAAATGTAGCGGGCCAAAAGCAACACTAACCCTGCGTTCCAACCTTATCCTAGAATTTATGGACCTTGAGAACCCCAAGGAAGAACTGATATGATTTGATATACAGTCCTTTACTTTACAAAAAAACAAACACCAGTGCGGATTCAAAATAAATACTCTATACAAATTAAACTTCTCCAACCGAAAACAAAAATAAAATATGACAGGCGCAGAGAACAAATTTACACAACCCAAACAAGGTCCACACAACAAAACAAAAAACAACAACACCCGAACGAGAAGGGGCACGGGACTATCACTTGTGGGCTGGGGTCAGGGGGGGAGTAGTACTAGTAGTCGGCCAATAAAAAGGGGACAGGCTCCTCAGCCAAGGCCGGGGGGGGAGTGCAAGTAACGCCCTCCATTTCAGGGCTGGGCTGGGCTGGGCGGAGCACTCGCCTTGAGGATTCCTCTCACAGTCCACTAAAGCTTCACTCTTTGAAGGCACAGGATGCAATACTATGGGTAATATCCCAATGCGCTGGACAACCAATTACAATTTACAAAATTATATAAATATTCATATACTGTTTTAACAAAATATATCTCTGAAATGAGAATACAATCGGTTATTATTCGTATTCATAATATAAAAAATTGGAAGGCAAATAATACCCACACACTCACACAGGGGTAGGGAAAGATATATGTAAAGGCGGGTGGGAGAATGGCCCTACACACACACACATGGCTCCCCCACAATGCAATACACTCTACTCACTTTCACTTAAACAAAACCTATCTTTCACTGGCCTTTCAAAATTCCTAACAAACTGACACAGGGACATCCCAGTTGCACTATGCACCATCAAATTATATGCCCATAAAACACTCTACTCAACCATTCATCCCAGTCATTAAGTCATACTCATCATTCTCAACATCTCACACAAGGTCCTAATTGTACGTTCAGCCAACATTCAAGACGGTGTAGCGGGCTGAAAATCAAGACTAACCCCAATTGATCCAACCCACAATAGTATATACGGAGTTGTCCTCACATGCTCCACATCATTCTCTCTCAACATTAGCTCAAACACTTCACTCTGCAGACTCAGGCCCATTATCACTCACGATGTGGGGGAGTGGTGTGTGTGTGTGTGTGTGTGTGTCTGTAGGGCCATTCTCCCACACCCCTTTACATATATCTTTACCTACCCTTATGTGAGTGTGTGGGTATAATTTGCCTTCCGATTTTTTATTATGAATACAAATAATAACTGATTGTACTCTCTTTTCAGAGATATAATTTTCTAAACATAAATATAAGAGTAAATATTTAGTGTGTTAAGTTAAATTTATTTGTCCAGCGCATTGGCATATTACCCTAGGTAAGATTGTATTTTTTTTAAAATACTAATAGGCTCAACATTAATTTTAACAACGAGCGATAGTAAAGTTCATCATCAGATTTTTCTTTGGAAAAGCTATACCAAAATTTCTCTGGCTCTTTTTAGTATCCGCATCCTGTGTCTTCAAAGAGTGAAGCTTCAGCGGACTATGAGAGGAATCTTCGAGGCGAGTACTCTGCCCAGCCCAGCCCTGGAATGGAGGGCATTACCTGCACTGCCTACCTTCATAGGCTGATGAGCCTGTCCTTCTTATTGGACAAATACTACTACCACCATCACCCCAGCCTTCAAGTGATAGTCTGTGCCCCTTCTTGTTCGGGTGTTGTTTTGATTGATTTGTTGTAAAGAGTATTTATTTTGAATGTGCACCAGTGTTTATTTATTTTGTTTGTAAATATAAACTGTATTTTTTTGTAAAGTAAAGGACTGTATATCAAATCGTATCAATTATTCCTCGGGATTCTCAAGGTCCATAAATCCTAGGATAAGGTTGGAATGCGGGTTTAGTGTTGCTTTCGGCCCATTAAAACAACATCTCCTAGGCTTAAATACACACATAGGAAAAAACAAATGTTCAACCACACACGCAACAGTCACACTCCTTTTATCTCTCACAGGTGCCACATACACAAACTTACTTTTATGATCAACCATACCAACATTCCCAGCACTCGTACGTGGTAAAGAAACCCAATCAATTGCTACTAATTCAAACGGTTCTTTCACATCAACTCTCAACAACGGCAGCTTAACTTGCACAACTTGCACCTTTCGCTTCTGACACCTTTCACAGGTAGTCGCAACATCATTCACAACAGTTCTCAGAAACAGATGAAACACACGCTCCTTCATACACTCCCACAACCTATACTTACTCATATGCCCATAATTATCATGCACAACTTTCACCAGACCAATCATACCAACCAAGGACATCACAGTTAAATACATATCATCCCCATCCTTCATATGCCTCACAAAATATACAAATCCATACAAACAACAACCCTCAGGCCATTCATTCAAATCAACACGCATCATCACACACCTCTTTAACTCACTGACAAAAGGACACATCTCTTGCATCTCTAGAATATCATCATCACTTAAAATTAAATCACATTCTCATCATCCATGACCAATTCAATCATACCATAAAATTTGACAACATTCTTCGCACACTCATTCAACCTCATCACCTCACATTCACCTTTCATAACACAACCTTATCAGCATCCAAAGACAAATTATTCAATCTCATTAAGTCCATACCAAGAAAGAAGCAAGAAACAAACACAGCATTTGGTCATCTTTTAAAATCACAAAGTCATGCTTCACATTCACACTACTGCCCAAACTCACTATCAGACTAACCTATTCTCATGCCACTATCATTCCATTACCCAATCCACTTATCCGTAATTTCACCGGCTGGCATTCACAACATCTAAACTCATCATACTTACTCAGAATCCTCTCATTCACTAACAACACTTGTGCACCAACCAGTATGAATCAAACCACAGAAGAACCTTTCACCAACTTTCACTCTCACTTCCATCATATCAGGTCCTCCATGCCTGGAATACAGAGAAGGAACAACCACACCAACATCAGCACTGATATCCACCAGGGTGGGCAAATAAAAAAACCCAGCCCTAAAAAACCCAGGTTCTATTCCTGGGGGTTTTTTTGGCTTTTTCAAGTGAAATTTGAAAAACCCAGGATAGGGGGGTTTTTTCCCCCCAAATTTTTTTAAAGAAATGAATGCTACTTATCATTATTTTATTCAAAATTTATATTTGTATATAATTTCAACAAATATGCATCAAAGTAAGGTTATTTCTATGATACTGACTCATAATAATTCATCTCTCCTTCTACAGGTTAAGAATATCATGGGTACCCACAATTCTCAATCAGAGATCTGTTCTTACTGTAATATAATTATTAAACTAAGTAATTATTAATATTATATAAAAATAGATATAGCTATTCTTTTTCTATGTTATTCTAGTGCTTGTAGCATTTGTTTTTTTGAAAAACCGAAGATTGAAAAAACCCAGAATAGAACCGGGGTATTTTCCCCCCAAAATTTTTTTTCAAGAAATGAATGCTACTCATCATTATTTTATTCAAAATTCATATTTGTTTATAATTTCAACAAATATGTATCAAATTAATGTTATTTCTCTGATACTGACTCATAATAATTCATCTCTCCTTCTACAGGTTATGGCTATGATGAGTACCCACAATTCTCAACCAGAGATCTGTCCTTACTATAATACAATTATTAAAGAATAATTATTAATATTATAT
Source organism: Ceratothoa steindachneri (assembly GCA_963969495.1). Classification (NCBI taxonomy): domain Eukaryota; kingdom Metazoa; phylum Arthropoda; class Malacostraca; order Isopoda; family Cymothoidae; genus Ceratothoa; species Ceratothoa steindachneri. Next base: position 178,952,825 of record OZ018320.1, read on the forward strand.
AAAAATATAGATGGCTATTCTTTTTCTATGTTATCCTAGTACTTGTAGTATTTATTTTTTGAAAAAACCCAGAATAAAACCGGGGTTTGGGATTTTTTCAAAATTACTTTTTTTTCAAGAAATGAATTCTACTCATCATTATTTTATTCCAAAATTCATATTTATGTTTATAATTTCAATAAAGATGTATCAAATTAAGGTTATCTGTCTGATAATGACTCATAATAATTCATCTCTCCTTCTACAGGTTATGGTTAAGAACTCCCTGAAAGTTCTTGTGTTCAATGCGAGGTCAATCAGGAACAAGTTTCCTGAGCTCCGTGGCCTCGTAGCGACGGAAGAACCCGAAATGGTAGCCATAACAAAATTGTGGATAAAAACCCCAAACCGAGACTTTGAAGGCGAATTCACGGTTCCTGGCTACCAACTCTTCCACAAAGATAGGCCAGACAGAGAGGGTGGCAGTGTAATGTTGTATGTAAAGGATACAATCAAATCTACGAACTCCAACATTATATCCGATCACAAGCTCCTAGGCGTTGACCTAGAGATAGGTCCTATCAGATACAGGACCCTGGTGCTTTACAGGCCCCCTTCCCAACCAATTGAGAAGGAGAGGGAAATGTACCAGCTGCTGGGTGAGCTTGTTCAAGGCAGAGTGTGTATCGCTATGGGCGACTTCAACAGACAAGTTGACTGGGAAACCAGAGCAGCCTGTGGCGAGAGCATGCTACTCCTGGAGTTCGCCAACAACGAGTTCCTCACTCAATGGGTCAGAGAACCGACGAGAGGAGACAATATCCTCGACTTGGTCTTCATCTCTGAGGATGATATCGTTGAGGATGTCTCTGTGGGTGAAGAGCTCGGTGGCAGTTATCACCAGCTAGTTAGATTTAGCGTCAAGATCCCGAAGGTAAGGTCTGTTGCCAGTCAATCAAGGAAACTTGACTTGAGAAGAGCAAACTTTGCAAGCCTTCGTGCTGGGTTGACTGATGTAAGGCTAGCGGTATGCGAAGAGGTTGAGGATTCGTGGAACAATTTCAAAAATAAGTTCATGAGTCTTCAATCAAGTTGCATCCCTCTGAAATGCCTCCGTCGGTCTTCTGTTCAACCAAAGTGGTTTAATCGAGAAATGGGCTAACTGCTTAGGGAGAAGAGAAATACGTACCGGCGATCGAAGATCTCGGGTGCCTTTGACGAACACCAGAGGCTAGCCAGGCGAGTGAAGTCCAGCATAAGGGCGGGTAAGCGTACTGAGGAACTCCGAGTGGCGAGACTCTGCAAGGAGAATGCCAAGGAGTTCTTTGGCTATGTAAATAGCCGTAAACCAATCCATCGTAGGATTGGGCCCTTAGTGGATGAGGAGGGTGCATTAACTCACTCAGATGCAGAAAATTCCAACCTTCTCAATGACTACTTCTCTTCAGTGTTTACTAAAGAGTGCGGTCGCATCCCCCAGCCCACGGATTCCTACTCGGGAAAAAAGCTGGAGGCAATGGACTTCACCGGAAGGAGAAATAAAGAAAAAGATCGCTGACCTAAAGACGAATAAGCCCTCTGGACCGGATGGGTTTCTATCCAAGGTGTTGAAGGAAGTGTGCGATGAAGTATCACGACATCTGTGTGCTATCTTTAAAATGTCAATCTGAACCAGATGCGTTCCTAGAGGCTGGCGTGAGGCGGAGGTTACTCCGATCTTCAAGAAAGGAGACCCCAGCCATCCGTCAAACTACTGACCTATCAGTCTGACTTCGATAGTCGGTAAACTCATGGAAAGCATGATGGTGGACAAAATGACGTCGTATTTAGAGTCAAACCTGCTACTGAGGAGTTCCCAGCACGGCTTCCGAAGGCAACGGTCATGCCTGACGAACCTTGTGGAATTCTTCCACTTCGTCTTCATTGAGCACGATCGGGACAAGGCGGTGGATGTGGTGTACTTAGACTTTCAGAAAGCCTTTGATAAGGTACCACACCACCGCCTTCTCCGGAAAGTGCGAGCGCTGGGCATAGACGGAAAAGTAGCCGGCTGGATCGAGAACTGGCTAAGTGGCAGACGGCAATGGGTGGTGGTGAATGGCCAGGCTTCTGAGTGGGTGCCCGTTACTAGCGGGGTGCCTCAAGGTTCTGTCCTGGGACCACTACTATTCATCATCTACGCCAAGATTTCTAAATTTGCCAATGATACTAAGCTTGGTATGAACGTTGCAAAGGATGGAAATACTGCCCGCCTGCAGGAAGATCTTGTGAAGATTGGGGAGTAGTCAGACACATGGCTAATGCCTTTTAACGTGGGGAAATGCAAAGTAATGCATATCACCAACAGAAACCCCCAATCTCAGTATATCCTTAAGGACACTGCTCTTGAATCAAGTGACACTGAGAAGGACTTGGGTGTAACTATCACTAGCGACCTCAAGTTCTCAAAACAGTGCATCGAGGCAGAGAAGAAAGCCCAAAGGATGTTAGGCTACATAAAGCGCCAGTTTGGGTACCGCAACAAGGAGATAGTACTTTGTCTGTACAACTCCCTCGTTCGGCCGCACCTGGAGTATGCCGTACAATTTTAGAGTCCATCGTTTCGAAAGGACATCACAAGGTTGGAACGCATACAAGCAAGGGCAACCAAACTGATTCCCTCTATCCGACATAAAAGTTATGAGGATAGAATAAGGGAATTAGATCTGTTCTCGCTGGAAACCCGTAGACTGCGTGGTCAGCTCATCGAAGTTTTCAAAATACTTCAAGGGTTCAACAATGTTGACTACCGGGATATTTTCACACTCAGTGAGAACAGAACACGCAATCACGGCTTCAAACTTGAACTGAAGCGTTACAATCGCAATCTGTGTGGAATTTTTTCACCTACAGTATCTGTGGTAAGTGGAACGCACTTCCAGTGGAAGTTGTCAACAGTGAATCTGTTGACCAGTTCAATTAAAGACTAGACAAAGTCTTGAAAAGTGGCCGTTTAGGGATGCAAAACAGTTGAGCAGCCACGTGCCCGCTCGATTGCTAGTCCAAATGTACCCTCTTTGAATGGACAATAAGGTCTCCTAGGGTACTCTCTTTCCTTGTAACTCCTTGTAATTCTCGATCAGTGATCTGTTCTTACTATAATATAATTATTAAACTAAGTAATTATTAACATTATATATAAAAATAGAGATAGCTATTCTTTTTCTATGTTATTCTAGTGCTAGTAGAATTTCTTTTAAGAAAAACCCAGAATAAAACCTGGGCTTTATTGGGGTTTTTGCCAACCCTGATATCCATACCGTCATTAACTCCCACATCATTATTCACCACACACTCATCTTCATCCAGACAATCATTCTCCCTCATATACAAACACTTTTCAATCACCCAATTGTAATGCACAATGCTCAAACACTGCAGATGCACCACATTAGCATTCAAACCATTCACCTTCTCATCTTTGTACACAATCGGCCTCTCACCACCAAAGTGTACATAAACAATCACTCCATACAAACGAATCACTACAATCAACACTTCTTGAAATGGTGGGACCTCTGGCATACACATCGCTCTCAATTTTTCATAAAGTTCCGTACCCTCGCCATACCAATACTTTAAGGCTTCCTGCATACTTCACTCATTACCTCCTTCCGTAGGTCCTCCACACTATCAAGCACTGTCATATTTACTCCATCTTTCTTCAAATCTTGCAAACCATTCCATACACTCTCAAACAAGGAATCACTACCACCCTTACTCTCCTTTCCATTCATAATCCCTTTTGGCAAATACTCAGGATCACTCACTCCACACACATTTTCATCATTCGTACCAGGATAACTTGACACTAAATCAGGCACTCCATTTTATTTACCAGGCACGTACTCAATCACATAGTCAAAATCACTCAAATCTTCCAAAGTCTTTGCAGTTCTACTATCAGCCCATTTCATATGTTGCAAATACAAAAGAGGTTGGTGATCTGTTTTGATGACAAACCTCACAACATACAAAAATGGATACAGCACTTTCAAACAATACCTTATCACAGCCAACTATTGCTCCACAGTCAAATACTTTCGCTCTGCTGCATTCATAGCCTTGGATACATACCCAATTATTCGCCTGACATTCTCTCCATTCAAACACTGCTCTTGTATCAGGAAACCTCCCATACAGTAACCACTTGCATCCGTATACAATACAAGCATCTTAGCATTCACACTATAGTCCGGGTATGCTAATTCAACATCTTCGCCCGATGCCTATTTTTCTCTCATATGCTTCATTCATTGTATCATTCCACCCAACAATCTTACTACCTTTCTTGCCCATCCACTCAGTCAGAGGCTTACTCACACCCGAACAATCACGTATAAACTTTCACTGAAATTAAATCAGACCCAAAATGAGTTTGGTTGCTTCACAGTCACCAGTTTCGGAAACATTCGCACCTTCTCAACATACTTCAGCGCCTTTGTAACCCATTCTCACTCACCATATGACCAAGGAATTCCACTTCTTTCGCAAACCATTCACACTTCACTTTCACCTTCACACCAACACTCTCCAACGTTCTCAACACATCATTCACCAATCTCATATGTTCCTCAAAAGTCTCAGTCATAATCAAAATAGACATCTATAAATGCAATCACATTCTTACTTGCAAACTTACTCAACACAACATTCATTGCACGCTGAAAGTCTCCGGGAGAATTAGCCAACCCAAAGCTGAGGTTCCGGAACTGATAATGCCTCTTTATGGAAGAGAAGGCAGTTACCGGCCAGCTCTTCTCAGTAATGGGCATCTGGTAATACCCCCGTACCGGATCCAGCTTCGTAAACCACTCCATCCCATGCATACTATACACACACTCAGTTACCACACACATCGGAAAACTTTCTTTCACAGTCCTGTCATTCACCTTTCGATAATCCACACACAGACGCAATCTTCCATCCGACTTATATACAGGCACAATCGGACTATTCCATGCACTCTCACTTTCTTCAATCACCCCCAATCGCTCTAATTCCACACACTGCTCCTCAATCTCATCAGCAACTGGATGTGGGAAATGCCTCGGCTGCTGATAGATTGGGGTGTCCTCCTTCAGGACAATCTTGAATTCAGGAAGTTTGGCAACCCAAAAATCCAGATCACCCTTACTGAGGGCTCTCTTTCGTTCAAATATCATTCGATACACATCCTCCCTTTCACACTGGGTCAAACATCCATCCAATTCCAGCATGCTCTTTACTTCATTATACATCCATTCAGATGTCTTTTCATTTGCAACATTTACCCTGACATCCGTGCTATCATCCATACCTACCCCATTGACAGTGGAGAGGTGACCCAGTACATCTCCGACTTGGATCCCCCTCACCTGCCCTTTCACACTGGGGTCTGCCTGCACACATACAAAAGGATCATTCATTCTCATCAAGCCATCAAACACACAAGCAACACGCCTTACATAACACACATCCTTTCCATCCAATATCATAGTGTTCTCACCCACATTCAAACTAACATCCTTACTCCAACTCACTCTAACAGACACCCTTTCACCCTTCACAAGCCTTACTCTCCATAGCAGTCACCTCAATACGACTAAACCCACTCCTCAAAACATTACCATCTTTTCCCACATACAACTTATACACCCTATTTTTACCAATCTTTCTCTCAATCTGATCACTTGCAGGATGCACAACCCTATGGTTCACTTTCATAAAATCATATCATACTCACTACTCGCCTTATCAATCACAGAGAATTCACATTCATCAACATACCATGCATTCAAACAGCTGACCTCATCATTCTAATCACAAGCATTCTCATACTACCAATCCCTACGAAACTACCTTTACACTCAGACAGGAGGGCTTTATCACTCACCTTGTCATACACATTCTTATACACCAAGCTCATCTTGCATCCAGAATCTATCAAAGCCAAACACTCAATCCCATTCAATTCCACCTTCACACTCAGACTCTCGTACTTCCTACCAGATAGCACTTTCACACTAGACAGACTTACCAACACATTACTCGCACTCAAGCACCCAGAGGATACTTCACCAGGTACCCTCTTACAATTCAGTTTCCCGCTTCAGACTTTCCATTCACACCTTGCGCTCTCAGCCTAATTCAACACTTTTAACTTGAATGTCCTTCCATTGCACAATAGCTACATACATTTCTCTGATCATGGCACATTCTCACATAATGACCAGCCTTTCCACAGTTACCACAAGCATAATTCAAACCCCATCTAGCAGTCACGCCACCATTCAACTTCGGACAGTCTCTCTTCAAATGGTCCTTCTCTTTAAACTCAAAACATTCCTTCACACTTTCCTGACAATCTTTCACCATATGCCCCTTCTTTCCACACGCAAAACATGCACCAGACATCCACTTGCATTCAGCCAGTACATGTCCCTTTCATCAACACCTACGTCATTCCACACTCCTTTTCACCCCATTCTGCCTATTATTCGATGGGATATACTTCGGTTGTTCTCTCATATACCCATTCATGTGCTTACCACTCATCTGGCCCCTTCCATTTGTCCATCCTGCATTCGCCCATCTAGCCTGCCAGCCCAGGAAGCTCGACATCACCCCATCTGACGCAGCCCTCGGGGTATTCCGATAGCGGTCAAACTGCTGGGGTGGAGGAAAACTCCTGGGCTTCTTACCCCCAACATTTACATATACCATCCATCCTCATCTAAGTCACTTTCCTCATCAAATCGCCCATCTTTCAACAGTTCCAACACATCCTCCTACACCAAGTGTTCACCTGTCAGCATCATTCTCTCCTTTCCTTTCCCATTCAGCCATTCACTTACCTTTCGCGAGACTGTATCCAGGAATTTTCTCATCAAATGTTTACATTCATTCACATCATCATCACCATACCTCTTTCTCGCCATACTCTCAAGCCTATATGCATACATGTTCACACCTTCACTCTTCCCCATTCAAGCCTTCTCAAATTTATTCAGCCTTTTATACTTCACACACTCTTTGATTCGTTTCACATACTCAATCAGTCTCTCCTTCACCACCTCATACCTCAGTTCACCCACACTCGTGATCACACGGAAAAACTCTAATACTTTTCCATCCAAACATTCCCCTAAAACATTCATCCAGCATCCCTTATTCTCCAGGTACTTTAGCTTGCAATATCGCTCAAATTCCCCGAAGAATTCTTCCAGCCATGCAACTTAAACTTATCCCCCTTTGGCACTTCCCTTATCAAAATACCTTTCCCCACATTCACTTCACTCTCACTTGAGCTGCTCTTGCTCTCACCAATCACACCATCACTCTCTCCTTTATCTGAGTACAATGAGTCCACACTCTTTCCTCTCACTTTCTGATCCTTCCCTTTTGACCCCATCTTCCTTCCTCTCTTGCGTTCCACTCTCTTCTATTCTCTATCTTTCCTATGACTCACAATCATCCTGTCCTCTCTAGACTCACACACACTCCCATTGATTCCTTTAGTCTTATCCCCTTCAGTCGGAGCAGGGGTCAGGGTTGAGGGACCTGGGGCCGGTCCTGACCCCTTCATCATCTCATATAGGTCTTCATTCTTTGCTCAACCTGCATTTGTCTTTTGTCCATTTTCTTCATCCTTTCTGTCTTCTCATCCATACTCATCATATCACTCTTCAATCCTTCAATCATGCTCCTCAACATCGTACATTCCTCCTCTTTCTGCCTCAACTCCAGCCTTAGTCTTACAATGTCATCATGGAGGCCCTGTTCCACAGAAGCCATCTTCACAGATTAGTAATAAAGATAGAAAAAGGAAAAAACAACCAAACTACTTGTCACTCTAATTGGGTGTGGACTGCAATTCAATCCTGTCACGCTCCCAGTTTCGAGATCTCACATCCCTATTCTGGTGCCAAATGTAGCAGGCTGAAAATCTATCCTCTAACCCAAATCAATCCAACCCACTTCCTACACTAATTCAGAAGTGAGAAATCAAGGGAGAAATGAAACGGATTGTATGTACAGTCCTTTATTTACAAGAAAAAATATGTGGTAAATATTCATTAGGTTGAGGAATAAGTTCTTGCAGTTTTTTAAATGTGTTGATTTAAGTTTTGTTAACATGATTTGTGCACATATTAAGAAACAATAATAAATAATGAGAGCAAAATTTCCAAAGGTTAGGCTATGTCTCTTAACAGCGTAGACTATTAGGCTTTTGCTTAGGCTATGTCTTGAAGTTGAGTAATAAGTCATTGCGGTTTATTTAAAAGTTGTGTTAATTTAATTTTTGTTCTGTACCCTCAAAATGGAATGTCAAGTTGAAAGAAAGGTGCATTTTCGACACTTATTGTTATTCATTTTCAATCGAGATGGGAACAATGCAAATGCAGCCAAACCTCATCGCGATATTTGTGCTGTGTAAGAAGAAAATGCTTTATCAGAAAGGACAGCTCAATGGCAGTTTTCACGTTTCAAAAATGTTCATTTCAATCTTAATGACGAAGAACGTTTGAACAGCCTTCTTCATGAAAATCCTCATCAATCGACAAGAGAATTGTGTGTGATCAGAAAACTTTAGTGAATCACCTTCAATCGATGGGAAAAGTTCAAAAACTCGGGGCATGGGTTCTGCACACTTTGGGCTAAAGCAACAAACTTCAACGTTCCACGATTGCCACAGGTTTGCTTGCCTGTCACAAGGCTAATGGTGGATAAAAGGACAGATTTCTTCACCGTATCATCACTGGCGATGAAAAGTGGTGTGTTTATGTCAACATGAACCATTGAAAACAATGGCTTAGCCCCAATAAAAAACCACTTCCGCGATTAAAGCAAGGACTTCATCCATGAAAGACGATGCTGTGTGTATGGTGGGATTGTGAAGGCATCATTTTTTATAAGCTCCTTGCGAACAACAGGATTGTCAATGCAGAACTCTACGTTCAACAAATGTATTGACTCGCCGAAGCTATTCGTGAAAAGCGACCTCATTGACGTTATGGAGTCCTTCTGCAACATGACAATGCTCGTTCTCACATTGCCAATATGATAAAAGACACCATCCAAACACTTAATTGGGAAATCCTGCCATATCCTCCATATTTGCCAGACTTGGCTCCACCGAATTTCCATCTGTTCCAATCGCTCTCCAATTAGTTGCGCGGCGTTTCGTTCAATAATGATGAGGAATTAAGAACCTGGTTAGACGAATTCTTTGAGTCAAAATCCAGAGATTTTTATTGCAGAGGCATCGAAAAACTAGTTGAACGTTGGGAAGTCGTAAATAACAACGGAGAATACATTATTGATTAAATTGCATTTTGTTATCAATTAAAAATGAAGTTTTTCAAAAATTGTTAATGGTAATGAATAGATTTGATAAAACTGAAAACTGCATAAACTTATTCCTCAACCCATTATAAGAGATCTCGTTACAACACACTAGTTGCCAGATAGCCCTTAAGAAAAAAAATACAGAAAGCAACCTGAAGCCGCTGCGGCATTGGGGGATAGGTCCATGGGAACAGTCGCGGCGCAATGGCACGCAACTTTAAGTTCCCTTCGACTGTCTCCCATCTTCTTTGCCAAGCAGTCCAAAGAGCTGCCCGTATTCCTGCCATGTAGTCAGTGTGAGGAAGAGCAAAACGCTGGTCCGTTCGCAGAGTCCTCGCAGACTCTTTGGCGCCCTCATTCCCCGCAATTCCTACATGTCCAGGAACCCAGCAGAAGATAATCTCGACATGCGCCCGGCTTGCCAAAACCGTGGCGTCACGGATATCGCGAACCAGGGGATGCGGAGATTCCAATGCCCCGGGAGCGCACAGGGCGCTTTGTGAGTCACTATAGATCACAATCCGGTCTCCGAACCAGGCACGTCGCGTAATCTCCCGTACCGAGTGGTGTATTGCCACCAGCTCGGCCGTGAAGACAGACGCAGCGCCTGGTAGAGCCCCGCTGACTTCAAACAGAGGGAATACGGCGTGGAAGCCGACCCCCTATTCGGACTTGGAGCCATCCGTATACACTGGCACGGTTCCAGCGTGACACGATGTGTGCTCCAAAAAGGTCGAACGCACTACTCCCGGCGCAGAATAAGCTTTGGGAGCAGAGGCGTGGCGACAAATAGCCAAATGTGGTACCCTCCAGGGTGGCGTCCTGGGAACAAAACCAGGGGCGCCACCGGCCCGAGAGCTATATCTACCTCTCGAAGGAGTTTCCTGGCCTTTCGGTTTAGGGTATGACTGGCGTCTCTCGGCGGCATAGGCACCATCGAGATCAGTGCGGATGCAGTGAGAGCTGTTGGCAACTGAGGGAGGCGCCGGGCTCGCGTGTACAGGCGAGCGATGCACTGCACGCGGCGCAGAGCGAGTGGCATCTCCCCAGGATCGACCAATAGGCTCTCAATGGGGGAAGTGCGGAAGGCACCGGTCGCAAGGCGAAGGCCAGTGTGGTGGATCGAATCCACCTTCCGCAATAAACGCTCGGCTGCGGACGCATAAAACTCGCATCCGTAGTCGAGCTTCGAGCGAACAAAGGATCGATAAAAAAGTAAGGCAGTAGCCCTATCAGCGCCCCAAGCGCTGAACGTGACGGAACGGAGAATGTCCATGGCGCGGGTACAAGAGACCCTAAGGCTGCGAATATGAGCCTCCCAGGTGAGGCGTCGGTGGAATACAAGACCAAGGAAACGGTGCGACTCAACCACATCCAGGCGCACCCCATTAAGAAACAAATCTGGGTCGGGGTGAAGCCGTATATGGCGGCAGAAGTGCACCACCTTAGTCTTGGCCAAAGAAAACCGAAACCTGTGCGCTTCGGCATAGCGAGAGACGCGGTTCAATGCCTGTTGGAATCGACGCTCCAGAGTTGGCATCTGGGTGCGCCAAAAGAAATCGAAAGGTCGTCCACGTAGAGCGTAGCGAGAACATCTTCCGGCAGCACCGAGGTGATGCCGTTGATGCTCAGGGCAAGGAGTGTGACACTGAGGACACTTCCCTGCGGGACACCCTCTTCCTGCTCCTTTGGGCCGGAGAGGGCTCCCCCCACCTGTACGCGGAATGGACGATCTCGCAAAAATTCAGATATAAACATTGGGAGGCGTCTCCCCGCCCCTATCGTGTGGAGAGTCTCTATGATACCGTATCGCCATGCGGTATCATAGGCCTTCTCCAGATCGAAAAACACCGTGGCGTAGTGCTGTCTACGAAGGAAAGCCTCGCAGACGGCATTTTCCAGTCGGAGCAGAGCATCCAACGTGGAGTGGAACTTGCGGAAGCCGCACTGTGCGGAAGACAGATGGCCTCCACTGTCCAGGAAAAAGGCTAATCTAACATTTAACAATTTCTCCATCAACTTGCACACGCAAAAGGTTGGAGAGATTGGGCGAAAACCAGACGGAGTAGAGTGATCTCTCCCCGGTTTGCGAAAGGCGAGCACAGTAGCGATTCGCCAGGAGTCTGGGAGAAGACCTTCCACCCAGATCCTGTTGAACAAATCTAACAGAAAGGCCATGCCTCGCTCACCCAGGTGTCGAAACATGGCGTACGGGACATCGTCCGGACCATGGGCGGTGTCCGCGCACGAAGCGAGAGCGGAACGCAAATCACTCACAGTAAACTTGTCGTTGAAGGGTTCTCCGCCTCTCGAGGTAAAGTCCAGCCGGCGGACTTCCGCGGCATCACGACGTGCAATGAATGCTGGCGGAGCAGCATCACGGCTAGAGAATGCGGAAAAGGCGGTCGCTAAGGATTCCGCCACGGATGCGGGGTCCGAGATTGCGGTCCCATTCTCCTGGAGAACGGGAGGGGGGTCCTGCGAGAACTTGCTCCGAATCCTTTTGACTCGCTTCCACACCTCAGCTAAAGGGGTCTTCCCGTTAAGTGAAGACACGAATGCCCGCCAAGAAGAGCGGCGGGTGTGCTTCGAAATATACCGGAACCTAGCCCTAGCCCGACGAAATTCACCGACAGTGAAATCGTTCGGGCGGCGCTTATAGCGCATGTAGGCATAACGCTTCTGTTTGAGGGCCGTCTCACACTCGACCGACCACCATGGGAGTGGTCGGCGTGCAAAACGGCCAAACGTCCTAGGAATAGTAGTCAGGCCCACGGCGATGAGGTTGCCGGAGAAGAACTCAACGGCCTCATCTACCGACCTAAACTCCTCGACTGAGATAGAGAATTCAGTCATTTCCTGAAATGCAGGCCACCGTGCCCGCGCCAAGCACCCCCGAGGTAGTCTCTCAGGCGGCAGTTCCTCTGAAAATGATATTTGAATGGGAAAGTGATCACTACCATGGAGGTCATCGACCACCCCCTACTCAAAATCAGGCTGTGCATCCGAAGAGCACAAAGATAGGTCAAGGCAAGAAAATGAAGCGGTTCTCAGACAGTGATGCGTAAAATCATCCACGTTTAGGACACCCATCTCAAGCTCTTCGATCAGATCGGCAAGGACTTGTCCCCTGGGATTTATGGAGTAATCTCCCCAGAGAGGATGCCTGCCATTCAGATCTCCAAGCAAGAGAAAGGGCCTCGGCAACAGTGCCACGACGCGGCGGAAGTCCCCCGCGTCGAAGTCAGCTGACGGTGGAATGTACGCAGAAATGATAGTATACCTCCTATCCAGGTGCAGCTGCACAGCCACTGCCTGGAAGGGGGTATCTAAAGAGAAAGGAAGAACGGAGACATCATGCCGTGTGTAAACCGCGCATCCCCCAGCCCGGCCATCCCGCGGTGGTGGGGTCGTAAGACCCTTATACCCTGGGAGGGCAGGCAGGGGGCACGCGCCTAGCATGGTCTCCTGCAAAAAGATAGCTAACGGGGAGCGGGACAAGACGAGCCTCCGCAGCTCCTCCCAGTTAGCCCGGAGTCCACGGCAATTCCATTGAAGGAATATGCCCTCCAGGCCTAGCTCGGAGGAGACGCGGGGGCCCTCCTCGAACTGAAGACCCTCACGGGAATGGCCGTACGCTTCCCGGGGGCAGAACCCCGGGCGCTGTTGGCCCTGTCGCCTTCGAGGACTTATTGGGGGAGGTTGGGCTAGCCATGCGAGTCTTTTCCTCCGTCCGCCTCGAAACCTTAGGCGGGCGTTGCGGCTTCGGAGGTGGGGGGCCCTCTTTTTGAGGAACCACCGTCTCCGAGCCACTCGCCACACCTCGGGGCGTGGGCGAAGGAGCCGAAGCTCCTTTGTTGCTGTCCTCCTTTTGGGGGGCAGCTTTAGGAACCCTGGAAGATGGCCTGGCGACCAACTTCAGGTGTGTTGCCTCATGTGAGTCTAATGACTAGGTGGAGACACGTCACACTGTGGGAAGTGGGGGGGATCCCTGGTTTTAGCCGGGGCTGGGTGCGAAACCTGTGTTGCCACCTTTACCAGGGAAGCGAACAGATTGAGTAGTACCCGCAGAAGGGCTCTGAATGGGCACGGAAACAACCGTGCCCGTTGGCCTGGATGGGCCAGGATCAGACGATCCTGGGCCTGAATGGCCAGGATTTCTTTCTCAAGGAGAGATGCACCACATTGGTTCGAAGAAGCAGGGTGTGGCTCTCCACAATTGACACTCTTGGCCACACACGATTTAGACTTATCGTGTGCAACCTTGGAGCAATTTACACATACTTGGGGGGACCCCGACTTTGCACTTCTACAAGAACGATTCGTATGGCCGAAGCAGTGACACTAATAGCACCGCCGCAGTATGGCTGAAGCAGTGACACTAATAGCACCGCCGTGGTAGTGGCACGAATGTCTTCACGCGGTGGCGGTACCAACCGGCACACACCGACTCAGGGAGTTTGTCACAGTCAAATGTGACGAAGAGTGTAGGGGTGGGTCTTGAGGCCCCTCCCTGTTTTCCTTGGCCAACATGCTGCCATCAGTGGAGCGAAAAACGAGAAAGCGTTTGAAGCCAGCGGGCTCGAAAACACCAGGTAACCTCTGAATGAGGTGCCCCGATGTTATTGAGGCTCCGCCCTGTGCACTTTTTGTCTTAGTCATATTCACAGGCTCCACACACAGGATGGGGGGGTGAGGAGGAGTTCCCCTACACCCGTAGTCGTAGGAGAGGAGTAAGCCTCCTCTCCGGTTAGAGAAATATGGAGGGTCCACTGCGAAAGCACAGACGCGAACGGAACCTCCATTTTTTTTGGTGGAGCCGCCCGAGGGCGGCTCCATTGATGACACAGGGGGAATTAAGAGGAATTTTTTAATTTTATCATCATTGGGCATGGTGACCCTATTTGTACCACAGGATGCAATAGCTCATCAACCCTCACCTTAGCCCACACTGCAAGGGATGCGTACAGGCCTGGCAGAGCCAGGTGCCACCATTTGGGACCACCCCTCCCGCCTGGCGGCTCCACCTTTAACACAGCGTAAAATTGAGAGAGTGTGAAGAAGAAAGGAAAAGGGATTTTGAGGAAGCTATGGGTGGGGATGAATCAGGTTGTTAAAAACCAACCACCCCAGACCGGAGCTCAGGGGTTAGGAAACATTGTCCCCTCCCCCCTCAGCCCCGATCCGGGACAGTTGGCTGAGAAGGTCAGCATCTATCCTGTGAAATTAGACGCTGACCAGAGAAAGTTGTGGGGTCAGACGGGGTGCTGAGTCCATAGAGGTCCTCAACCTGACCTTGAAGTGTGCTCTCTGGCTTTTATGATTATGGATCCTCCAAGAGTTTTCAACTTATCATCTGATTGCAGACCAGTCATTCTGAAGTCACGCAAATTTAAAACATCTGACTCTGAATTTATTGGTTCTGAAGTAGCACACATGCTTAAGGAAGACATCATCAAACCGAGCACCTATCCCTGGTGAGCTCAAGTTCATGTGTTGAATCAACAAATTTACTTACTTGGATGTATATCCATTGCTCAATGTTGGAAAATTGGTTAATAAGATATCGATCCATAAGATATTTAGCACCATTGACCTATGTAGTGCTTATCATTGTGTTCCCCTTCACCAAGAAGAAATAATTTACACTGCTTTTCAAGCAGATGGGAGGCTTTTTCAATTTAAAAACTTAAGTTTTGGTCTAACCAATGGTGTTGTCTGCTTCCAGAGAATTATGGACCATTTCATTCATAAAGATAATCTTGAGGACACATATGCTTACCTAGACGATGTTACTATTTGTGGCTGCACGCAATTGGAACATGATAAAAACCTAAGTTTCTCAAAGCTGCTGAGAAACATAAAATTACTTTAAATAAAAACAAATGCACCTTTTTAACCAGCTAAGAATCATTATCTCAATTAGTCAGATTGCTTGCATACAACTTGTGATGGGTTCCAAGATTTTCTCAACAAATTTGTCCCCTAATTAAATGCCAGTTTCTACTTTTTTTAGATCCTTAAGTTCCTCTAAGAGAAATTACTGCTCTGTTGAAAAAGAGGCCTATGCTATTGTTAAAGCGACCAAAAGGTGGCATCATTTTCTTCTTGGGTGTAAGTTTACCTTAATTACAGATCAAAAATTAGTATCTTACATGTTTGATTCATGTCATAAGAGTAACATAAAGAATGAAAAGAATGCTAGATGGTGTTTAGAATTGATGCCCTTTTGCTACAAAGTTATACATCATCCTGGTTCACTCAACAGAACTGCTGATGCACTATCGCACACTTTCTGCTCAAGCAGCATAACCCACAAGAGAGTTCATAAAGCTCTCTGTTAACCAGAGATTACACAATTTCACCATTTTGCCTTATTCTTTAGATGACATTAAGCGAGTGGTGTCAGGGTACAAAATGGGTCAAACCTTGATATTATCGCCCAGAGAAGGAAGAGCTTATCCATGCAATGTGCCCTTTTGATCGAATCAGCCTGGATTTAAAGGGCCACTATCTTCTTCTCCCAAACAAGTATTTATTAATTCTGGTAGACAAATAGTTGCATTTTTTCCTTTGCTTTTCCTTGTAAGGATATTTCTTTATCAACTGTTATACAGTGTCTTACAACATTGTTTTCTCTTTTGGGGTTACTAAAGTATATGCATTCAGATTGAGATAATTCTTTCATGTTTGCTGAAATAAAATCCTTTTTGCACAAGAAAGGGGTTCCAACAAGTCATTGTACACCTTACCATCTTACCAGGAATGGATAATGCAAGCGCTATGTAGTAATTGTATGTAAAACTGTTACTTTGGCGGTGGAGTATTAACCATTGGTAACATGTCCTCCTGGATGCCCTTCATTCCTTGTTATGTACTTCAATGAACGCAACTCCTCATAAATGTTTTTTTTTCATTCTCTGAAACACCATGATGGGAATGAGTATACCTAGCTGGCTGGCTTCACCTGGTAAAGTACTGTTAAAATGACATGTACAGAATAAGGATAATCCCTTAGTACACAAAGTGGAACTAAGTGAAACAATCCTAAATATATACACGTCAGATTTCCAGACACTCGAGAAGATATGGTGGCTATCCATGATTTGGCCCCAGCCAGAGAGCCAATTAAAGAAGATCAAAGATATTCCTAATCTTAATTCCAATACAAAATCCCCTGTTCCATTTCTTCATAATCCTATAAATATTGAAACTGAACAAGATCCTAATTCATCATGTCATGATGTTCCTCTCCCTGACAATATCCCTCATCAATCTACTTGATATAGAAAACTTTACTGTTCTATCAAAAATGATATATCTCATGATGTTCCTCCTCCAGCTGCTCCCCATGAAACTATTCTTCATCGCTCTACTCGACCTAAAAAAACGGTTGAATGTTACATTGAAAACTGCTAGATCCTGTAAATACTTGCATTAAATGCTTGATCTAGTATTCATTGTATTTTAGCCTTTTTCTTTTTGTAGAGAGGAAGATTGTTATAATTTAGTTTTGTGTTAATGTCATAACTAACCTGTGTTTCTTTCTTTAGGTTTGAATATTAAATAAAAGTAAAATAGATAATGTATGAAGATGAAGATCTTACAGTTCTTCTACTAACTGAACTCCTAGGTTTGTGAAACTGACATTATGTTCCTTATACATATATTAATTCTTTGTGTGTGAAATGTACATGTGCCTATATTTATGTCAGGGCTGTGGAGTCGGTAGGCTAAAACCCCCAACTCCAACTCCTTAGATTTTCAATAGTTGACTGACTCCGACTCTGGGTTTTATCTAATAATCTTAAAAATCCTTTATGGCATGAAAGCTGTGATAATGGCTTTCCCTCTTTATTGAGTTTATCATCTGACTATTTTTCCAACTCATATTTTATAAATTATCAGCTGAAGTGGTTGATTAAATTAAAATATGCCATATGGAAATTTTATTTATAAAGGAAAATCAAATTCAGAGGTTTTGAAAATTTCAAAAGAAAGAATTCTTGATATGCATAATTAAAATAAAAATTTGAGAGAGAAAATATATCCTAATATATATGTGCATATATATTAGGATATATATGCACCAAAGACTAAAAATTTATTTAATTAATATTTTTTAGGAATAATATAGCTTCTGTAAGATTTTGCTTAAGTGAAGCCATAAGATCTGATTTTAGAAATTTCAATGCAGAAAACAATCTTTTAACAATGACTTGAATCAGAAGAAATCCAGTTACTATCATAGCTGCAGGTTTTATAACTTCATGGTAGGTTTGGATAAGATTTAAGATTTAAGATAAGTTACCAGTGGGTTGCTGCCCAATCCAAGTGGATTCTATATGGCCGCTAGGGTGAAACGAGAAATATAATCTATAAAAGGTGGAGGAGACCACTTTGTGACAAAAATTTAAAAAACAACGGGTTAAAAGATTCCTCCGCCAATATGAATCGAAGACGGGTGTGTTGAGGAATAGTTAAAAGGGTCGGGAAACAGGACAACCGGAGAATGCTAAAATGACTACAATCCAATAAAAGGTGGGCAACCGATTGGTCCTCACTGCAAAAGCGACAGCAAGGGCTGATATGGGCATCACCCGAAACAAGATGGCCATGAGTAAGTCTCGTGTGGCCAATGCGAACTTGGCAAAGGGTGACCTCCAACGACCGCATTCTATGATGACTCGAGGGCCAAGAGCGGATAGATTTTTTTATTTTGTATAGTTTGGATGATGAACAGTCATTCCATTCATTCTGCCACAGTTGAAAAATATACTTTTTTATTGAAGGAAAGTAGTCCCTAAAAGGCAGAGCCGAGTTCTCAGGGGACACAGAATGTGCTGAGTGGGCCAGCCGATCAGCCTTCTCGTTGCCCAGGACCCCCACATGCCCAGGGACCCAGCAAAAAATAATTATTTTATATAGTTTGGATGATGAACAGTCATCCCATTCATTCTGCCACAGTTGAAAAATATACTTTCTTATTGAAGGAAAGTAGTCCCTAAAAGGCAGAGCCAAGTTCTCAGGGGACACAGAATGTGCTGAGTGGGCCAGCCAATCAGCCTTCTCGTTGCCCAGGACCCCCACATGCCCAGGGACCCAGCAAAAAATAATTCTATATCGGGATGCATTTTGGATCAGCCAGTTGCAAATTTCTGTGACCAGGGGATGGGACGCATTAAAAGATCGACTGTAAGACACTCCTTGAGTCAGAAAAAATGACAAAATCACTAAACGGTAAAATTTGGATGAGTCTAAAGGCTAAAAGGATTGCTGAAAGTTCAGCGGTAAAAATGGATGCTGCTGGCGGCAAAGATAGAGTTAGGAATTCTCCTCCTGGGTAAATGGCTGCGGCGCCCACGCCACCGTCCGACTTAGAGCCATCCGTGTATAGTAGGCAGCATTATTTGTGGGAGATCGAATGCTCTAAGAACAGGCTTTTAATGATGCGAGGGTCCATGGAGGACTTCTCCAGGCTCCACATGTTGGTACATACTGTTGGGAGAGGAGCACGCCACCTGGGAGTCAGTAAGGATGGAAGGGTAAGGACCCTTGGAGCACCCAGGTTAGAGAGATGATCTCCTATGCAAAGGTTCAAAGGGCAGGGTAAAGATGGCAACTTATCATATGCCGCCGTTGATTCGGCAGCATACAGGCATCTGTAGACCTCTGATACAGGGGCTTGCTGTACTTGGCAGAGGTATCGCATGCAGCTTTGAAGTCAATGGTAGGGCAAAGGGAGTACCCCACTCTTGCAGTAAAGGCTGTTGACAGAAGTACAGAAGGTTCCACTAGAAAGGCTAACTCCAAGGTTTCGAATGGGGTTCAGCATTTTAAGGGCTGAAGGGGAAGCCGATGAGTAAATTTGACAGCCATAATCCGATTTGGATTGAACGAGGGCTGTGTATAATGTCCACAATGTTTGTCGGTCACTGCCCCATGAAGTGTATGAGAGGACTTTCAAAATGTCTAGAGCCCGCAGACAGCCTGTTCGAAGTCGGCGTAGGTGTGGTAACCAGGATAACTTTGGATCGAGAGTTACGCCAAGGAACCGAAACTCTGAGACAAATTCTATATCTTCGCCTTGTAGGGAGATAGATGGCGGAACAAGAAACCCTCTGCCTCAGTGGAAATACATTGCTTTGGTTTTGGTCGTGGAAAAGCGGAATCCCTAAAGTTGTGCTCTTTTGGATACAGCATCGACCGCCAGTTGTAGCCGATGCGCTGCTGATGGAAGGCGAGGTGAGGAACAGTATAGTGCTAAATCATCGACAAACAGAGTTGCTGATACACCTTCTGGGAGAGACGAAATAATATCATTGATGGCAAATATAAAACATAGGACACTTAAAACACTGCCCTGAGGAACTCCCTCCTCTTGGGGTTGCTGGTCAGAGTATGCGTCTCCAACACGTACCTTGAAGGATCGAGATGCTAAAAAACTTTGAATAAATGAAGGTAAAAGGCCTCTCATCCCCCAGGCGTATAACTGCTTCAAGATGCCGTATCTCCATGTGTTGTAGGCTTTCTCAATATCGAAAAATATGGCCAAGACTCGGTGCTTTAATGAGAAAGCTTTCCGGACTGATCCCTCAAAATGTACTAGTAGGTCAAGGGTACTATGACCTTTGCAGAAGCCACATTGAAATGGAGTGAGAAGGTGATTGGCTTCTAGGAAACAGTTTAGGTGCTCCAATATCATTTTTTCCAGCAACTTACTCAAACAGCTGGTGAGAGCTATAGAGCGGTAGTGATCTGCATCCAACCCGTCCCTGCCCGGTTTGACAAAGGGAAGGATGATCCCAATGCGCCATGATGATGAGTAAAAACCCTTCACTCATATAAGGTTGTACAAATCAAGCAGGAAGAGAGTAGAGTGTGGATATAGGTGCTGAATCATGTTGAAATGGATCTCATCAAGGCCAGGGGAAGTAGATCAGCAAAGGGACAAAGCGATTTGCAACTCATAGATGCTGAATAGAGCGTTATACGGAAGGTTAGATTTTGTTGTCAAGTTGAGAGAATGAGATTCTTCCTTTGATTTGTAGGATTGAAAAGCCTTATCGTAACGGCTGACACTGCTGACCGCACGGAAATGGTCAGCAAAAGCATTGCTGACCGCCAGGCCGTCATTATCCAAGGAACCGTCTAAGTTGAGTGTGGGGGTATGATGATTAGCGTAACGGCCCCTGATCTTATTAATCCTCTTCCAGATCTTAGCAGTAGGTGTCATAGAGGAAATCGATGAAACGTATCTGCACCATGAATTTCGGCGAGCTTGACGAAGGGTCCTTTGGCGAAGCGCACAAGCTCAGTTTTGGTGAACCTTGCTGCACAAAGTTGGGTTCTTTCAGAATCGGGCATGGGCTAACTTGTAATTTTTGATAGCTGTTGCACACGTTGAGGTCCACCAGGGCACGGTTGAGTGGCCCGTTGAAAGGTCGCCTCCATGGGATGGTCTGTGTTGCTGCATTGTAGATAGTCGATGTAAAGTATTCTACTGCCGCGTCCGCTCCATTGAAGGTCCCCAAAGATGCATTTGTGAAGGACGCCTCTTGGAAACCTTCCCAATCTGCATGACCTAAGTCCCACTTAAGGGGCATGGCTGTATGAAGGCTAACTTGAAGGGCCGACAAG
The DNA here is from genome assembly GCA_963969495.1 of Ceratothoa steindachneri. Taxonomy (NCBI): domain Eukaryota; kingdom Metazoa; phylum Arthropoda; class Malacostraca; order Isopoda; family Cymothoidae; genus Ceratothoa; species Ceratothoa steindachneri. The sequence goes on from OZ018320.1 coordinate 178,973,813, forward strand.
ACAACAGGGAAGTGGTCACTCCCATGGAGATCATCAAGAATTGACCATCGAAATTCCATGAAGAATTCAGGGAAACAAACAGTCAGGTCAACACAGCTAAAAGAGTCCGTCCGTCTGGATATGATAAGAGGTAAAATCGCCAGTATTTAAAACACAAAGAAGGTCAGATAATAAAAGAGACTCTAAAACACTGCCTTTGGCATTTCGAGTGATGTCACCCCAGTATGGGTGATGGGCGTTAAAATCTCCTAGTAATAAGAATGGGGAGGGCAGCTGGTCTATAAGTTCTAAAAGGTCAGATCTTGACAATGATAAACAGAGCAAACGGTAAAAAGCTTAGTAAGAAAAACCCTCACAGCAACAGCTTGGAGGTTAGTATGTAGGGAGATGAGAGAAACATGGTAGGATAAAGATACCATGATTGACACCCCTCCATGAGAGGGGCTTCCAGCAGGAGTTGAAAGTGAGAAAACCGGGTACCAGCGGAAAGGGCTGTATACCCAGTTTATTCTCCTGGAGACAAATAACAGCGGGGTGGATAGTCGTCAAAAGAATTTTGAGTTCTTCCCACTTTAGAAGAACTCCTTGACAATTCCATTGTAAAATGGAAGATATTATGTGTGACAATTAGATACCACTGTGGATATCTTTTTCTCTTTTGAGGCCGATATTGTATTTGCGGTTCGTCCCAAAGAGCTTGGGAGACGGAGAGCTGATTTTGAGGAGCCTGCTTTTGCAGGGGGAGAGAACCTAGATGGAGCAGTAACTGAGGTTTTTTTCATGGATTTTGGAGAACCGACTGAGGCCCTTGATTGTAATTCGTGGGTCGAGGGTATTTTTGGTGTCTGAGGAGTTGGTCCAACTGCCGCAGTTGGTGATGTTGGAGTATCAACTGCTTCCGTCGGATCTTGGGTTGAAGGGTGAGCGGAACAAACAGGTGATCTGAGCGAGGTGTGTGAAGCTGAGTGTATATCTGCCAGCATTTGGATCAGGATGGGGCCTACGTCCTGTGAAGGGCGAGACGGACTTAAGGGCAGAGAATGTTCGACCATAGGGAAGGAGTCCATTGGAGATTCTCGGGGTTTGGTCGAGTCAACTCCAGAGGCTGCCCGCTTATTGGTGGTCGATGACCCAGGTGAGGAATCCTTTCTCTTACCACTGGGTTTTGGGTCTCGGGGCCGGGTAGATGAACCTTCACTGGTCGATGTTGAGGATTCTTTCAAATAGAGTCTGATGTCTTCAAGCGTCTCTCCCAGCTAGAGCTGCTGGAGAGAGGGGGGCTACATTGGTTATCTCGGTGTGAGAGCGATGCTTCGACTGCATAATCTGAATGTTTTCGACGCTGCGAGTAGATCTAGAGTGAAGTGCTTCAGGCTGGTCGGAACTTGCGTGTGATGGTCGGTTTTGTCCAGCGTCACGTAAAATGTCAGAGAAGAGCCGGCTGAGTGGCAAGGTTTGTGCTCGGGCACGCTGGCGGGCCTCTCTTATATCTAGACGTAGGGAGTCGCGCAAAGCGAGAACTTCCTTTTCATATAAAAATATAGAGCAGAGTTTCGACGCAGCACTGTGGGTACCTCGGCAGTTGGCACAGTGGGGTGTTTGGTGCATTTGGGGCCATGGTAGTCAGAGCTACAATTCACACAGGAGCGAGGGTGCCGACAGGCTCGGCCAAGATGTCCAAATTGATTGCAATTGAAGCAGCGTCTGGGTAGTTCGATGTAGGGACTTAACGGGACACGAAGGTACCCAGCTTTAATATACTGCGGCAGTTCTTCTCATTCAAATGTTAAAATCAGTGTGGCGGTTGGAACTATACAATCAGTTATGTCCGGTATGTCCTCTTGGAGAATGGATATGGATCCACCACGCCATCTTTATAATCCTAAGAGGCTGCCCGAGTTCTCCTAAGCACGGAGAAAAGGGGACAATGATGGGTTTCTCCTTGGGTAGACGAAGGCGGTGGAGATGCCCAGCCTCTTTCACCTTCATGAAAGAACAATTTGGAATCAATCCATTAAACGAGCAGAGGTCGGGTATTGATAAGACCCACTAGATAGGTGAAGGAAGAGGGGGAAATAAAGGGCAGTGGAAAAGCGTAATAGAGGAGGAAAGAAAGAGGGGCATGTTAAAAGTCTTGTTGGCAGCACCATGGGTCCCCTAGGGGGCCCAGGGCTGACCCTCCCCTCGCCACGAGAAGGCCAGAGCCTCTCTGGGAACAACCCCTGAAGAAAAGATCCCAGAGAGGGAGGGGGTAGGTTTGGATAAAATCATGTAGTGGTATTTTTCAAGAATGATTATATTTAAGCATCTCTTCAACAGCTGAATAGAATTCCTCTTTAGATTTTTCAAAGTTTGCATCAAAAAGTTCATTCCTCTCAGTTTTCATTCACTTTATCTTTTCTTGGTCCATCTGATTTAAATATTTTTCAAAATTTATCTCATCAATGGAAGAGGAGGAATGAAAATGTTTTTTTATCATGTGTGCCCTACATACTTACACACACACATATATATATATATATATATATATATATATATATATATATATATATATATATATATATATATCAATAATTTAAGCATTGAAAGTTGCAATTTAGTTCTTTCAAGGGAATTTATTGGAAACTATGCATTTGATATTGAATTAGCCATCTTGTTTACAAACAAATGCCACTTATGTAGTGATTGTGCATTCTTCCTAAACATTTTTGGAAACTTTTCCAATAATCTTCTTGAAAGATTCTGAGAAGACTTTCATAGTGTATACATGTAATGTACGTGTGTACAATGCTACAAAAGTTATTTAGTGATATAATTTCAGGGTGGGCAAATAAAAAAATCCAGCCCTAGAAAACCCTGGCTTTATTCCCAGGCTTTATTCCCTTTTTTTGGGGGGGGGGGGTCAAGTGAAATTTGAAAAAACCCAGGTTTTGGGAGTTTTTCCCCCAAAAAAGTTTTTTCAAGAAATGGATGCTACTTATCATTATTTTATTCAAAATTCATATTTGTTTATAATTTCAACAAATATGTATCAAATTAAGGTTATTTCTCTGATATTGACCCATAATAATTCATCTCTCCTTCTACAGGTTATGGCTTTCATGGGTACCCACAATTCTCGATCAGTGATCTATAGTATAATTATTAAACTAAGTAATTATTAATATTATATAAAAATAGAGATAACTATTGTTTTTCTATATTATTTTAGTACTTGTAGCATTTGTTTTTTGAAAAACCAAGATTTTAAAAAACTCAGAATAAAACCGGGGTTTGGTTTTTTTTTTCAAAATTCCTTTTTTTTCAAGAAATGAATGCTACTTATTATTTTATTCAAAATTCATATTTAGTTATAATTTCCACAAATATCTATCAAATTAAGGTTATTTCTCTGATACCGACTCAATAATTAATCCCTCCTTCTACAGGTTATGGCTAAGTAATTATTAATATTATATAAAAATAGAGATAGCTATTCTTTTTCTATGTTATTCTAGTGCTTGTAGCATTTGTTTTTTGAAAACCCAAGATTTGAAAAAACCCAGAATAAAACCCGGGCTTTATTGGGCTTTTTCAAAATTTTGGCGGTTTTGACCCCCCTGCATAATTTAGAGAAAAATGTGAAATATTGTTATAATTAGTCTTGACCATAAGAAAATTTCAAAAACAACTTTCTAGAATTGTTTATCTTTATAAGATAAAAACAGGAGTCAGAGTAGGATGTTTTTAACCAACTCCAGCACAAATGTTTCCGACTATTATTATATCTATTATTGTCTGTGTATATTTATGTTCTGTAATTGTTTATTTCAGTGAAATAAAGCCAAACTTTGGAACCTTCCTTAACCTTTAGGCTACTTCAGGTATTCCATTAAATCTCTGTTTCATGATAAATCAATCCACAAAATAGGTGACCTATTCTTCAGAAAACAGTACTGCATTCTGACAAATATAAAATCATTTCATAAAATTGAGTGGAGGGGGTGTATTAAAATGGGTATCCTGCCCTAATCATATTAAATCAACATAAAACTTGCTACAGATTGAAGCTCATATATATACCTACAAAATACAATCTTAAAATAAAAATCGGAGTATACTATTTTTTGTTACCTGATGTCAAAGGTCAATATGTTTTTTTTACTTGTCCTCATACAGAAAAAAATATTGAAATAAAGTTGTAGAGCTATCCAAGCTTTAAAATGATGTCTCTAGGTTGTCAAGGAGCCAAGATATTGACTGTTGACCAAAGGCAGTACCCCCTTTAAATAAATGGCCTCCAGAGGCAAACTTCACAGTGTCATAGCTCACAAATAATGCAACCTAGAATATTAAGACCTATAGGTTTTTACTTGCCTCAGTGAGCTCTTTAAGCCAACCATTTGATTTTAATGGCTGTTTGACAGCATACTGAATTTTTTCATTTAATTTAGGCACTAATCCTTATTCATTTTTCAGATGAAAGTTTGAACTTTTTTGAAAGATGGCTAACAATTTTTTTTAAAATGTACATTCTCTACAATTTCATAGACCTTCAATCCATCAGAGTAAATAAGTAAGAAGCTTTTCTTTCACCTTCAATCTGTTCAGGGTGTTTAAATTCCATCTTCCTTTTTTTTCTGCTTGCTTTCCTTCTGTGAGAAAATTTTTATCTTTATGCTTTGCCTTCAAGTGTCTCCACAGTGATTTAGTAGAAAAAGATTTACTACTAGCTCCAGCAGATCCTCTCCTTATGTAAGTGTTGCAAATATTGCATGTTGCAACTTCCTCTCATCCATGGACATCAAGTAGTCATCTTACACTGATGACGTTGGATGCTTAGTAGCCATAGTGTCTTATAATTTGAATGACTAATAACTATTTACTCAGTAATCAATAATAATTAAATGTTTCTAATATCTGTACCGACTGCTGAAAATATAGGTCAAAGATACCTGTAAAAAAAATTTAAAGTTAATATTTCACATGCTCGCCTTTTACTTATTTTAATAGTACAGGAAAAGCTCCTATTAAACAAACAATGCATTCTGAGAAGAGCTTGTTCAGTAGGATTTTTGTCTAGTAAGGTTGGCCATTTTCTTTTTATTTTTTCAGCTATGACCGTTGACAATATAAAGTCATTTCAATTTAATAATAACTTTAGTAGATAGATTACATATGCATAGGGTAGTAATGCAGGATTCTATATAAAATTGCTTAATTCATAACAAGTACAGTTTGAGTCATAATAAATTCAATGTATATGTATATGCTATACTGAATTGAAGACATAGGTACTAGGTATGCAATATTTGGATAATGTGGTAGAAATATTAATAAAAATGGTCAAAATTAAGAAAATTAGGAAAGCAACCCACCAGAGTTGGCTGGCCTTAGTAATTGTCAGGTAAATAATGGTCAGTTCATCCAATGCTCACATGTCAGCATAATAGGATTTTTTTTTCACCTTAATGCAATATGCCTGCATATCGTGCAACCCCAGCCCCAGTAAAATTATGACCCTCGGCAGTCTATAATTAAGGTTATATAAAGTGCATTGACCAAAAAAAAAATACCCTCCCCCCCCAAAAAATGGTACATAGAGTGCTGTTGTTGAATAAAAGGAATGTTACTCACAAAAGGTTAACCTTCAACTCTATAGCTTGTATATCCATTCATATCTAGAGTATTGTAAACAGACATGGTATACAAGAGGGCAATAAAGATGATACCTTTCCTGAGGCACATTGAATATGTAGATAGCCTGAAGGCACTGAATATCTCCTTTGAAAGGTGTGAGGGGATATTCAAACTTGAAAAAAAAAACTTGGAGACATAAATTGAAATTTTGCAAGTTCATTGATTTTCAAGGTAAAAAATAGGACTAGGGGTCACCACTTGAAAATTTAAAAAAACATGTAGGTTGGATTGAAAATCATCTTTCATCAAGAGTCATAGACTTGAATATGCATTCAAGGGCATGTTAGATAAGTGTATGGTGAAAAAGGGATTATTGCAATTTTTGAGTTTTGTGTTGGGGCTAAATGCACATATTGTAGCTACATTTTCTTATCTGATGAGGATAACAAAAAAGCAACATTTTGTGGGAGATGTGTTAACTGATAGAACCATTGGTAATGCTACAGCTCAACCACTAGAATGTTTTTGGTTTTTTTAAACGCATTTAATCTATTTTACAGAACTATCTGAATAGTCTTATACTATTTATTTGGCATACAAAGCACTAGTTTTTGAGTTATTAGCACTTAAAAATAGTGTTTTCCAATATATATAGTTATTATTTGCTGCTGCTATGATGTCACGAGCCTTGGGGACATCAGCGAAGTCGTATATATTTCCTAGAACAGAAATGAGCAAAGCAGTAATCAAAAGGATTCACTGGAATCAGCCAAAGACCCAATGGATAACTTCTCAAGCGACTCCCCAGTACCCTAAGGGCTTGCAGGTAAGAAACCAGTTGTTCAGAGTTACGGCAGTCAAGGATGTAAGGACTCATTGTGGAATAATGCGCTCCACTCCATACCCTGCAAGGATACTCCCTCAAACAACCACTTGAGGCACTCCCCCTCTTGGAAAATCGTAAGCCTATTACGTTTTTCTCTATCACCGTCGAAGAGTCATGACATTTTCCAACTATGAAGCTTCACTTCATCATCTCCCATTTTCTTTTGGGTAAATATTGTGTTACTCGAAGCTCGTGCCAAAGCATTCATTGTAAATTAATTTTCTTTTGCTGAATGATTAGTTTTTCCCATAGTGTATCATTTATTGTTAAATTCTTTTATTTGTTTTGTATAATAGTAAAGATTATTTTGTTTCCCTTGTTTAAATCCCAGAACGACACAAAAAGCCATTGAACTATTTGACTAAGTCAGCCAACAGTAGAAAATGCACTCGCACTTAAAAGGAGCATTCGCGCCATCGTCTTGTCACCTCTTCCCCCGCGTTTAGGGAGGGAAAGCAAAGGTCAGTGAAGTCTTGCTGACCTATAACATAGTATATATATATATATATATATATATATATATATATATATATATATATATATATATATATATATATATATATATATATATATATATATATAGATAATTAAGCTGGTGTCAGGTCTTTAAGGGTTGTTAAAAGGTTTTTAAGATTGTGGTTCTGGATATCAGGGAAACAATAATTTTCTTGCTAAACTACTTGCAAATTTAGATACCTGATGCCAGTGAATATTTGAAGTTAATTACTTTGTGATTATTGTGGCTGTGCATCACTAGTTTTCTCAAGTGATTATATCTTTTCTTTCAGCCTCATATACTCTACCATTTGAAAGATTCAGAAAAATTGTCTTTGTTTGGCCTACTTAGGGGTAGGCACCAAGGCTTGTTCGCCTCAATCACAGAATTCGCATCAGGCGAATTAAGCAAGTTCTTTTTGCATGTTTTTTTTGGGTGTGTGTTTACTACTAGGTCACGTAAAACCTATTGGCACTTCCATCAGTGCTCATAAGTGCATTAAGTGAAACACGGTTAATTCAGGTTTGACAAACTTGCAACATTCTCTTGTTATGTACATTAATTTTTGTTTTTAAGTGCAAACAGGTGAGACATCATGTCTTCATTCAAAAGAAGAGAGAGAGAAGAGAAAGAAAGAGAAGAAATAAGAGAGAAAGAGAAGAAAGAGAAAGAATGGGAAAGGGAGAGAATTCATTTGCGCAAATTAGAGATGACAAGGGAGAGAAACAAAACCCTATCCATCACTTCGGGGACTGGAATGCAGCAACCCGCATCTCAAACTGCCTGTCTTCAAAGAAGGGGAAGACTTTGCTTCATATTTAACCCACTTCAAGAAGATCTTCAAAGTAAATCACTGGGACATAGAATCAGACACCATAGCTAAATTGTTGCCCCTACTGAACACCTACCTGAGGGATATTTATATTTCCCTACCATCAGAGGCAACAAGTGATTACTCCTCGTTGAAGGCCGAGCTACTTGTTGCCTATAATATGAGTCCAGATTTTTACTGTGTAAAGTTTAGGCAGTGCCAAATTCAACCCAATCAAACCTTCAGACAGTTCAGCTACACATTACAAGGACACATTAATTTCTGGCTGAACGCATCAAAAGTGCCCCATGACTACGATGCCATGATTGATCTTATTCTTAAGGGCCAACTTTTGACATCGCTTCCATCAGAAATCAGATCGTTTGTTTATGATAAAAGCTTACAGATTTACTTGGAAATAGTTTTTGTGAGTCATTATGATATCATTCAGTTTCCACTTTAGTCTTAAAAATGGCTTCGACCTGTGAAGTATACCTGGTTAATTCTGATCACGTTTACAACCATTTAATAAAATTATTTGAGATACCTGGATTTTGAGAATACTAGTATACATAGAAAATGCTTCATGTCTATAAGTCTACCCATTTTCCTGTCAAGTAAAATTTCATGCTTGTAGTGTACCTGTTTTTCATCAAGTAAAATTGAACAAAAGTGGTCCTTTTTACTTCCCTCACACATCATCTTTCAAATGAGAACATATTTAATACCCTCAGTCTATCTTCATATTCACTGTGTTTCAGGGAAGCTTTGTTAAAATCTAAGTAAATTACATCAACATTCTCTTGCTTATCTAATTGTTTAGTAACATAATCCATAAAATCCAGTAAATTTGTTAAACATGATCTACCTCTTCTACGGCATCAGTAGCGATTGGACGTGTTCTTGCCGAGCTCTCTAATCAGTGACATTTTTTCATTTTTGTTTTTTCGGTGTAATATATTTATGTTCGGAAAGATAGGTAACATTGAGTATTAGACATAATACAGAAGGAATTTTTAACTATATTTTGAAGTTTCTCAATATGGCTGTTACTTTGGATGATGTGAGTATGCCTTTTGATGTAAGCAGTGTGTATGTAGTTTGTATGTAGTGTGTATGTAGTTCTTTCTTTGTTTAAATAAGTGATGGAGTTCGGAGATGAAAGTGATCATGAGTGTCCGAATGTATGCATTGGTTGTAGGATATGTAGGCTGGAGGGGTTAGTTGCTGAGCTCAGGAGGGAACTTAGTGTTAGGCTTAGAGCTGGGAATAGGTTAGGTGGTGAAGTAGGCCAGTTAGATGTTTCAGGTGGAGGTAGAGGGCCAGTGGAGGAGGTAGGATATGATAGTTCTAGGGATAGTGAAGTTAGCCCCCTTAGATTAGTTAGAAATAGGCCTAGTGAGGATGGGGGACAGTGGAGAGTGGTTAGGAAACGTGAAGCTAGGGAGGCTTCTCCTGTTCTTTGTGACAATAGGGTTGCCTCTGTTGAGGTTGTTAGCCAGGGGGAGAATAGGTGTGTGAGTCATAGGGACACAGAACCTATTAGCTTGACTAATAGATTCACTGCAATAAGAGAGGAAGTAACTGGAAGTGAAATGACTGATGGGGGTGGGGGTGGAGGAAGAGTTAGGAATAGGAGTCTGACTGAAGTGCTTGTGATGGGTGATTTGCGAGTTAGATATTTAGATAGGAAGTTGAATGCAAGTAGATTGAATGGTTTGAGGGTGTGTTTGCCGGGTTCTGGAGTGAGAGATCTGTCCGATAGGTATGAGGAGCTGGCGTCTGGCTGTGCAAGGGATGCGGTTGTGATTACACATGTAGGAGTGAATGATGTGAAGAAAGTGAGTGCATGTGAGTTATGTAAGAGATACAAGAGGTTGATTGAAAAGGTGAAAGAAAGTAGAATGAAAGGTGTTGTGACAAGTGTGCTTCCAAGAAGGCATGTTGGGGAAGAATGGATGTCTCGTGCGATTGGGCTGAATGATTATGTGAGGAGGATGTGTGAGATGGAAGGTGTCATGTTTGTGGATGTGTGGGATAGGTTTGTTGGAATGAAACAAATGTATGCGATGGATGGACTGCATTTGAGTAGGAGGGGGGTAGATGTGTTGTGGGAGGAGTATGATCGTGTTATTAGGTCTTTGCGGGCGGGAAACTAGATACTAATAGTGGTCAGGGAATTATGAGAGGACATTATAGTACTGAAAGTAGAATGGACTTGGCAGATAACAGAAATAGGTTCCAAGGCGATAGAGGTGAGGTCATTCAGGTTTCAAGAGGTGCTTCAGGGATAGGGGTTAAATTTTTTCTATACAAATGCTTGTAGTCTTAGAAACAAGAAGGAGGACCTTCCTTTAATTATTTGAAAATACAAAAGTGAAAATTGGAAAATTTTCTTAACAAAACGTGAGAACAATGAAGGCCTCGGAAAAGGCCCAATAACAAAAACAAGGCTGGATATTACCGCAAGAGTTACGTCATGATGCCAGCCGAAAAAGAGAGAAAAGAGAAGTCGGAGAGCCGAAGAAAGCGCGGAAAGAACACTGGAGGAGCCAGGGGAGGAAGGTGGGAGCAGGTCACACCGGTAGCAGAGCTGATAAACGTCCGTCCCGTCTCGGGGAGTGTGGGACCTTATATAGTCCAGAGGAGAAGAAGGCCCACACACGCCTAGAGAGTTCTTGCAAAGTGCCGAGATGGGACGTCAGCCGGGTTGTGCCTGCTACGAACATAGGAGAAGTTCCGCGAAGAAATCCTGAAGGCGGTAGAGAAGTTCAGGAGAGACGTGGTAGAGAGGCAGAGGAGTATCGACTCTGGAAGTTTACCTCTCTTCGCATTCCAGATAGCGCCGATGTTATCCCCATAGGTGAGGGCGCGGGGGGCGAAGAGGGTGGAGAGGATAAGACCTAAGGACTCGAGTTCAAAGATCCTTAGGTCCCATTGGCGGCAGTCAAGGGCCATAGAGGCGCCCTGTGACCACCAACCAATCCCCCAGGGAGAGGCGTCGACGAAAAGTCCCGGGGCGACTCCTTTAGGGGGGCGAAACCGGGTCCACCGGCCGTGGATAAGGCGGCTGAGGTGAAGAAAAGGGGCCGGGTTCGGGTGGGTGTCCTGCAGGTAACATAACTGCACCCAACAGAACGGAAGGCGAAGTGCGGGAAGGATAAAGTTGAGGAGGCCCGCGAGGCGTGACCATGCCTTGCGAGAGACTGGGCGCGTGGACATGATGCGGAGGGCGGAGCGGGTCTTGTCCCGCATGGAAGACGTGAGGCGAATACGCTTAAGCTTCAAGTCTATATTGAAGCCCAAGTAAGAAATCTGCTTCACAGGGGTAGTGAGAGATTTTCTCCAGTTCGCGTTGATGGAGCTGCGCTCGATGGTCTTCATGAAGGCCCGGAGGGCACGCTTTTGGCCGATGCAGAGTACATCGTCCAAGTACGTGTATACCCTAATGCCGTGATCTGAAGCGAGCTGGTTCATAGTTGTAGAGGTGAGCTTTTGCATCAGAAAGGGGGCTCCATTAAAGCCCATGGGGAGGCGGGTGAATCGAAACGATCGACTGTCGCATCGGATTCCGAACCAGGGGCGAGCTTTCGGGTGGAGGCGGACATGGTAAAAACCATCTTTGAGATCCAACTTCATGGCCCAAAGATGTTCCGTGGCCGAGTTCATTATCTTTTTAATGCTCGGCAGGCTGAACTTCGGGGGGTGATAAGCCTCCGCAGCGGGAGACATGTCGTAGATGAGACGAGCCGAGCCATTGGGCTTGACCACCCCGAAGATCCGGTGAGCACAACGGATGCTGGCCTCTTCTAACACTCCACGCTCCACCAGAGTGGAGATCCAAGGGAGGGTGCGATCGTCCGACGGGGCCCAGTTGCGGTAAGACTTGTTCAGAAAAATCTTTACACCGTTCTGGGCGTTAGCCTTCTGGAGGTGGGAGACAGGGGTCACGGAGTCATAAGACCCTGGGGTTTCAACATCCAAGGGGGTATCGAAGTCCACGCGGGGAGTTTCAGGCTCGAGAGGATCGAGTCCGGGGCTTTCCCACTGGTTGCCCTGATCGTCGTTATTGCCCTGGTTGTCCTGGTTGTTATTATTGTTTTCGTCCTGTTGTTGTCCATCCTCGTTGTTCCCGTTGCGACCTCTCATGATGTCCGGAGGGCCGCTGTTGGGGTCGTTGAGGACATCACCCATTTCCGAGGGGTGAGTATCCGAAGAAGCTATGGACGCAGGAGGAGGGGTAGCAGTAGGGCCTTGAAGCACCGTGGGGACTGCTAGGCCAGGAAGGGGGATGCACACAGTATAGCATGGGGCAGGGGCATGCGGAGGGCTCGTTAGAACAAGAGCGCCGAGCTCCTGGGCGGCGGCCTCAAAAAAGGCGGTAACCTCGGGCACAGGCAGAGGGGGGCACACAGTGATAGTGGGGTCGAGCAACTCGACAACATCAGGCACAGGAGCGGTATTAACATCCGCAAACACTGGTAAGGGGACATCGTCCCGATGCCCAGAGGGGGCATCACACACTTCTATTACACTGCAAGTTGGGCTTGCCACGAGGGGGGGCCTCAACACATCTGGTACGGGGGTATTACCAGATGCCCATTGCTGAGGAGAGCCGGCCAGTAACTGCCTTCTCTTCCTCAAAGAGGCATTACCAGTTCCGGAACCTCAGCTTTGGGTTGGCTAATGCTCCCGGAGCCTTCCAGCGGGCAATGAATGTTGTGTTGAGTAAGTTTGCGAGTAAGAATGTGATTGCGTTTATAGATGATATTTTGATTATGACTGAGACTTTTGAGGAGCATATGAGATTGGTGAATGATGTGTTGAGAACGTTGGAGAGTGTTGGTGTGAAGGTGAAAGTGGCGAAGTGTGAATCGTTTGCGAAAGAAGTGGAATTCCTTGGGCATATGGTGAGTGAGAATGGATTGCGTAAATCATCGAAGTATGTTGAGAAGGTGCGAATGTTTCCTAAACCGGTGACTGTGAAGCAACTGAAGTCATTTTGGGGTTTGATTGAGTTCCAGCGAAAGTTTATACGTGATTGTTCTGGTGTGAGTAAGCTTCTGACTGAGTGGATGGGCAAGAAAGGTAGTACGGTTGTCAAGTGTAATGATAAGATGAATGAGGCGTATGAGAGACTGAAGGAGGCAGCGGCTGAAGATGTTGAATTAGCTTACCCAGATTATAGTGTAAATGCTAAAATGCTTGAATTGTATACAGATGCGAGTGGGTATTGTATGGGAGGTTTTCTGATGCAAGAGCAGCGTTTGAATGGAGAGAATGTCAGGCGAATAATTGGGTATGTATCCAAGGCTATGAATGTTGCAGAACGAAAGTATTCGACTGTGGAACGAGAGCTGGCTGCGATAAGATATTGTTTGAAAGTGTTGCGTCCATTTTTGTATGGTGTGAGGTTTGTGATAAAAACCGATCATCAACCTCTTGTGTATTTGCAGCGTATGAAGTGGGCTGATAGTAGGATTGCAAGGACTTTGGAAGATTTGAGTGACTTTGACTATGTGATTGAGTATGTGCCTGGTGAACGGAATGGAGTGGCTGATTTGATGTCAAGGTATCCTGGTACGAATGATGAAAATGTGTGTGGAGTGAGTGATCCTGAGTATTTGCCGAAAGGAATTATGAATGGAAAAGAGAGTAAGGGTGGTGGTGATTCCTTGTTTGAGAGTGTATGGAATGGTTTGCAAGATTTGAAGAGTGATGGAGTAGATGTGAGAGTGCCCGATAGTGTAGATGATTTAAGGAAGGAGGTAATGAATGAAGTGTGTAGGAAGCCTGAAAGCATTGGTATGGCAAAGGTGCGGAACTTCATGAAAGAATTGAGAGCGATGTGTATGCAAGGGGTCCCGCCATTTCAGGAAGTGTTGATTGTAGTGAGTCGTTTGTATGGAGTGATTGTATATGTGCACTTTGGTGGTGAGAGGCCGATTGTGTACAAGGATGAGAAGATGAAGGGTTTGAATCCTAATGTGGTACATCTGCAATGTTTGAGCGGTGTGCACTACAATTGGGTAATTGAAAAGTGTTCATATATAAGAGAGAAGAATGATTGTCTGGATGAAGATGAGTGTGTGTTGAGTGATGATATGGGAGTTGATGACAGTGTGGATATCAGTGCTGATGTTGGTGTGCTTGTTCCTTCTGTGTATTGCGAACATGGTGGACCTGATATGATGGAAGCGAGAGTGAAAGTTAGTGAAAGGTTGTTCTGTGGTTTGATTGATACTGGAGCGCAAGTGTCTTTAGTGAATGAGAATATTCTGAGTAAGTATGAAGAGTTTAGATGTTGCGAGCATAAACCTGTGAAGTTACGGATAAGTGGATTAGGGAATGGCATGATAGTGGCATAGGAACAGGTTAGTCTGAAAGTGAGTTTGGGTAATGGTGTGAATGTGAAGCATGACTTTGTGATTCTGAAAGGTGAGCAAATGCCTTGTTGTTTCTTGCTTGGTGTAGACTTTATGAGATTAAATGATTTGTCTTTGGATGCTGATAAGGATTGTCTTATGAAAGGTGAATGTGAGGTGATGAAGTTGAATGAGTGTGCAAAGAATGTTGTCAAGTTTTGCGGTATGATTGAGTTGGTCATGGATGATGAGAATGAGATTTTAAGTGATGATGATATTCTAGAGATGCAAGAGATGTGTCCTTTTGTTAGTGAGTTGAAGAGGTGTGTAATGATGCGTGTTGATTTGAATGAATGGCCAGAGTGTTTAAGTGATTTTAAAAGGTATGCTAAGGATTTTGTTGTTTGTATGGATGTTGTATATTTTGTGAGGCATGTGAAGGGTGGTGATGATATGTATGTACCTGTGATGTCCTTAGTTGGTATGATTGGTCTGGTGAAGGTTGTGCATGATAATTATGGGCATATGGGTAAGTTTAAGCTGTGGGAGTGTATGAAGGAGCATGTGTTCCACCCGTTTCTGAGAACTGTTGTGAATGATGTTGCAACTACGTGTGAAAGGTGTCAGAAGCGAAAGGTGCAAGGTGTGCAAGTGAAACCACCGATGTTGAAAGTTCATGCGAAAGAACCGTTTGAATTGGTAGTGATTGATTGTGTGTCTTTGCCGCGTACGAGTGCTGGGAATGTTGGTATGGTTGTGATGGTTGACCATAAAAGTAAGTTTGTGTATGCAGCGCCTGTGAGAGATAAAAGGAGTGTGACTGTTGCGCGTGTGGTTGAGCAGTTGTTTTTTCCTATGTGTGTATGGAAGCCTAGAAGATGTCTGAGTGATAATGGGCCTGAATTTGTAGGGGAAGTGTTTGAGCAAATGTTGAGAGAGAATGGTGTGGAGCATGTGAGAACAACTCCGTATGTACCGTCTTCAAATGGATTGGCTGAACGGACTATAAGAACCTTGTGTGAGATGTTGAGAATGATGAGTACGACAGTGAATGACTGGGATGTGTGTCTGGGGAGAGTGTTGTGGGCGTATAATTCAATTGTGCATAGTGCAACTGGAATGTCCCCATGTCAGTTTGTGATGAATTTTGAAAGGCGAGTGAAAGATAGGTTTCGTTTGAGTGAAAGTGAGCAGAGTGTATGGCGTGAGGCGCATGAAAGGTTCCGTTCATTTGAATTAGGTACAAAAGTATTGAAGGTGAAAGAAGTGAAGGGTAGGTTGAATGTATCAAAGATGAGTGAGAAGTTTGATGGACCTTATAGAGTTGTGAGGGTTTGGGAAAATGGAGTGACATATGTTTTGGAGAGTTTGAATGACGGCATGACTGAGAGAGTGCGGGCTCATCAGAGTCAGTTAAGGAGATGGAGAGAACCTCCTGACTACCTGGTGAGCCATCCAGTGTATGGACTGTGTAGAGAGAGAGGTAAAGTGCATGATGATGAGATTGAATGTGATAGTATGGATCTGTCTGGGAAAGAGCTAGTCTTAGTCTCGAGGAGTAGAAAGCGTACAAAGAAGGGAGAAAGGAAGAATGCAAGTACGAATGAAAGTAAGTCTGAGCAGAGTGTTTCTGGTATGGGGGATCTTGAAAGGGAGATTGAGTTTTTGCGTAAACAGGTGAGTGATTTGGCTGGTATAAGTAGACGAGTGAGTGAGCTGCCTGTGCCTGATTTTTCTGGTTTTGGGAACAGTATGAATGATAGTGTGTTTGGGCAGAATGAACCTAGTGTGGCTGATTTTTCGGGTTTTATGAATGGTAATAGTAGGGGTGAGTTTGATGTAGTGAATGATGAAGTGGCTGATTTTTCAGGTTTCTGGTGGGAACCAGTCGAAGGGGTTTCGGGTATGCCTGTTGAGAATACAGGGGATGTGAATGACCTGTCTGTTTCGCAAGAATGTACCTTGAGTTGGATGAGAGCTGTGAGTGAGGAGCTGATGAATGGGGGTATGAAGAGTGAGGGTTCTGAACGGAAGAGTATGAAAGAATTCTGTCGTGAGATGGGAGAACTGGTAATGAGGGCTAAGAGTATGGTTGATGAGATGATAAATAGTGACGATGAGACTGACAGGACGACTGACAAACAACCCCGACTAATTGCTACGCGTAGCCAGGGACCAGTAGACGAGTGTGAATGGGTGCAGAAGGGTGCGATTGAGCACAAGTGGTACCGTGAAGAGTGATTGAAAGGGTTTAGTGAGTGGCTGGTCGAATGGCTTAAGGAAGGAGGGGTGTGGTGGGGCGAATGTGAGTGTGTGTAAAAGGGCCATTCTCCCACCCCTTTTCTCAGTACCCTCTCCCTCCCTCTGTAAGAATGTGTGTGAATGGGAATGGGTTTGTTTTTTTTTGTTTATTTTATGTATAAAAATGATTACCATGTTTTTTTTCTTTCTTTCCAGGCCTCATATTCTGGAAAGATAGGACTTAGTTTCGTATATCCTTATATTACAAACAAAGCGTTATATCCTGGAAAGCTATATTATCATTAATAAATAAAGGCCATTAGTATAGCTTAATGAAGGAGGGCTTATAATAGCCACGTAAGCTTTTTTTTTAAAGTCATTATCTTCCATCAAGCGCAGAGGCGCCACACTTGTAAGTCCTAGGCATTTTGCTCGCTCGAGTGGCAGGTGGCTGGACATCTTCCCATCCTCTTTGTATAAAGTGAGGCCTTGATTGTTGTGTATATATTGACTGTTGTAGTCAGGATTTTTTTTTGGTTGTTTGATTTTTATGTTTATTAGGATAGATTAAATAGTATTCATATATATAGGATTTTCTTTTTGTATTTTTGGCCAAAAAAAAAGTAAGATCTCCAATATAATCGCCCCCTCTCTATTGTAGATATTTTGTAAATTTTTTTTGTAAGTAAAGGGACTGTATATACAATCCGTTTCATTCTCCTTCGATTTCTCACGTCCGGATAGTGTAGGAAGCGGGTTGGATCGATTGGGGGTTAGTTTAGATTTTCGGCCCGCTACATCATGTTTGTGGATGTGTGGGATAGGTTTGTTGGAATGAAACAAATGTATGCGATGGATGGACTGCATTTGAGTAGGAGGGGGGTAGATGTGTTGTGGGAGGAGTATGATCGTGTTATTAGGTCTTTGCGGGCGGGAAACTAGATACTAATAGTGGTCAGGGAATTATGAGAGGACATTATAGTACTGAAAGTAGAATGGACTTGGCAGATAACAGAAATAGGTTCCAAGGCGATAGAGGTGAGGTCATTCAGGTTTCAAGAGGTGCTTCAGGGATAGGGGTTAAATTGTTTCTATACAAATGCTTGTAGTCTTAGAAACAAGAAGGATGAGCTATTTAGTTATATTAGCAATGAAGATATAGATATATTATGTGTTACTGAATCATGGGTTAATGAAATAGAATTTAATGACACTATAAGTGAATTTGATTAGGGGGTTATAATATGGACATTAGTCAAAGGACAGGTAGGATTCGTGGAGGAATAATTATCTATATAAAAAACAACATTGTTTCAAGTTTAAATACTTCAATAAAGCAGGATGGAGTTGAGTCACTTTGGATAGATATTAGGTTCAGTAAAAATAGAATGGTGCATTTGGGAGCTTTTTACAGGCCACCTGGGCAGACTGATGATATGGATGAACTAATGATAAGGGAAATAAGTGAGGGATGTGAAACAGATGCAGTTATTATTGGGGACTTAAACTTAAACTCTGTGGACTGGGAAAATATGATAGGTAGGGATAGAACAAGTGGCAGGTTCATAGAATGCTTTGAGGATAATTTTTTGAATCAATTTGTTAATGAGCCAACGAGGGGGGACAATATATTAGATTTAGTACTTTCTAACACTGATCATTTAGTTCAAGAATTGACTGTTGGGGAAGCATTGGGAAATAGTGACCATCAGATAGTTGTTTTAACTTGGGAATTGAGAAGGGTAAAATAACCGAGAATGCTGTAAAAGTTCAAAATTTTCATAAGAAAGATTATGTAAAACTCCGAAGCTTGCTAAATTTTGTAAACTGGGATGTAGAATTCAGAGGTAAAAATGCTTATGGGATGTGGGATACTTTCAAGCATATAATAAATGTAGTCCAAGAACAATAAACCCAATGAAGGCCATTAGGAACAAAAGTAGGAAACCATTATGGTGGAATCAGGAGATAGCTAGAAAAATTTCAGAGAAGAAAAGGGCATATAAAAAATTACAGGTAGAAAATAATATTCAAAATTTAAGTGATTATAGAATGGCTAGGAATGAGTTAAATAAGATTATAAAGAAGAACAAAAAGGGTGTCAGAAATTAAATTAGCTCAGGATAGCAACAAAGATCCTAGAAAGTTCTTTAGTTACTATAAAATTAATAACAAGTCTGGCAGAGTTAAAATAGGGCCTATCAAATATGAAGGGGTTGTGAGAGAAACTGATGAGGAAATAGTTGAGGTACTAAATGGTCATTTTGCATCAGTATTTACAAAGGAGAAGCTAAATAGTCTTATGTATAGTACTCATGAGTCAGGGAAAGAGGTGTTTACTACCATTAGTGTGGATTGGAGGATGATAAAAGAACTAATAGGTGAGTTAGATACTACCAAGGCCTCCGGCCCTGATAATATTCATTCTAGGATACTTAAAGAAGGGGTAGAAAGTATCTCAATAGCTCTGGAGAAGTTGTATACTAGGTCACTGGAATATGGAGAAATACCCGATGATTGGAAGAGAGGAATGTAGTCCCCATTTTCAAGAAGGGTAGTAAAGAGGATCCAAATAACTTTAGACCGGTTAGCCTAACTCCTGTAGTCTGTAAAATTCTTGAGAAAATAGTTAAAAAAGGGATTTGCCAACATCTAGAGAGGGAGGGGTTAATCAGCGATGCTCAGCATGGGTTTAGATCAGGTAGATCATGTTTGACTAATTTACTAGACTTTCTTGAGTTTGTAACAGATCAAGTAGATAAGGGAGAGAATGTAGATATAATTTACTTAGATTTTAGTAAAGCATTTGATAAGGTACCAAATAGGAGACTAGTTCATAAATTAAAAATGATTGGGATATGTGGGGGTGTTTCAAATTGGATAGCTGAGTGGCTGAAAGACAGGAAGCAAAGGGTAGTGCTAAATGGTGTAAAGTCAGAGTGGAGGGATGTTATCAGTGGGGTTCCTCAGGGATCAGTTCTCGGTCCATTATTATTTGTCATCTATATAAACGATCTTGGGGAGGCAGTTAATAATAAAGTGTTAATTTTTGCGGATGATACCAAACTAGCAGCTGTAGTTAAAGATATTGATGATAATTTTTAAGTGCAGGGGGATTTAAATAAATTGTTATCCTGGGCACATAAGTGGCAAATGACTTTCAAACTTGATAAGTGCAAAGTTATTAACATGGGAAAAGATAATAGAGAATTTAACTATGAAATGGATGGGCATTGGCTGAGCTCCGTAGAGGATGAGAAAGATCTAGGAGTAGTAATAGATAAGTCATTAAGGTTTTCTAAGTAGTGTATTGAAGCAAGAAATAGGGCAAATAGAGTGCTGGGTTTCATTAAGAGAAATGTCAGTTACAAAAGTAAGGAGGTTATTCTTAAACTCTATAACTCTTATGTTAGGCCACATCTAGAGTACTGTATACAGGCATGGTCCCCACATTTTAGACACGATATTAACCTTCTCGAGTCAGTGCAATGGAGGGCAACAAAGATTATTCCTTCCCTGAGGCACCTTGAATATATAGA
This sequence comes from Ceratothoa steindachneri, assembly GCA_963969495.1. NCBI lineage: Eukaryota > Metazoa > Arthropoda > Malacostraca > Isopoda > Cymothoidae > Ceratothoa > Ceratothoa steindachneri. The sequence continues at coordinate 178,993,770 of OZ018320.1, forward strand.
TAGACTGAGGGTATTAAATATGTTCTCGTTCGAAAGGAGGTATGTGAGAGGGGATATGATTGAGCTCTTTAAAAAAAATTCTGGGATAGATAAATTGGATGTTGGCAAGTTTTTTGAGTTAGATGATGGAAATCGGACTAGAGGTCACCACTTGAAAATTAAAAAGCAAGGGTGTAGGTTGGATTTAAGAAAATATTTTTTTCACCAATAGAGTGGTAGACTTCTGGAACAAATTGCCATGGAGGGTAGTAGGTAGTCCAAACTTAAATGTATTTAAGAGTAGGTTGGATGAGTTTATGGGGAGAGAAGGTTGTGATGGTTCCTAAGTTTTGTATATATTAATATTGTTTGTATTATCTATAGCTGCATGATTTAGTTCTTGACAAGCCTTGATTGGTGATACCCTTGTTTCTGGACGCAATCCTCTGGATGTAGTTTTCCTGGGAGTTTCGGTGCCTTAAAAAAGAGGCCGTTTGACTTGGATGACCTATGATGAGCCCTTGTGGCTTTTGTCATCTGTTATATTATATTGTGGGGGACTTTGGTGATTGTGCTTTTTGTAGGTGGGTTTTGACGGATGCGGATGACCTTTGATAGGCCCTTGTGGCTTTTGTCATCCATGAAATTATGTTATGTTATGTAAGAGCAAATGTATCTGAATGCACGGTTTGTTATGTGACTAGTGCAAATGTGTGGCTTTGGTAAAGGAGGTTAGTCGGTTGCGTGATGAGTGCAAGTGATTAAGTGAGTTGGTGAATGAAGTAAGAAGGAATGCGAGTGTATGCATGAAGAATGGGGCTGGGACCAGGAGGGTGGAAGATAGGCCTAGACTAGGGACTAGAGAGAAAGAAGTGACTGATGGGTCATTCTGCACAAAATCAGGCAAATTTCAAAAACACTTGCCAGGTGACCATCTTGGATTTTCTTCATTTTTGGATATGTCGATACGTGTCATAAAAGAATTTCACATGCAAAATTATAGCTCTGTACCTCAAACAGTTCCTGAGACATGGCACACGTAATTTTGGGGGGCTTTGTAGAGACTAAGTCGATTTTTAAAAATTGCCGACTTTGAGGCCTCATAAAACATGCAGTTTGAAAGATATATGTCTGAAAAAAAACAATCAAAACCAGTCTATCTCTAACCATCAAATAGTTATAAGCTAGCAAAAATTGAAATATTGAACAAATCGTCACATCTGAACCAATGTCTTTCATTGTATTTAAAACCATTTCTGGCAGAGAAACATACATAGCAGCTGAGAAATAGTATTTCAAATATAGTCAATTTTCATAATTTTTAGAAAATGACCTTGACCTTTCTCACTCCGTGAAAATATGAGGACCCCCTACAAATTTTTTATGCTTGAAGGGGAAGGTCTATACACTAGCTATACTAAATATCTTATTTGTTCCATTACTCCTTCCTTCACTTTCACAATGCTGAATTCACGACACTATCAGCGTTACATCAGGGTCCCTTTATATCATGAATTCTGTATAACATGATTTCTATTTGAAACCTCTGATATGTTTGGCTTCTAATGTATTGGGCTGATAGTTAGGGATGCTTGTAATGATACTTCAATGTTAGCATTGAAATTCCAATTTGTGTAGCAGGATGAGTTTTGCAGGATAGCTGATGCAAAAGCTGAATGTAGCAAATGTTGTATTGGAAATTATCTAAAGAACGATTGCCACAGCACTAATTTTTTACGGAAAAAAGGTGTCTTATCTTTGGAAAACTTATCCAATGACAGTGGTAAATTGTTAGAAGTAAGAACTGGATATAAATGCAAAGAAGGTGACTCACTTTGTTATCATCATGAGAAAGTCTTTTTGAGTAGATATCAAAGTTTGCAGACAAGTTGTGCTGACCCATTCCAGGAGCATAAAAAGCGAGTGACTGGTAAGTAGAAATTCATTAGTTCTTTATGTAAAATTTAATTTATGTAAAGTTACATTTTAGAAATAAGTTCAATTTCACATTATAGGGGCCTTGATACATGATATGATTTATTTATACACTAAATATGAAACACATTACAGTTTTTGAGAACAGTATTTACATTTATCTAGTGCAGGAAATTCAATATTTCTTTATGTAAAATTAAATTATGTAAAGTTACATTTTAGAAATAAGTTTAATTTCACATTATAGGGGGCATTGATATGATATATGATTTATTTATACACTAAATACGAAACTCATTACAGTTTTTGTGAACAGTATTTACAATTATCTAGTGCGGGAAATACCCCTAGCCTTGCGTGTTGTTGAATAGTAGAAGTTTTATCTATTTACTGTCCCCATCTTTTTCAGGATCATTGCAGGTTGTGAAAAGCCCAAGAGCTGAAATGTACAACCTTAAACCTGAGCAGAAGGTCTGTCCACATTGTGATACCCAGATGAAAGCACCTTCAGATTACCCCACGTATGAAGAAGCAACACTCGAAGATACCAGCAAGCAGTCATTTGAAGAGACCTTTGAATCCCTCAACTAAGTGTTTTACTACTAGAATGTTTCCCAATTAAGACTAACATAACAATGAGAGACAAGGTAAATTATGATAAGTGGAAAGTATCGAAGGTTCAAGAAGTTGTAGCAAAAAAGGTAGCCAGTGTTCTCAACATTACCAAAGAATTGATACAATCACAGGATACCACCAAAGAAGCCTGTACCAGATGTTCTGACTTAGACAGACTGATTTATTTGATGAAGAAGAAATTGAAAAATTGCAAATCCAAATAGGACAAAATTCAAATATTGACACTTGTTCCAGAAAGCTGGACTATTGAAAAAATGAGCAATGAATTTGGTGTTTCAAAATATGCAATAAACCAAGCTAGAGATCTAAAAAAGAAATCTTGAATCCTTGCACGACCCGATGCCTATCTAGGGAGTAAGACACTCACAAGATATTATTACTGCTGTTGAATTGTTTTATCAAGATGATAAGTTTTTCAGAATGTGCCCAGGAAAGAAAGACTTTGTTTTGGTCAGAATCAATGGTGAAAAAGTTTGCAAACAGAAAAGACTGATTTTGGTAAAGATCCCAGAATTATACACAATTTTCCAGGTGAAGTTCCCCAATTTTAAGAATGGTATATCAAAGTTCTTTGAGTTTCGGCCCAAATGGTGCATACATGTGGGGACTAAGAGCTCTCACTCTGTTTCTATGTGTGAGAAACACCAGAATGCCAAGTTGTTACTCAATGGGTTACCCACCGCAGCCGTCAATGGTACGGATTACAAAGATATTTTGTCAATGGCTGTTTGTGACACATCTAAGCGGCACTGTATGTTGAGAATCTGGAAAAATGTTCTGGTGTTAAGAAAATTAGAGAACATTTGATGTCTGTGTTTACGGCTAATGAGCAAGGGCTTGATGATAACATATCATATAAACAGTGGGTTAGGAATTAGAGAACACAGAATGGCTAGGAATGAGTTAAATAAGATTATAAAGAAGAACAAAAGGGTGTCAGAAATTAAATTAGCTCAGGATAGCAACAAAGATCCTAGAAAGTTCTTTAGTTACTATAAAATTAATAACAAGTCTGGCAGAGTTAAAATAGGACCTATCAAATATGAAGGGGTTGTGAGAGAAACTGATGAGGAAATAGTTGAGGTGCTAAATGGTCATTTTGCATCAGTATTTAGATTAGTTACAAATAGGCCTAGTGAGGATGGGGGACAGTGGAGAGTGGTTAGGAAACGTGTAGCTAGGGAGGCTTCTCCTGTTCTTTGTGACAATAGGGTTGCCTCTGTTGAGGTGGTTAGCCAGGGGTAGAATAGGTGTGTGAGTCAGAGAGACACAGAACCTATTAGCTTGACTAATAGATTCAGTGCCCTAAGAGAGGAAGTAACTGGAAGTGATATGACTGATGGAGGTGGGGGTGGAGGTAGAGTGACTGGTAGTTTGAATGAGAATAGGAGTGGGAAAGGAGTTAGGAATAGGAGTCTGACTGAAGTGCTTGTGATGGGTGATTCGCGAGTTAGATATTTAGATAGGAAGTTGAATGCAAGTAGATTGAATGGTTTGAGGGTGTGTTTGCCGGGTGTTGGACTGAGAGATCTGTCTGATAGGTATGAGGAGCTGGTGTTTGGCTGTGCAAGGGATACGGTTGTGATTACACATGTAGGAGTGAATGATGTGAAGAAAGTGGGTGCATGTGAGTTACGTGAGAGGTACAAGAGGTTGATTCAAAAGGTGAAAGAAAGTAGAATGAAAGTTATTGTGACAGGTGTGCTTCCAAGAATGGATGTCGGGGTAGAATGGATGTCTCGTGCGATTGGGTTGAATGATTATGTGAGGAGGATGTGTGAGATGGAAGGTGTCATGTTTGTTGGAATGAAAGAAACGTATGCGATGGATGGACTGCATTTGAGTAGGAGGGGGGTAGATGTGTTGTGGGAGGAGTATGATCGTGTTATTAGGTCTTCGCGGGGAATTATGAGAGGACATTATAGTACTGAAAGTAGAATGGACTTGGCAGATAACAGAAATAGGTTCCAAGGCAATAGAGGTGAGGTCATTCAGGTTGGAAGAGGTGCTTGAGGGATAGGGGGGTTAAATTGTTTCTATACAAATGCTCGTAGTCTTAGAAACAAGAAGGATGAGCTATTTAGTTATATTAGCGATGGGGATATAGATATATTATGTGTTACTGAATCATGGATTAATGAAATAGAATTTAGTGACACTATAAGTGAATTTGATTTACAGGGTTATATTATGTACATTAGTCAAAGGACAGGTAGGATTCGTGGAGGAATAATTATCTATATAAAAAACAACATTGTTTCAAGTTTAAATACTTCAATAAAGCAGGATGGAGTTGAGTCACTTTGGATAGATATTAGGTTCAGTAAAAATAGAATGGTGCATTTGAGAGCTTTTTACAGGCCACCTGAGCAGACTGATGATATGGATGAACTAATGATAAGGAAAATAAGTAAGGGATGTGAAACAGATGCAGTTATTATTGGGGACTTAAACTTAAACTCTGTGGACTGGGAAAATATGATAGGTAGGGATAGAACAAGTGGCAGGTTCATAGAATGCTTTGAGGATAATTTTTTGAATCAATTTGTTAATGAGCCAACGTGGGGGGACAATATATTAGATTTAGTACTTTCTAACAGTGATCATTTAGTTCAAGAATTGACAAAAGCCACAAGGGCCTATCAAAGGTAATCCGTATCCATCAAATCCCACTCACATAATGCATCCATAGGATTTTGTCAGATCATGCATCTACAATATACAATTTAACAATCCATAGGATTATGTCCAACCATGCATCTACAATATATAATTTAAAAACTCCATAGGAGTGTCAAAAACAAAATCAAAGTCCCCCAAAATATACAATAAAAAGAAACTGCATCCACAGGAATGAGTCAAAAAACATATCCACATACCAAAAAGTAAGAAATTAACCCTCCATCCCCATATAATCATCCAATCTGCACTTGAAAACATTCAAGTTTGGGCTGTCTACAGTCTCAGGTGGCAAACTATTCCAATAATCCACCACTCTGTTAGTGAAAAAATATCTTCTAACATCCAGTCTACACCTCTGTTTTTTAATCTTTAAGTGGTGGCCTCTAGTTCTATTACTACCTTCTAACTCAAATAACTTGCTGAAATCCAATTTATCCATCCCAGAAAAGATTTTAAAAACTCAATCATATCTCCCCTCACACACTTTCTTTCAAATGAAAACATATTTAATACCCTCAGTCTATCTTGATATTCAAGGTGCTTCAGGGATGGTATTATTTTTGTTGCCCTCCTTTGTACTGACTCTAATAAGTTTATATCATGTCTAAAATGTGGTGACCATGCCTGTATACAGTACTCTAAATGTGGCCTGACATAAGAGTTGTATAGTTTAAGGATGACCTCCTTACTCTTGTAGCTAACATTTCTTTTAATGTAACCTAGTACCCTATTTGCTCTATTTTTTGCCTCAATACACTGCTTTGAAAATTTGAGTGACCTATCTACTACTACTCCTAAGTCCTCATCTTCAACTGAATTAAGCCAATACCCATCCATCTCATAGCTAAATTCCCTATTATCTCTCCCCATGTTAATAACTTTGCATTTATTAAGGTTAAAAGTCATCTGCCACTTCTGAGGCCAAGCTAACAACTTTTTTTAAGTCACCCTGCACTTTAAAGCTACCCTCAACCTCTTTGACTACAGCTGCCAATTTAGTGTCATCAGCAAAAATTGACACTTTGCTATTTACACCTTGCCCAAGATCATTTACATAGATTATAAATAATAAAGAACATAAAACTGATCCCTGAGGTACGCCACTAATAACATTCCTCCACTCTGACCTCACTCCATTCAGTACAACTCTCTGCTTCCTATTTTTCAGCAAACAGTTATCCAATTTAAAACATTCCTCCACTCTGACCTCACTCCATTCAGTACAACTCTCTGCTTCCTATTTTTCAGCCATTCAGTTATCCAATTTAAAACCTTCCCACATATCCCATGCAGCTTTAATTTATGAACTAGTCTTCTATGTGGAACCTTATCAAAAGCTTTGCTGAAATCTAAGTAAATCACATCAACTTTCTCACCCCTATCTAGTTCTTTAGTTATATAATCCATAAAATCCAGTAAATTAGTTAAACACGATCTACCTTTTCTAAAACCATGCTGAGCATCATTAATTAACCCGCTACTCTCTAGATGATCAGAAATTCCCTTCTTAACCATCTTCTCAAGAATTTTACAGACTATAGAAGTTAAGCTTACTGGTCTAAAGTTATTTGGGTCCTCTTTGCTTCCCTTTTTAAAAATTGGCACTACATTTGCCAATTTCCAATCATTTGAAATTTCTCCAGACTCTAGTGCTCTAATAAATATCTTCTCAAGAACTACTGCAATACTTTTACACCTTCTTTGAGTATCCTAGAATGAATGGTGTCAGGGCCAGATGCCTTACTAGTATTTAACTGCATTATAAGCCCTTTAATTTCTTCTCTTGTCTATATTAATAGAATTTATCACTACTTCCCTTGACCTAGAATTATCATCAATTAATCTAACTGGTTTCTCTTCTGTGAATACTGAAGCAAAATGATCATTAAGGACCTCTACTATTTCCTCATCAGATTCTTTCAAAACCCCTTCATATTTAATAGGCCCTATTTTATCACTGTTAGATTTATTATTGATTCTATAATAGCTAAAGAATTTTTTAGGATCTTTATTATTATTTTTAGCTAAATTAATTTCTGCTTTCCTCTTGGTCTTCTTAATAATCTTATTTAGTTCATTTCTGGTTGACCTATAATGGTTCAAATTATCTAAACTACTCTCACTTTGCAATCTCTGGTATGCCCATTTTTTTTCTGAAACTTTATTAGCTATTTCTTGATTCCACCATAATGGTTTCCTACATTTCTTCCTAATAGACTTCATTGGAATACACTGTTCCTGAACCATGTTTAATATAGTCTTAAAAATATTCCACATCTCCTAAGTATTCTTTCCATGGAATTCTATATCCCACCTAATCTGATTTAGCATGCTGCGTAATTTATCGTAATCTCCCCTATAAAAATTTTGAATTTTTGTGTAGTTTGTCATTGTTCTACCCTTAACTATTTGCAAATTAAACCGAACCATCTGATGTTCACTGTTTCCCAATGATTCCCCTACACTCAATCCTTGAACTAAGAGATCATCATTTGAAAGAATTAGATCTAATATATTGGCACCCCTTGTTGGCTTATTAACAAATTGGGTCAAAAAGTTATCCTCAAAATACTCCATAAACTTACAACTTGCTCTATCTCTTCCTATCATATTTTCCCAGTCTACAGAAGTTAAATTAAAGTCACCAAGAAATACAGAAATATAGACTGGGAAGCTCTTGTGGGTGATCAGGAGGCTGAGGAATTTTTTAATGTTGTCCAAGATAATTTTCTGAGGCAGATTATTAACGAACCCACTAGAGGTAATAATATACTGGATTTAGTTCTGACAAATAGGGAAGAAGTTATTAAGGATACTGAGATTGGAGGAAATTTGGGTAATAGTGACCATTGTGAAATTAGATTCAAGATGAAATGGAATGGTATTGATAGTAGCATGAACAATGTTAAAATTCCTGACTTTAGAAGAGCAAATTATAATGGGCTAAGGACTTACCTGGAGGCAGTTGTACAGAAACCAGGCAATGAAATCAATTCAGGAATAGATTCAATGATATCAGTTAGTGGAGACAATAATCACCAGGAGGAAGAGATTACAATTGAAGAGGAGTATGAAAGAATAATTGAGCAATTAATTACAGGTCAGATGATTAACATTCCTTATAAGGAGATTAGGACTAAAAATAATGACCCAAAATGGATGACAGATAAAATTAAGCATTATATTGGCATTAAAAAGGGCATTTATAGGAAAATAAAAAATGGAGAGGATCACTTAAGGCAGAGATATAATGAACTAGCAAGAGATGTTAAAAAGTTAGTTAGAGTAGCAAGGAGAAATTATGAAATTAAAGTGGCAAATAGGGCAAAGGAAGATCCTAAAAGTTTTTATCAATTATACAAAACTAAGGTTAGAGATAAAATAGGCCCACTTATAGATTCCAATGGAGAATTAGTGAGTGATAGGGACTCAATGGCTGGAATGCTAAATGACTTTTTTCTCTCAGTATTTACACAGGAGGATACTCTAAATATACCTGAGGTGTCAATGATCTTTCGGGGTAATGATGAAGAGAAATTAAAGGATATCTTGATCACAAAGGAGATAGTGACAAAGGAAATTGATAAAATCAAAAGTAGTAAAGCACCCGGTCCTGATGAGCTCTTTCCTAGAATTTTGAAAGAATGTAAGGATGTGTTAAGTGAGCCCCTAGCATGCATCTTTAGAAAATCATTGGAGAGTGGCATTGTGCCAGTGGCATGGAAGAAAGCCAATGTGATACCTATATTTAAGAAAGGGGATAAAACAAATATGTCTAATTACAGACCAGTAAGTTTGACATCAGTGGTAGGGAAAATGATGGAATCTATTATAGCAAGGAATATTAGGGATCACTTGGATAAGCATAAGTTGATAAAAGAATCACAGCATGGCTTTAGTAAGGGTAAATCCTGCCTGACTAATTTGCTGTCTTTTTATAGTAAGGTGTATGAAGCAGCAGATAAGGATGAAAACTATGATATTTTATAACATAACATAACATAACATAATTACACGGATGACAAAAGCCACAAGGGCCTATCAAAGGTCATCCGCCTCCGTCAAAACCCACCCACAAAAAGCACCATCACCAGGGGAAGACAAAATCAAAGTCCCCCACAATATAATATAACGGATGACAAAAGCCACAAGGGCTCATCATAGGTCATCCGAGTCAAGCGGCCTCTTTTTCAAGGCACCCAAACTCCCAGGAAAACTACATCCAGAGGATTGCATCCAGAAACAAGGGTATCACCAATCAAGGCTTGTCAAGAACTAAATCATGCAGCTATAGATATATACAAACAATATTAATATATACAAAACTTAGGAACCATCACAACCTTCCCTTCCCATAAACTCATCCAACCTACTCTTAAATACATTTAGATTTGGACTACCTACTACCCTCTGCGGCAATTTGTTCCAGAAGTCTACCACTCTATTGGTGAAAAAATATTTTCTTAAATCCAACCTACACCCTTGCTTTTTAATTTTCAAGTGGTGACCTCTAGTCCGATTTCCATCATCTAACTCAAAAAACTTGCTAACATCCAATTTATCTATCCCGGAAAAAATTTTAAACAGCTCAATCATATCCCCTCTCACACACCTCCTTTCGAACGAGAACATATTTAATACCCTCAGTCTATCTTCATATTCAAGGTGCCTCAGGGAAGGAATAATCTTTGTTGCCCTCCGTTGCACTGACTCAAGAAGGTTAATATCATGTCTAAAATGTGGGGACCATGCCTGTATACAGTACTCTAGATGTGGCCTAACATAAGAGTTATAGAGTTTAAGAATAACCTCCTTACTTTTGTAACTGACATTTCTCTTAATAAAACCCAGCACTCTATTTGCCCTATTTCTTGCTTCAATACACTGCTTAGAAAACCTTAATGACTTATCTATTACTACTCCTAGATCTTTCTCATCCTCTACTGAGCTCAGCCAATGCCCATCCATTTCATAGTTAAATTCTCTATTATCTTTTCCCATGTTAATAACTTTGCACTTATCAAGGTTGAAAGTCATTTGCCACTTATGTGCCCAGGATAACAATTTATTTAAGTCCCCCTGCACTTTAAAATTATCATCAATATCTTTAACTACAGCTGCTAATTTGGTATCATCCGCAAAAATTGACACTTTATTATTAACTGCCTCCCCAAGATCGTTTATATAGATGACAAATAATAATGGACCGAGAACTGATCCCTGAGGAACCCCACTGATAACATCCATCCACTCTGACTTTACACCATTTAGCACTACCCTTTGCTTCCTGTCTTTCAGCCACTCAGCTATCCAATTTGAAACACCCCCACATATCCCAATCATTTTTAATTTATGAACTAGTCTCCTGTGTGGTACCTTATCAAATGCTTTACTAAAATCTAAGTAAATTATATCTACATTCTCTCCCTTATCTACTTGATCTGTTACAAACTCCAGAAAGTCTAGTAAGTTAGTCAAACATGATCTACCTGATCTAAACCCATGCTGAGCATCGCTGATCAACCCCTCCCTCTCTAGATGTTGGCAAATCCCTTTTTTAACTATTTTCTCAAGAATTTTACAGACTACAGAAGTTAGGCTAACCGGTCTAAAGTTATTTGGATCCTCTTTACTACCCTTCTTGAAAATGGGGACTACATTCGCTCTCTTCCAATCATCGGGTATTTCTCCATATTCCAATGACCTAGTATATAACTTGTCCAGAGCTATTGAGATACTTTCTACCCCTTCTTTAAGTATCCTAGAATGAATATTATCAGGGCCGGAGGCCTTGGTAGTATCTAAATCACCTATTAGTCCTTTTATCATCCTCCGATCCACACAAATGTTAGTAAACACCTCTTTTCCTGACCTATGAGTACTATACATAGGACTATTTAGTTTCTCTTTTGTAAATACTGATGCAAAATGACCATTTAGTACCTCAACTATTTCCTCATCAGTTTCTCTCACAACCCCTTCATATTTGATAGGTCCTATTTTAACTCTGCCAGACTTGTTATTAATTTAGTAAGGCTTTTGATCGAGTGCCACACTTACGGCTTCTGAGCAAAGTTAAAGCACACAGGATCGATGGCAGTATATTTAGGTGGATTCAGTCATGGCTTGGTGACAGACAGCAAAGAGTTAGTATAGATGGAGTTAAATCTGAGTGGGGGTGTGTTAGCAGTGGAGTTCCGCAAGGATCTGTTTTGGGTCCCTTGCTATTCTTAATTTATATTAATGATCTTGACATAGGTATAAGTAGTGACCTGAGTAAATTTGCTGATGATACTAAGCTAGGTAGGGCCATTAGGGCTGATTCTGATGCTGTTGTAATGCAGGAGGAATTGACCATTCTGTCCAATTGGGCTGAGAAATGGCAAATGAAGTTTAACATAGACAAATGTAGTGTACTTAGTATAGGTAGAAATAATCCACTGAATAGTTATAAATTAAATGGGAGAAATTTAGGGAGGACCGATTGTGAGAGGGACTTGGGTATTTTGGTAAGTTCAGACCTTCGTGCTAGAAAGCAATGCCTAAATGCTAAGAATAAAGCTAATAGGATATTGGGATTCATTAGGAGGAGTGTAAGCAATAAGAGTGCTGAAGTCATTCTAAAACTGTATCTGGCGCTAGTTAGGCCTCATCTAGACTATGCAGTACAATTTTGGTCACCATATTATAGGAAGGATATTGATTTGCTTGAGTCTGTGCAGAGAAGGATGACAAAGATGATTGGTGGGCTAAGGAACTTACCTTATGGTGAAAGGCTCAGAAAACTAAATCTACATACATTGGAAAGGAGAAGAGTCAGAGGGGAATTGATTGAAGTCTTCAAATGGGTAAAAGGATATAATAAAGGGGATCTGGGTAAGGTTCTTATACTTAGTGAACATGACAGGACACGTAGCAATGGGTTTAAGCTTAATAAGTATAGGTTTAGGAAGGAGATTGGGAGGAATTGGTTTACAAATCGTGTGGTAGATGAATGGAATAGGCTCACTAGACATGTGATAGAAGCCTCCTCTCTGGGTAGTTTTAAGAATAGATTAGATAAATATATGAATGAAGCTGCTAGATGGGACTGACTTTTTTATGTACATATGTATATATTTTTCTAAGGAGTGGGGAGATTATTTTGCGGTTGCATGAATGGACATAATCCTCTGGATGCATTTTATGTATATTGTAGATTAGATCTGACGAACTCCTGTAAAGGGTGACAATGTTGATGACTTTTCTCTGGTAAGAAATCTTTTGTGTGTTGACTGGAACAGGAGCTGCCAAGTGTAGGCCATGAATGGTCTTTTGCAGTCTCCTTCTTTTCTTATGTTCTTATGTAACTGTATCTTCTTTGCATCCTTTAATATTTCCCTAATCATTAACTCATCGATACAATCAGGCTGTCCTGGTGGTCTATAAAAAGCTTCCAAGTGTATTTTCCTATTTTTACCAACCTTAATATCTATCCATAATGATTCACCTTCTCTTTGCTTTATAGAGTTATTTAGATTTGAAGAAATGCTATTTCTGATATAAATAATCAACCCACCACCAGTCCTATCTCTCCTTTGACTAATGTTCATAGTATAACCTTCTAGTTCAAATTCACTGACATTATCATTAAATATGTTTTCATTAACCCATGATTCAACTATACATATTATATCTATATCTTCATCAATGATATAACTAAATAATTCATCCCTATTATTTCTAAGACTACTAGCATTTGTGTAAAGACAACTCAGCCCACCTATCCCTGAAGCACCTGAGGGCCTATCTCCTCTGCATCTCCTTTCTCTCCTTCCCCGACCCTGTACTCTTGTATTTCCCTGACCACTATCACTACTCAAGTAATTTAACCCTAAAGCACTTCCATTAGCCTGCCTACCTTCTACAAATCTGTGTTTGCTTCCTTTCCCTGCCTCACTTTGAGCCATTAAATGTCCCTGACCACTATAAAAACCTAGTTTCCCGCCTCTAAAGACCTAATAACACTATCTAATTCCTGCCACAAAACCTCAACCCCATCTCGGCTCAGATGGAGACCATCCATCGCATACAAACCCTATTCCCATAAAACCCACTCCAAACATCTACAAACATAGATGAAATATAGACGCCGTAGAGGTGATATGATTCAAGTTTACAAGCTTCTAAATGGATTGGAGAGAATTGACCCTGGCCAATTCTCATACCTCAGGAATATCAGCAACACGAGGTCATTCCAATAAACTATTTAAATGCCATTGCCAGAAGATGGTGAGGAAAAATCTATTTGGCCAGAGGATTGTCAGTGACTGGAATTCTCTGCCAGATCAAGTGAACACAGCCACAAGTCTCCAGTCCTTTAAGAACAAGTTGGATAAACACTGGGAAGTCAACTGGTATAGCTATACGCAGCCAGCATCATAGAAATTTTCATAACAATGATCGGGCGACTACAGGATTACCTCATGAGCCCGTACCATGATGATGATGATGAAACACCAATCCTGACTCCTCGCACAAACCTTTCACATATTCATTCAACCCCATTGCACGAGACAACCATTCCATCCCCACATCCATAATCGGAAGCACACCTGAAACAACGCCTTTTACAAAGGAAATTGATAAAATCAAAAGTAGTAAAGCACCCAGTCCTGATGAGGTCTTTCCTAGAATTTTGAAAGAATGTAAGGATGTGTTAAGTGAGCCCCTAGCATGCATCTTTAGAAAATCATTGGAGAGTGGCATTGTGCCAGTGGCATGGAAGAAAGCCAATGTGATACCTATATTTAAGAAAGGGGATAAAACAAATATGTCTAATTACAGACCAGTAAGTTTGACATCAGTGGTAGGGAAAATGATGGAATCTATTATAGCAAGGAATATTAGAGATCACTTGGATAAGCATAAGTTGATAAAAGAATCACAGCATGGCTTTAGTAAGGGTAAATCCTGTCTGACTAATTTCCTGTCTTTTTATAGTAAGGTGTATGAAGCAGCAGATAATGATGAAAACTGATATTTTATACTTGGACTTTAGTAAGGCTTTTGATTGAGTGCCACACTTACGGCTTCTGAGCAAAGTTAAAGCACACAGGATCGATGGCAGTATATTTAGGTGGATTCAGTCATGGCTTGGTGACAGACAGCAAAGAGTTAGTATAGATGGAGTTAAATCTGAGTGGGGGTGTGTTAGCAGTGGAGTTCCGCGAGGATCTGTTTTGGGTCCCTTGCTATTCTTAATTTATATTAATGATCTTGACATAGGTATAATAGTGACCTGAGTAAATTTGCTGATGATACTAAGCTAGGTAGGGCCATTAGGGCTGACTCTGATGCTGTTGTAATGCAGGAGGAATTGACCATTCTGTCCAATTGGGCCGAGAAATGGCAAATGAAGTTTAACATAGACAAATGTAGTGTACTTAGTATAGGTAGAAATAATCCATTGAATAGTTATAAATTAAATGGGAGAATTTTAGGGAGGACCGATTGTGAGAGGGACTTGGGTATTTTGGTAAGTTCAGACCTTTGTCCTAGAAAGCAATGCCTAAATGCTAAGAATAAAGCTAATAGGATATTGGGATTCACTAGGAGTAGTGTAAGCAATAAGAGTGCTGAAGTCATTCTAAAACTGTATCTGGCGCTAGTTAGGCCTCATCTAGACTATGCAGTACAATTTTGGTCACCATATTATAGGAAGGATATTGATTTGCTTGAGTCTGTGCAGAGAAGGATGACAAAGATGATTGGTGGGCTAAGGAACTTACCTTATGGTGAAAGGCTCAGAAAACTAAATCTACATACATTGGAAAGGAGAAGAGTCAGAGGGGAATTGATTGAAGTCTTCAAATGGGTAAAAGGATATAATAAAGGGGATCTGGGTAAGGTTCTTATACTTAGTGAACATGACAGGACACGTAGCAGTGGGTTTAAGCTTGATAAGTATAGGTTTAGGAAGGAGATTGGGAGGAATTGGTTTACAAATCGTGTGGTAGATGAATGGAATAGGCTCACTAGACATGTGATAGAAGCCTCCTCTCTGGGTAGTTTTAAGAATAGATTTGATAAATATATGGATGAAGCTGCTAGATGGGACTGACTTTTTTTATATACATATGTATATATTTTTCTAAGGAGTGGGGAGATTATATATTGTGGTTGCATGAATGGACATAATCCTCTGGATGCATTTTATGTATATTGTAGATTAGATCTGACAAACTCCTGTAAAGGGTGACAATGTTGATGACTTTTCTCTGGTAAGAAATCTTTTGTGTGTTGACTGGAACAGGAGCTGCCAAGTGTAGGCCATGAATGGTCTTTTGCAGTCTCCTTCTATGTTCTAATGTTCTATGTTCTAATGTCATTGAATTTATCCTCTTCGTTTACAGGAGATATTAAATATTTAAATTCCAGGTCTATATTATCAGGTGGTAACCCATCCAGGTCATCCTGCATTTAGGAGGGGAGACTACTGGTGACCAGCAATGATTTAGTTCTTGACAAGCCTTGATTGGTGATACCCTTGTTTCTGGACGCAATACTCTGGATGTAGTTTTCCTGGGAGTTTGGGTGCCTTAAACAAAGAGGCCGTTTGACTCGGATGACCTATGATGAGCCCTTGTGGCTTTTTTCATGTTATATTATATTGTGGGGGACTTTGATTTTGTCTTGCCCTGGTGATGGTGCTTTTTGTGGGTGGGTTTTGACGGAGGCGGATGACCTTTGATGGGCCCTTGTGGCTTTTGTCATCCGTGTAATTATGTTACGTTATGAACTGAATCAAGCATTCGCTAGTGTCTTTGTAAATGAATCTGAAATAAATCGTAATACTTCAGATTTGGGGCGGACAGTAGGTGGCGCTGTTAGTAGGCTACAATATATCTCTTATGACGTCAGACGGTAGCTTCAGACGTGACTAATCACGGTGTTATATTTTTTTGTTGTTTGGGGGATTTGTAACTTTTAGACTGTATTATTTACTAAATATCTGCGCCTCTGCTCGTTTATAGTTTTTTCTAAGTTAGGTAAGGTTTCTTGATGTCTTTTATTGTTGTTTTTTTGTTTTCATATTTTTTGGTTCGCAGTGAACGATGACAGCTTCTTACTGGCAACGTCGTAGCTATATAAATAGAACCCGCTTAGCATTTGTTTCTCTTTGGTTAAGGTTTTTTCGTGCTCTAGTTGTGCTTCTTCGTTATTCGAATTGTGGTTTATTGTGCATGATGGTGAAAAACTTTTAGATTATTTAGAGGCGCATAAACTAATCAAGAAACCTATAAAAGTAAGTATTGTTTGTCATTAGGATAGGTTTTTCTGCCAGTAAAAAGCTGTTGGGGAAACAGTAAATTCAAGGGGAATGCTCATGGGGGAGATATCACTGCGGGGAGACCACCCTAAGATGATTCTGAGTTTCAATCAATTGGGGTGGTCTGGGGATGCGCCCTCCAGTATATACTAATATACAAAAAAAAATATAACGCAGTAATTGTTCACATCTGACGCTACCGTCTGATGTCATAAGACATATATTGTAGCTTATAAACAGCGCCACCTACCGTGCTCCCCGAAACTGAAGTGTTACCCATGGAATTTTGCCCACTTTATGGAAAGTTGAATAGATTTTTCCTATCTTTAAAATAAGTTACAAGTTGGATTCTCTTAACAATCGACGGATATCCTTTACATGTATAGTATGTAAAATGTGCGAAACCATCATTAGAGATAAGTTAATTGAACATTTAGAGTCAAATGGTATCCTTAGTAGAAAACAGGGTAACACTTCAGTTTCGGGGCGCATGGTAGGTGGCGCTGTTTATAGGCTACAATTTTGGGCTACAATATATGTCTTATGTCGTCAGACGTTAGCATCAGATGTGAACAATCATGGAGTTATATTTTTTTTGTATATGAGTATATACTGGGGGGGCTGTGCCCCACAGACCCCCCCCCAATTGATTGAAACTCAGGATCATCGCAGGGTGTCCCCCCGCAGTGATATCTCCCCCACGAGCAGTCCCCTTGAATTTACTGGGGGTTTTCCCCCCCAACAGCTTTTTACTGGCAGAAAACCGTAACCTAATAACAAACAATACTTACTTTTATAGGTTTCTTTATTTGTTTATGCGCCTCTAAATAATCTCAAAGTTTTTCATGATTATACAAAATAAAGCTGAATTCGAAAAACGAAGAAGCACATGGAGAGCACAAAAACGCAATAACGAAACAAAAACATTTGCAAAACGGGTCCTATTTATAAGCTACGACGTTGCCAGTAAGAAGCTGTTATCGTTCAGAGCAAACAAAAAATACGAAAACAAAACAATAAAAGATATCAAGAAACCTTACCTAACTTAAAAACAACTATAAACGAGCAGAGGCGCAGATATTTAGTAAATAATACAGACTAAAATTTACAAATCCCCAAAACAGCAACAAAAATATAACGCCGTGATTGGTTACATCTAAAGCTACTGTCTGACGTCATAAGAAACATATTGTTGCCCAAAATTGTAGCCTACTAACAGCGCCACCTACCGTGCGCGTCGAATCTGTAGTATTACCGAAAAGAGCATTGTTTTAGGAAAAAGCTTAGTACAGTACAGATCTCCTCAAGTATTTGAAAGCCCTGACAAAATCAGTTGATTTGCAAATACCAATTGATGTTATCTACTTGAACTGTAGAAAAGCTTTTGACACTGTGCCCCACAAAAGGCTATTGACTAAATTGTATGGTTACGGTATTAGAGGTAGTGTGTTGGAATGGATCAGGGATTTTCTTGCTGATAGAAAACAATTTGTGGAAGTTTGAGGTCAGCATTCCACTCAGCTAGCAATAACATCCGGAGTTCCTCAAGGGTCTGTCCTTGGGCCAGTCATAATTTTGGTTTTTGTTAATGACTTGGTAAAAGAACTTGAATGTCCAGCCTTAATGTTTGCGGATGATGCAAAAATCTTTGTTGAAATTAATTCTGAAGAAGATATTGAAGATATGAAGAGGGACTTCCAAAAACTTCAGGGTAAATGTTGCGACTATGGCCGGATGCGACTCTAGTTTATTTTTGGGGCTACTTCTTAGTATTTTTCTGCTATCGCACTGGCCAATCACAGATCTGGATTCAGTTTCATAAATGACCAATTAGAAAGCTCGATTTGTTTCAAGCTTTTTGTGCTTTTTATATTGATCAAAACTTGTTTTTTCTTATATTTTAGATGTTTTTTCCTTCTTATTTCTTTTATATATATCCTACCTACCCTATGCCTGACATTATTTAGTCTTTTTATTCACTTGTTACTTAATTTTCCATTGTTTAATGCTCGATTAAACCATATTTCGGTGTTGTTAATGAAGTTTCACGTCTTAATTGTGACGAAGAAACGACTTTTTATTTTTTTCTCTTCCGTTTTTGTTTCTCTTCTATGATTTTTTTAAAAGGTTTTTTAACGATCTTCATTTTGATTATTGTTCCAAATGGATGCGTTCTATATTAGTGTTTTTATTACTATATATGTGTAGTTCAAGAAACACAAATGATCAATTTCAGTAAAAAAAAAAGTCACGAATTTTCCGGGAAAAAGCAACTACCCTTCCGTCCGCGCCTCTCATATTTAAACGACCACCCACGCCGTGTCCCGCTCATTTGTCAAAATATCATTTTCGTGCGAAGTTTGTTCAACGTTTAGGTGCTGTTTTAACCGACAACGATAAATGTGTTGCGTTTCTCGAAGCCTATGGGCTATTCAAATCGACACGAGGGTGTCCGAATTGTTCTGCACAGCTCAGAATGAACAAAAACTGGGTGTTTCGGTGCGATAAATCGTGTATTAACCCTGACGGTAAAATCCAATGTTCCCCACTATGGCCGAAGAGAGGAACATATGGTCGGATATCTCACCAACTCGCTTTTTATGAAAAAATTTCCCGACCTTCAAGAGCGATTTCACGAATTCTGGCTTGCTGCCGGTAAACTCTACCAACCCGTCTGACGTAAGTATTAGCGATTATTTTGAGCGTCGGCTCGTTGTTGGGTACGGCTCGCCGCGGGGATAACACTGCGATGACCCTGAGTTTCAATCCTTGGGGGGGGGGGGGGGGGCACAGCCACCCTGTATAAAAGCGAAAATCGCCATAAAATTCTTCGATTTCATCTCTAAAAAAAGTAACAACGAAAAGTAGCCCAAAATAGCCCCAAATAAGCTAGGCCTAGGATCTGGCCATCGTCTACACAATTACCAACTTCAGAAATGGAGTGAGAAGTGGATGTTAGAATTTAATCCAGATAAGTGCACAACAATGTATATTGGACATAGGAACCCTGGAATATCTTATACACTAAATGGAAGAGAAATTAAATCAACATAGAATGAAAAAGACCTAGTAGTTCTCATTGCAAAGGACTTAAAGCCAACCCAACATATTGGAAATATAGTGGCCAAAGCAAATAGAGTATTGAGGTTGATTAAGAGAAATTTTCTATATATGGACATCGAAATGTGTCGCACACTATATTGTTCTTTGGTCCGGCTACACCTTGAATATGCTGTCCAGGCATGGTCCCCTTATTATAAGAAGGATATTGAAGAACTTGAAAAAGTTCAAAGAAGGATGACCAAGTTGGTACCAGAGTTGAAAGAGTTACCTTATGAGACTAGATGTAAAAGACTGGAAATAACTTCATTATAGCAACGAAGACTTCGTGGAGACCTGATTGAGGTATACAGGATCATTCATGGTTTTGAGAATGTTGATATGAATGACTATTTTGAATTCAATACTAGTAACACAAGAACAAATACTTATAAATTAAGGAAGACTGAACATATCAGAACTGTTACAAGAGCAAATACATTTAGTATTCGTGTTGTCAATCCCTGGAATGATCTTCCAGAGTATGTTGTCGGTGTTCCATCAATAAGTGACTTCAAGAAGAGACTTGACAATCACTGGAACCACAGTAACTAGTCATATGAATGATATTGGGGATGTCTTGATTTAGTGATATGTGAGCAGAGGGAGAAATATTTTTCTATTGTTGTTTCTATTTAGAAACAAATCATTATATCATGATAATAACTAGGATCAACGTGAAGGAAGCGATCCTGTAATGGTTAAAACTGCGATAATTTAAACTACTAATGTCCGATACTTGGTAAATGTTGCGAGGATTACCGGAGCGACTCTAGCTTATTTTTTGGACCACTTTTCAGTGTTTTTCTGCTATCGCACTGGCCAATCACAGATCTGTAGTCAATTTCCTCAATGACCAATCAGAAAGCTCTTTTTGTTCCAAAGCTTTTTGTGCTTTTTATATTGATCAAAACTAGGTTTTTCTTTTATTTTAGATGTTTTTCCCCTTATTTCTTTTCTATATATCCTACCTACTCTATACCTGACATTATTTAGTCTTTTTAATTACTTGTTACTTAATTTTCCATTGTTTAATGCTTGATTAAACAATATTTCAGTGTTGTTAACGAAGCCTCACTTCTTAATTCTGACGAAAAAACGACTTTTTTTTTTTCTTCCGTATTGATTTCTCTTCTTTGATTTTTTAAAAAGGTTTTTTTACGACCTTCATTTTCACTATTGTTCCAAAAGGATGCGTTCAGTATTAGTGTTTTTATTACTATTTATGTGTAGTTCAAGAGACACAAATTCTCAATTTCAGTAAAGAAAAAAGTCAACACTTTTCCGGCCGAGCGGGTCATATTTAAACGCCCACCCACACATTTTTTGAGTCATTTGTCGAATTGTCATTTTCTTGCGTAGTGTGTTCGTTACATTTGCACCATTTAGGTGCTGTTTTAACCGACAAGGATAAATGTGTTGCGTTTCCTGAAGCCCATGGGCTATTAAAATCTACACGCGAGTGTCCGAATTGTTCTGCACAGCTCAAAATGAACAAAAATTGGGTGTTTCGGTGCGATAAATCGTGTATTGACGCTGACGGCAAAATCCAACCCTGTAAATAGAAATTTCCCGACGTTAAAGAGCGATTCCACGAGTTCTGGCTCTCTGCCGGTAAACTCTACCCACTCGTCTGACGTAAGTATTACCGATTATTTTGAGCGTCGCCCCGTTGTTGGGGACGGCTCGTCGTGGGGATGTGCTTACGATGACCCTGAGTTTCAATCATTTGAGGAGGTGGGTCTGGGGAGGGCACCCCAGGATAGAAGCGAAAATCGCCATAAACTTCATCGATTTCATCTCAGAAGTATTACCGATTATTTTGAGCGTCAGCACGTTGTTGGGGATGATTCGTCGTGGGGATGTGCCTACGATGACCCTGAGTTTCAATCATTTGAGGGGGTCTGGAGGGCTCAGCCCCCTAGTATAGAGGCAAAAATTGCCATAAACTTCATCGATTTCATCTCAGAAAAAGTAACAACCAAAAGTAGCCAAAAATAAGCTAGGCCTAGGATCCGGCCGTACTCTACACAATTACCGAATCAAATAGGTAAGAATATCCTATCAGATATAACTTTTAGTATTGATTCTAAGTATGAATATTTTTAATCGGAAGTTGGTTCAGATATGACGATTTGTTCAATATTTCAGTTTTGTTAGCTTATAACTTTTTGATGGTTAGAGATAGACGGGTTTTGATTATTTGGGGGGAGGGGGGATCTATGGCCCTGATTGTGTAAGACCTGAACTTTTCAGACAAATATCTTTCAAACTGTATTTTTTATGAGGCTTCAAACTCGGCAATTTTGAAAAATCGGTAAATATGTAGATTAGCGACCCGGCCGATGGGATGTATTATTTCGTCCGTGTTCCAAAATGTTTTACATTTTTGGAATACATTTAAGGGGACGGCTCGTGCGGAGGTAAACACAATGCGGGGACCAAACTACGATGATCCTGAGTTTCATTTAATATGGGAGGTGTCTGGGGGGCACAGCCCCCCCAGTGTATAATCTTAATTGTTTATAGAATAATGTCGTGACGTTTGCAGAGGTGAATGATTTAATTACATCATGTTAGCGCTTTTAATCGTTTTGCGAATTATAATAGGGGTGGTGGTGGGGTCTGACGTCAGAAATGACTGATTTGAATTTTTATTTTGTTTTTCACTTAATACCTTTTTATTATCCTCAATTGGAGTCATTTTTATCTGTCAATATATTTTTCCCCATTTTACTTTTTTCATTACCTTTTTTTATACATTTAAATCTAATTAGCTAGCTCGTTTAAAGGAACTACTTTTTTTTAGCCGTTTGCGTATCATAGAGACGTTTTATACGTAGTTTCAAAATCGTATCGGTTAGCGAAGTGTGTCCGTCGTCTATTTCCGAATTATTGACTCTAGTTTCTGATAGAGAAATTTTTTTAACCTTTTTTGGACGTTCATAATTTAGTTAAAATTAAAAGCGATTGCGAGATTTGTGGTCGGGCATTAGATGTGGTAAATATGTAGATTAGTGACTCGAACGGCGGGACGTACTATTTCGCCTGTAGTTCAGTACCTAAATACGGAAGAAAAAACGAGCAGTTCGACGCCTATCTTGCAACCGCCATCTTCTGCAAGCGCTTCCCGTTGACCAAAACGGGAATTGAAGAAAGATCCCACGCTTTCCTCATCGCTATTTCTGAAGTATACCCCCCCCCCCCCAATAAAGTAAGTAAACAGCGTTTTTCGTTCTTTAGTTTTATATAACAAAGATAGCGTCAGCTATATTTCGAATAGGACTCAAACGCGAAAACAAAATAGGCTTTCCTCATTCGCTATTTCAGAAGTATACCCAATGCAATAAATTAAGTAAACAGCGTTTTTCGTTTGGTTATTTTCGGGCATTTTTGTTTAAAAAAAATGGCCTAAGTAAACAGCGTTTTCCGTTTGTTTACTTTCGGGCATTTTTTTTTATAATAAAAATGGCGCCAGCTATATTTCGAAAAGGACTCAAACGCACATGAATATTCCGACAAGGGTGAATGAAAATATTTACACAATTTTTTTTTCGGACGGGTCGCTAATCTACATATTTACCAAAAATCAACTTAAGTCTCTAAAAAGCCCCCAAAATTATGTGGGCCATATCTCAGGAACTGTTTGAGGTACAGAGCTATAATTTTGCATGTGAAGTTCTTTTATGACATGTATCAACATATCCAAAAAAAATGAAGAAAATCCAAGATGGTCACCTGGCAAGTGTTTTTGAATTTGCCTGATTTTGTGCGGAATGACCCTTTTAAGTGGTGACCCTTAGTCCTATTACTACCTTCCAACTCAAATAACTTGCTAAATTCCAACTTATCCACCCCAGAACAGATTTTAAAAAGCTCAATCATATCTTCCCTCACACATCTTCTCTCAAATGATATCTTCATATTCAAGGTGCTTCAGGGAAGGCATTATTTTTGTTGCCCTACTTTGTACTGACTCTAGCAGGTTGATGTTGTCTAAAATGTTGTTACCATGCTTGTATACAGTACTCTAAATGCGGCCTAACATACGAGTTGTAGAGTTTAAAGATATAGCTAACATTCCTGTTAATGTATCATATCACCCTATTTGCTATATTTTTTTGCCTTTGCCTCAATACACTACTTTGAAAACTTCAGTGACCTAAGTCCTTGTCATCCTCAACTGAATTCAGCCAATGCCCATCCATTTCATAGCTAAATTCCCTATTATCCCTTCCCATGTAAAGAACTTTGCATTTTTAAAGGTTAAAAGTTATTTGCCACTTCTGAGCCCAAGCTAATAACTTATTTAAGTCACTCTGCACTTTAAAGCTGCCCTCAACTTCTTTGACTACAGCTGCCAATTTAGTGTCATCAGCAAAAATTGACACTTTGCTATTTATAGCGCCCCCTCCCCCCAAGATCATTTATATAAACTATGAATAATAAAGGGCCTAGAATGGAGCCCTGAGCCCTGAGATACGCCACTGATAACGTCCCTCCACTGTGACCTCACCCCATTCAGCACAACTCTCTGTTTCCTGTCTTTCAGCCATTCAGTTATCCAATTCAAAACTTGACCACATATCCCATGCATTTTTAATTTGTGAACTAGTCTCCTATGTGGAACCTTATCAAAAGCTTTGATAAAATCTAAGTAAATTACATCAACATTCTCTCTCTTATCTAATTGTTTAGTAACATAATCCTTAAAATCCAGTAAATTTGTTAAACACGATCTACCTCTTCTAAACCCATGCTGATCATCATTTATTAACCCACTATATTCTAGATGGTCAGAAATCCCCTTCTTAACTATCTTCTCAAGGATTTTACAAACGATAGAAGTTAAGCTTACCGGCCTAAAGTTATTCGGGTCCTCTTTACTTCCCTATTTAAAAAGTGGGGTGAACATGAAGATAGGAGACGCGAACGGTGGGACGCAAAATATTTCGTTTTTGTTCCAATATGTTTCACCTTTTTAGACTGCTCGTGGGGGAAAGGGGGGGGGATCACTGCGGAGGGACCTCCTACGATGATCCTGAGTTTCAATCAAGGGAGGAGGGTCTCTCTTCAAAATCCTGTTCGGAAAAGGTCTGAAGATATCCCTGAATAAATGCGAGCTGGCAAAGGAGGAGATTGATTTTTTTTAGGACATCACATTTCGGTGGAAGGAATTTGCCCAGCGGCCAAGATAATGAAGGAAATTGGAGACATGCCCTTAACAAAGGACTAAAAGGAACTACGGCGAATATTTGGGCATGTTGGGATACTACCGAAGGATGACTCCTAATTTTGCCGCAATTACAGCCACGTTGACCAAGCGTGCACGCCTGCAACCTAAGGCTCGCGAGTTGGAATGGAACGATGTAGCACGAGGAGCATTTGAGAATACTAAGCCGGCCTTAATCAACTCCGTCAAACTCTGTCAACCGCTACCCAATGATTCGCCATACCAGCTGGTGACGGATTGAAAGCCGCAGGTGCTGCCCTGCACCAAATGGTAAAAGAATCGCTACGACCGGTGACATTCTTTTCGAGCAAGCTAAGCCAGACACAGCAAGCATTCTCCATCTACGTCAGAGAGCTCCTAGCGGCTTATCTTGCTCTTATCCATTTCAGGCACATGATTGAAGGTCGCCATGTTATCTTGAGCACGGCACACAAGCCATTAGTATCGGCATTTTGGTCGCCATTAAGTGCCAAAACGGAGATGCAGCAACGTTATTGGACCGCCATTTTAGAATACATAAGCGATATCACCTACGTGCGTGGTCAGGACAACGTAGTCACTCACTGTCTTTCGAGGAATGTCAATTCGGTCTAAATTAACTCATTTGACCTCCGAACTTTGGCAGCAGCGCAGGATGATGACGAAGAAACGAAGGAATTTCGCTCGCGATTTAAATCTTTCCCTTTACCGGGGAAGCTCAACTATGGTGTGAAGTAACATCAAGATACCCTCGACCGTTTATGCCTATGACGTGCAGAAGGACTATCTTCAATCAGTTACATAATCTGTTACATCCTGTAGCCAAGAAATCACTTCCGCCTCATCAAATCTTGATATTTCTATCGTAATATGGACAGGGATATTCGCTCCTGGGCAAGGGAATGCCTCCCATGCCAATCTTCCAAGATCAGTCTCCACATGAAATCCCTGACCCTGTCCATTGATATTCCATCTTCAAGGTTTAAAACCGTGCATATTGATATAGTTGGACCACTTCCACCCAGTGCCGGTTTAACACATTTAGCACGTGTTACGAGCCCCGCAGGGATGTAAAAAAATTAGTAATAATTAAGTTTTTGCCCTTAGGCACAGAAGGCTGAGACAAAATAATTATTCATTTTTTTTCTGATTTTAATATTATTATTATTATTATTATTATTATTATTATTATTATTATTATTATTATTATTATAAATAATATTACTATATATAAGAAAATATAGAAAACTTCATTAGAGCATACTGCATAGTATAATAAGTCTGGCATTATGTTATAGTAGTACACTGTATAGTCCAGAGCTACTCAACTGTCGGACCACGGTCTAAATCCGGACCTTCTGGGTGCAGCACAAATAAACATATATAAATTGAATATCATGAAGGTCCTGGCGATGGATTCTTAAATGTGGATTTCCTTGACTGACTGTAAGTTAGGAGTGTATTATACATAATGTACTTAACCTATTAATGCAGATAAAAGTTTTGTATAGTTTATAAGAAAATATCAAAAACAAAAAACGGGACAAATCAGCTGGGGGTGATCTTGATGAGAAATATTGAGATCGTAGCTCAGTGAAGAGTCATGTGTTGCCAGATCTACCGAAATATCATGAGATTTACTGAAATATGGATGAATCTCAGAAATAATTTATCAATCGCATGAATAATTTGTATATTGTTTTTCCAAATTTTTACCAAATAGTTATAAAACCCCCCTGATATAATGCTTTTAACAGATGAAGTCAAGGCTGGTGCAACAAAACTGATTCACGCTTACCCTGAAGATTTGGAAAAGGAGTTCGAAGAGGAATTGATCCAGTTTAGTGAACTTGTAGATAGCTTAGAGTAGGAAAGTGGGCAAATAAAAATAAAGAAAGAAAAGTAGCGAAACGAGTTTCGAACGCGCTTCCCGCGTCGCTTTCATCAGTTAGCAAGAGTCTTAAACCATTCGGCCATCCTGAGTCCCCAAAAGGACTCATTCAAGCAAAGCATTTAAGACACTCGCCTGAACTTTTCACACGCTACACAGGCCCCCTCCTAGAAGCGGAGCGTATTTTAAGGATTAAGGAGAACGGCGTCAGGAAAATGTTATTTCAAGGACTACTGTTCTCACTCCCCGGCCTCCCGTCTCTGCGGCAACATTGTAGATAGCTTAGAATAGGAAAGGAGGCAAAGAAAAATTAAAGAAAGAAAAGTAGCGAAACGGGTTTCGAACGCGCTTCCCGCGTCGCTGGACAGCCTAACGTTAACGAGAGCCTTAAACCACTCCGCCATCCTGAGTCCCAAAAAATACTCATTCAAGCAAAGCATTTAAGCTGCGCGCCTGAACTTCACACACACTACAAACTTTTATAAACTGACCTAGATGATATGTTGCTAGATCTCGAGAAGACCTTTATGAACTGACATTCTATCGTCCGATGGTTGATAATTCTTTTGATAATCCTAATGTCAAGATCGCGTTGAAGATTTATTTAACTCTAATGGTTACCAACTGCAGTGGTGAACGCTCCTTTTCAAAATTAAATAGAATCAAGAACGAAATCAGAGTCAGTATAGGTCAAACAAGATAGAACCATCTCTCTAATGAGTATTGAGCACGAGTTACTGAGGAAATCTAACATGTCAAGGATAATTGAGGAATTTTCTGTGGCCAAGTCTCGTAAGTGCTTCATGTGAGCCACGTAACTAGTTGGTGTGCACGCAGTTCAGCAAATGGTTCAAAGATTCTCCAATGCAGCACAAATAGTCTACTGGATAAGCTACTCGTATGGACGGTGTTGGTCTTTAAAAAGGAATAAAAAGTGTCCAAAATAAAACCCTCTTGTTTAATTCAGTCTTCCCAGCCATACTAGCAGTTCTTTTAAATTCTCCCGATAATTTTTTCCCTCTCTGCAAAGGAAAAAGAATAATAATTTTGAGTATTTGAATAATAATTTCATCTTAGTTTGGTTATGACTTATATTTTTTCATCAAAGTTATTTCTAATAATTCTTTTATAATATAAAAAAAATGATGAAGTTCAGAAATAAATATAACTATCGAAATGTTGTGAATTTTTTAAAACTCAAAGAATTACAAATGGTGAAGTTCAGAAAATTTATTTTATATATATATCTTCTATATTTAACTATTTTTTAGCAATGTAATATTTTGAAAGGGGCAAATTTAGTTTAGAGTTCCTTTTTAAAAGTATTATAATTGGCGAAGTTCAGAAAATTTATAAAAATTTAACCATGGCTACTTTTTTTAGATTTTAAATTTTAAGCATAGTAGCGAAGCTAAAGCTCCCCCCGTAGGGTGGAGTGACGAAGCCATTGTCTGATGTATATATATATATATATATATATATATATATATATATATATATATATATATATATATATATATTCCCCCACCCACCCCTGTCCCCCTTGGACCCGCTGGCCACCAGCCTCGATATTCATCGCCAAGAAACTCTGAATCAACAGATTTCGTAGCCCGTTAGCATAAACAAGCGAGGGTAGGAGAGCTGTTAGAATACAAATGTATAAACAGACTCACTGTTTCCCCTAAGAGTTAAGATCTAGTTTCGCCAAATAGATGAAATTCCAGGAGCTGCGACGAAAACCAGAAGATGCCTTTAGGGCTAAGGGACTACCCTCTGAAAAGTGGTGCTCTAGGAGAGAGGCTTAAACATAGGCACTCACCCCCTCCTCTTCCCCTACCCCCAGGGGCTAGGTGAGGTATATATACTGCTAGCTGTAGAATAGCGAGGAGATCGAGTTAGCCATCGAGAAGACGAAGACCGGCCTCAGGGCATGGCATTAAAACGGAAGCGAGCGGGAAAGTTAAGAAGATATTCATCCCGAGGCAGGTCCCGTTGGTCACAACGAAGAGTAGACCATCTGTATGGAGAATCACTCTCATATATCTCTCGTCAGAGAAACCCCCTATCTCATTTTTCCCATAAAACCAGAGATATCCCTCACCATTAAGGAATGCCCAAAGTGAAGTCCCCCCTCGTAAAAGGATTCACTTTTTGATCATCGCTCGTCATCCAGAAGCACCACAAGAGTAACCCAAAGACTGGAATAATAGAATAAGCATACCTCCATGGTCCCGTTGCTTAAGTTTTCAGATTAGGATACTGTGCCAAGCGCCATCCTTCACCTCCCTTCGAGAACCACTAAGCAATCTTAGTCGGTGACAACATTTGTCCCCCCAAGCCTCCTCACCTTCATCGAAGTTTAACGCAGCCAGACGATCAGCTGTGTGTCCGATTTCACAAACCCTCGCCGAACTTCGAATCCCTCCCCTACGCCATAAGATTTACAGTCAAGGTCGTTGCCCGTCCGACGTCGCTTATTTTTAAAGGTAAAAAGATTGCTATTTAATTATGTGTGTCAATTAATGTTAGTATTAAAGTGAACTTGGGAATCAAGCATCGTTTAATTTTCATTTTTAAAGTAGTAATTTTTATTTAGATCCTCTTGTTATACTCATTGTAGATTTAAAGTTTTTTTTTAATATTTCATTTTTTTTTGTTGTAATTAAAAGTATATTTTTGTTTGAGTTGTTTAACTAAATCCTCGAAACGCTGCACATGGCAATAGATATCTTCCCTGATTAAAGAATCAAATCAAAAGATTAAATAAAGTAGAATTATAGCACTTTTAGAGAAAAAAAAAGGAACGAAGTTATTTACGTACTGAACAAACGTACGTACATACTCGGCCTTATACCATGATATATATATATATATATATATATATATATATATATATATATATATATATATATATATATATATATACAAACATATACATATATGCTGGGGGCTCCGCTGTTGCAGCTCCTTAAACTGGCCCTGCTTCCACCGTGTACACTGCCTGGACAATTTTACCCCCTGCACAATCGGTATTTACTATCGTGCATCCACCACGCTACGAGATGAATCGAAGCGTTACCGATTCCGGCCATAAGTCTCGCAACGGTCGCGTTGGATTTCCTAATTTGGAGTTCCGCTTTACATAGTGAGTATTGAGCACGAATTACTGAGGGAAATTAACACGTCAAGGATATTTGAGGATTTTTCTGTTGCCAAGTCTCGTAAGGGCTTCATGCTAGCCACGTAATAGTGAAAGGTAGAACATCAACAAACTCCACAAAAACTCAAAACTTTTATAAGGGAGATTACGATAAATTACGAAACTTGCTATATCAGATTAGGTGAGATATCGAATTCAGGGGGAAGAATACTTATGAGATGTGGGACACTTTTAAGACTATATTAAACATAGTCCAGGAGCAGTGTATTCCAATGGAGGCTATTAGGAAGAAATTTAGGAAGCCGTTGTGGTGGAATCAGGAGATAGCTAGGATAATTTATGAGAAGATAAGGGCATACCAGAGAATTTAAATCATTATAGGTCAACCAGAAATGAGCTAAATAAGATTATTAAGAAGATCAAAAGGGCGGCAGAAATTAATTTAGCTCAAAATAATAATAAAGATCCAAGAAAATTATTTAGCTATTATAGAATTAATAACAAATCTAAGGGATAAAATAGGGCCTATTAGATATGAAGAGGTTTTGAAAGAATCTGATTAGGAAATAGTAGAGGTTCTTAATGATCATTTTTCTTCAGTATTTTCACAAGAGAATCAAGATAGATTAATTGATGATAATTATAGGTCAAGAGAAGTAGTGTTGAATGCCGTTAATGTGAACAGGGAAATAATTAAAGGGCTTAAATTGGTTAAATACTAGTAAGTCATCTGGCCCAGACAACATTCATTCTAGGTTACTCTTAGAAGGTGTAGATAGTATTTCACCGGCTCTTGAGAAGATATGTACTAGATCAATAAGAGTTTGGAGAAATACCTAATGATTGGAAATTAGCGAATGTAGTGCCAATTTGCCATGAAGATCGGCAGCGCGCCCGAAAAAGTGTATATTTTTTTGCGTGTGTTTCGTTCAATCGTGCATGAATATTCATGTGCGTTTGAGTCCTAGTTTTAACATACCCAGCGCCATTTTTGTAAAAGAAATGCCCGAAAATAACCAAAGGAAAAACGCTGTTTACTTACTTCATTGCGGTGGGGAAAGCGTGGAATCTTTCTTTAATTCCCGTTTTGATAAAAGGCTTTTTTTTTGCAGAAGATGGCGGTTGCGAGATAGGCGTCAAACTGGTTGGTTTTTCGTCCGTATTTCGGGATTGAATTTCTCGCATCCCGCCAGACGCGCTCAATATTTTGAGTGTTTGCTCTGCTTTCCGGGTCAACAAAATTTTTTGAATGGTTGCAGAATAGTTTCTACAGAAAGGCGGGACTTTGATAAAAAATATCTCATTCAAAGCTGACTTTTTAAAATAATGGCGATCGCTTGAGTCATGTTTAGTTTTTGTACATCGAAATTCATGATTATCTTTAATCTCTAATGCCTGACCACCCACTTCACAATCGATTTTAACTTTAAACCAATTATGATCGTCCCAAAATTTTAACAACTTTTCTCGATCCGAAAATAATGCAGAAAGTTCGATAATAGACGAAGGGCAAATTGCACACAACAAAGCCAGGTTGAAACTGAATTTGCCGCCTAAAAGTCGTCTCTCGAGTAGTCGTCCATATTGTCCGAAAATTTTAGGATGTCGTCTATATATACATAAACGAACCCTAATCATCGAAACAGATTATCCATGTGTCGTTGGAATGTGTAACTTGTTTTCCGAAGGCCGAATGGAAGCCTCACGTACTCCCATAATCCAAACGGCGTTATCACCACAGCCTTCTCTATGTCCGTCGGTCGGGTTCATAGGAATTTGATGGTAAGCACGAATCAGATTCAACCTTGAAAAAATCCTTTTGCCATGGAGGTGGTTTGCCACACTTTGAATTCGCAGCAATAGATATCTGTCGGGCTTTGTGATCGCATCGAGCGCTTGGAAATTGCCGAACACCCTGTACTCACCGGGCGACTTCTTCGGTAGCATGTGAGTCGGCGACTCCCATGATGATTTTGACGAGCGCACGTCTCCCTCCTTCATTAACTGTTTCGAAAGTTGCTTTGAAAACCTGCAGCTTCTCCATTGAAAGAGGCCTCAGCCGAACGAATGTCGGTGGAGCAATACCTGTATCAATTGTGTGCGTCTCTAAGTTCGGTGGAGATGGAGAGGGATTAGAGGGTGCCAACTGTACACTGCCTCGTATTTGTACAATATGGGTTTGC
The DNA here is from genome assembly GCA_963969495.1 of Ceratothoa steindachneri. Lineage (NCBI taxonomy): Eukaryota > Metazoa > Arthropoda > Malacostraca > Isopoda > Cymothoidae > Ceratothoa > Ceratothoa steindachneri. The sequence continues at coordinate 179,025,858 of OZ018320.1, forward strand.
AATAGGGCGGTAGGTGCTGTAACTCATTAATAATTAAAGCTACCGCAGGCTTCCCTGATAGTTTCACTTCTGATACGAGTTTGGTTTGTTCGTCGATTAGTATTCTATGTGCACAGTCCACTAAGAAATTAAAATGTTACAGAAAGTCAATTCCTATTAACGGTGAAGTGGTATTTTCGACCACAAATGACCACCTGAATGATCGGCCAAGACTAAGGATAAATATATCCGTGTGTACTTCGCCGTGCACTTTTATTTTACCGTCATTAGTCGTCGTAATATTTACACTGGACTCGCGCAATTCACATGAATTCACAAATTTAGCCGGAATTATCGACACACTCGCCCCCGTATCAATTAGAATTTCACATTTATTTTTATTCACTTTAGCGGCGACGGTGAAACCAGATGCCATACCAGCGGCCGCACTTGCAATGGAACGCCCGCTAGTTTTTCGCCGGAGCTGGCGAAGATGGCCTGGAGGAAGGTTGCATCTGCAAGTGCTCTCCTCTCTTTGGTTACCTGCACCAGGGTTTGCAGAATTTTGCATTCTTACCAAAGTACAAATGTGAACGGCAGACTACAGGTCTTTGGTTCCTTGAAAAAGTCGCAATCCTACCGGTATATTATAAGCACTGTGATCATTATTTCGCTGCAAAAAATTGGGACAGTTCCCATTAAGCTACGCCCCCATGGGCACTGATCGTGCACTACTCGTAGAATTCACATTATTTATATAATTATCACTTCTATTATTAAGATTGGGAATAGTTATATGAGACAGAGAAGTGACACTACGTACTAAGGATTCACTGCTATCATTAAAATTAAGACACTGTGCTCTATATAATGGCATTAGTTTATCCGCAAGCTTTCCTAACTGGGCTAGGGTAAGTTCCTTCTGCGTAGCAATTATGGGTGCAATGTTGGCTGGCAGGCCTTGGATAAACTTCTTCCTCACCAACTCCTACCTGTAGAGCAATTCTCCTTATTTTTTTCAAATTGGTAGAAGGTAGACCGGTGAGCATGGAGGAGATAATGAGCTTCTCTAAAACCTCGCGTTTCGTCCTTTCGAAGAGCCCAATCACCTCAGTCTTTAAAAGCTAGTAATTATGAGTAGCTAGGATTGTAGCCAGAAGACGTTTTCAGGAGGTTATGCAGCCAAAACATGAAAGAATTCCGGTATCCCCAATACTTACTCTTGAAATGTGAAACTGGGCTTCTACAATCTTCACGCAACCTGCAACTGCAGCCTCGTTAAAGACGGGTGGTTTGATGGTGATGGCGTTCACGATCTCCGTCTCTCCTTGTCTTGCTTGTTGATGGTCTGATGCGTCCATTTTCTCGTCACCTTCACTGTTCGGCCGAAGAGTGTCAACATTTTATGGGGGGGGGGGGATGGTGTTGGCGGTGGGTGTTACCAGTTTATGTGGTGGTATAGGTTGCCAGATTGTGGGTGCGTTGTCGGTAATTATAAGGGCGTGTATTAAAAAGTCTTCGTTGCTCTCGCGTTCGATGGGTGACGAGGACTTTAGGCAGTGGGCATATTTTACGCCTCTGTCGATTTGGTTCTGACTCCTTATAATTTATCATGAGAGTTATGCATTAGGCTAGGCTTATCGAAGGTGTCTCGGTAATCGGGGTAAGTAAAAGACTTTGAAAGGACGCGGCAAAGAAAATATAAATTTATTCATGAATTGGCCTACTAAAAGGGGCAAGCGGAAACGTCTCGAGTTCTTTGCGGTCAATTTGTAGGCTTACTGTTTTACGCGAAGTATCGAGTCTAAAGGCGGCAGGACTTAGGTGAGTAAATGGGATACCGTGACGCTACTAAGGGAATGAATTGAGTTAATGAATCAGGAATAATGCATCTTCTGAATAATGAGAGTCTGTCTCTTTCTCCCTGTCTGTGTGTCTGTCTGTCTGTCTCTCTCTCCCCCTCTCTCTCTCTATGTATATGTTTCGTCTCCAAGGGGCGCGACCTTGTCTTGTCTTGGGGCGGATCGAGTCATCTAATTAGTTTGTTATTTCCACCCATTTGGAGGAGTTTCCGACAGCTCTGTGTACCCGGTGTGCCCCCACATTTCTCATAGGGAAATCGCTTGTTGCAGATTTTTGTGAAATTTCTCTGGTCAGAGCCTATATTTGTTCAGCTCCTCATGGAAATAACAATTTAATGTAAACAAGGTCTGCTGACCAAAGTCGCGTGCTCTCACTTATTCTGATTTATGACCTTACGAGCTTCAAAACTTTCAATAATTCCCGGGCTAAACTTGGGAGGACCTTGGCAATTATATCATTCGAAAAAAAAATGTGTAAAACAACATAAGGGTTTCAAACTTCGTTAGAATAGGCTGAATAGTTACAATGTTATTACCCCCCCAAAAAACAAACAAAACGGGGACCGACGGACCGTCCGACTGACCGACATAGTGAGATATAGAGTCGCACGAGACTAAGCGCACACGACTAAAAATAATCTCCAATAACAGATCTGGTAATAAAATGCCAAACACCAATCTCTTCAAATAATTTAAACATTTTATATTGGAATAAAATGTATAATACTCTGAGGATAGTGGAATCGTCATATATAAAATCACTTAAATCAACATTAAATAACGATTCTTCATAATAAGGTTGGAGGCCCGTCTAGTTTGGTAATATATAGTTAAGGTGACCTTTTGCTCTGCGCTTGTTGGATGTACTTATCGGTTAATTATTTCCTTCAATTTTTTCTCATCAGCACGATATTCTGTACTTATTATGTTCTTATAGAAGAGTTTTATAGTGTTTTCTTGTCTATATTTCGGTTCTGGAGGTTCTGTAAAGTAACACGGCGCCATTTTATTCCCAATGGCTGTCTCTACTTCTTGGGTACTAAATCCGTTATTAACAAGTACTTGCGTGGTAATTTCAGATTTATTATGTTTCCTTTCATGTAGTTTAGGGAAGAACAGTCTTTAAAGACTTTCTCCAGATTATGTATTTCGTCTTTAGATTGTACATTTATGTAAATATCATCAATGTATCTGCAATAGATGTAGGGTTTGGGGTATCCTTGTGAAAACATTTTCTTTGATGGCTCCCATAGAAAAGTTAGTAAAGAGAACTCTCAGAAGAGAACCCTTAGTAACTCATTCAACTTGGAGGAACATACTTCCGTTTGGTCTATAAAAGACGATCGGAAGTGCAGGCTTCTTGAAGTTCTCTAATGGCGGGCCTTGGTATGCCGTTTCGGTGGCTAGTATATTTATGAACAATGATTCTACATGCATGGAGGTTATTGTTTTTTGAGGAGTTGTGGCTCGAATCATATCGATAAAGTCGGTCCGGGATTTAAGGCTATATTTGTTTGGCACGTAGATGGGTTAATATATTTTTTTATTAAGAGTTTACCCAATTCATACGTAGAGGTAATAAAATTCCTACCACTATGTATGATTTTTCAGCACAAGTGCTTTAAGTTAAATGTAGGTCTGTCTTTGTGGGCATAAAAACAAGTGTTACTCCTAATTGTTTTTTCTTATGTGCCGAGGCCCAATATACTATTTTATATTAATGTATCCACATAACTGCACCAATGTTCAATTTTTATCTTATGTAGCTCTCGTGTAATTTTTAAATTATATCTTATCTTCCTCCCACTAGAGATAATCTTTCGATATATTAGAAAGATCTCAAAAAATACCAGGATTTTAGTATAGTTAGATAAGTACCAATACGAGAAGAAAGGAATTAATAGAGCTATAACTTTTATCTATGAAAAGTATGCAATAGAAATACTCCGGCCTTACATCTTGCAAACACCTTGCAAGGTCATCCTGCTTACGATACTCTCATTTCGGTTACCATACAAAGAGACGCAAGGTTTTACTTCCAAGAACTGGCGATCATTTTTTTGCACTTGTTCTTGGAGTATTTTATCTGCACGGCTCTCGTTAGCTTAGTGGATAAGGTGTTATTTTTTTAACGTCTGGGTATCTGGTTCGATTCCAGGCGAGAACAGACACGAAACCTGACCCACATGTGAAACACTGACCACCTTTGGGGGACGCGCTGCCTAGCCCCACGGGGGTAGATGGCGCCTACACTGGTCATTACCCACATAGTCAATAACAACATCGCTTTCTTTCTTTGACCTCTCCTTAAAGTACAACGCACTTACTCTCTTCTCCATCCAGGAACCAGATGTAGCACAGGTGGCTTATACGCCCTGGGCCACGAAAGATACCTGATCGCTGGTATCGCTACTACCTGATGTCTTGCACCTCAACGAGAACTGGTGCCCTCTGGTATGACAAGCGATTGTCATTATGATCTTTAAGTAAATTTCATTATCCGGTCGGGGGATCTCGTCCAAGATTCAAAAGGGAGGGTTGGCGTAACTTACTACCTAAAGTTACAATTTTGTGAAGCTCTGTTTCCAAGTTACAAAATGAAGTTCTGGAAGTTGAACTTGATATTGGAATTACGAAATCTCCTCTAATCAGCACAGACTAGAATTTATCATTATTTCTGTAGGCATATTTGTCATGAGTCCTCTCGACCAAGTTGATGAAGATAATGACTTGAACGATCTGCATACATCTGTCAGCAAATTGATGCGCGGAATAAATGGACAGGTGAATAGGTTGATCGGTAAGCAAGATATCGGCACCAGAAACCTTCATACCTCACCCTACTTCCAATTCTTCAGCACGCTACAGACTCCATCACTTAAAATTCAAGAATTGGAGGCCATATCTCTTACCGCCGTAAAGTCGCACACTTGTAAACAAACCCAACTAGATCCCACATATGATCCACAAGTGTTTGTGTGGATGTCCCAACTTAGACCCAACTAAGTTTACCATTGGGATATTGGACTTATGTGGAACCCTTCTGGGTTATGGAAACCGTGTGGAATAGACCATCTACTCTACTCATGTCGGTCCCATCTGAATCCTTTTGTTAAACCCAGCTCAGTCCAAAGTTGGAAACCCGAGCAGGTAAAATGTAGGAATGAGCTAGATGTAGGGGCCTGTATGAAGTTACTCATGTGGTTCTCATCTGAATACTATTGACAAACCCAGATCTATCCTATGCCCATCAACCCCAGGAACCTATTTTTAACCTATATTGGTGCGTTGGCAGGAACCCTATTATTAACGAAGGCTCTCTTCAGTGTTTTTTCCGAAGGCGCAGTCCTAATTTAAATGTTTTACGCTAATATATATAAACTGTGGCACCATTAGTACAAGGGGACGTTCAAACTAGCTACAATCGAATCCAGAAAAATTATCTTCAATTATAACAGAATGATTACAAGCCAGTCTCAAAGTTGGGTAGGGAATGAACATTTCAAAGGAGAAAGTAATAGTCCATAGTTTTTCAGCAAATTCAACAGTTTAAATGCCAGATAAGGGGGTATCATGCGTAGGCTATTAAACTTGGTAAGTGAAGGAGTAACGTGCTATCCCGTCCCCAGTGCCACCGGTAATCTCCATCTGTACAGAGACAACTGGGACTGTATTTCTTTTAGGCAGCTAATCTTCCTTTTACATTTTTTGCCCTTTCTGTGTAAATCCCCCCTCCGTTATTTTTCCTACCCGTTGAGTTACTTTGTAGGCTAGACGCCGACGACTATGGCCTATATTTGGTGCTGAAAACCAGCTATATCGTGTCCCGGCCCATGTCAGAAAAGGCCACTAAATCCGGATAAGGGGTGGCTGACCTGAAAAACCGCCCAAACGAAGCTTTTCGTGGTTTTGATGAACGCCAACCCAACGTTGTGGTAATGTGGTTTAGGGTGATGATGGTGATGATGACGAATTTAACATCAAAACTTAAAACAGGTAGTATAATACGTATATTTAGGTGAACTTGTGAGTCCTGATGAGAGCATGTTAAGGGAAATACAAAGAAAAACAAAATTACGCTTGAAAGCTTCGCTACTTCTTCAGAAGGGACACGACTCTATGCTTAAAATATAAAGTATTTGATCCATTCATCTAACCAGTTTTAACTAATGGATATGGAACTTGGATAATGAATAAAAAAACAAAAACATGCAGAACATACGACAAATCTGAGAAACAGAGACTATTATATATACCCATACATTGAAATCAGTGGGTAACAGATATTGCAAAAAGTAAAAAGAATAAAAGATCTGAAATGGAAATTGGCAAGACATATTGATAGACGAACGGCATAAATCTTAAATTGACACCTATTGTTTAGGGAATTTATTGTGAGTCTTAAAGGGGGTAATCCCCCCCCCCTTTGTATCTGCCCTTGAATCTCCGTTTTCTTTCAGCCTCCGTTTTTTAGTTGCTTCGCTGATTGCTTTTTTCATTATGTTTTGCATTTTTCTCGTTGCCCATCGGGGTTTATCGTTTTCGTTCGGGCACATATCGTTACATACATGCTCGTCATTTCTATTATCATTTTTTCTTACTGCCTCGTTGGTCATAGTTTTCCTGATTTTTGTATTTAGATTAGGTGAATTATCTACTTTTTTCCGTTACTTCACCTTAGGTTGGGATCCTCAATTTTATCGGCAATTCTCTTTCTTTTTTATCGCTTTCACTCTTTATTCGGCTTCTTTTTCCCGATTTTCTTTTTTTTTTCGGACGGAATATATAAGAGTACCCTTTCCTTCAAAATCAAGGAGGAAACAATACCCATTAATTCTTCTACGTTTTTCAGGTTTAGCGAACCGCTACAATGATGTCCTATGTCTTCCAACAAATCGCTGACTTGTTGAACGAGCTGTCATTGGAATGCCGGGCTAGTTGTCAACGGGGAATTCATCTCTAAAAGGTCAGTAAAATGTGATAAGAGTAGCAGCGTTTCATTTCTTATTCTGTGGGCCCTTCCCCTCATTGATATAATGGTCTTTGTTGGTACCATTATACCTTTAATCAAATGCAAACATCCGTGATTAGAGACATTGTCTCTTTTAATCAGCCTTTATACTAAAATGGCAGGCATTTCCTGTCAGATTCCGCTGCCGATATTTCTTCTACGCCTTCGCCTCAGGTTGGTCCAGCTTTTCGCATTTCGCTCCATTTCCAATTTATATTTCATTGTCGAAACTGGTGCCGTATGCATCGTTCATTATGATATTGCTACAAACAAAGCTTGACCCCTCTACATATCTTGTTTTCTTGGGATTACCACCATTTTTTATTTCTAAATAATCAGATTCGCAAGGAAAGATTCTTCTTTCGATAGTACTTTCTTTGAAGCCAAGGGAAGCCTACTCATAAGGAATAGATAAATATCTTGGTTAAGAAAAGATCCCGGAAAGGGGTGCGGTTTAAAAAACGCACGAAAGTTTGGGGTTACCTAATAACTAAAATTCTTTGAAAAATTCTCTAAACTTACAAAATCTGATTTACACACCCCCTGCTACGTCAGTTCTCTTGGGAGTCAAATAAAATTGCCTGGCTTAAACAGAACAAAATCAATAGATTGTATCTTAGTTCGAACAACACAAGTGTGTTTTGACAAATATTTATGTGCTTTTTTTGCCTACGTATTTATATGTTTATCTAAATGATTCATTCTAAGGAAGTACATAAGATATATAAATGGAATTTTATACCTGAAATAGCTTGAAGAAGAAAATAAAATTAAAAGATTTCAATCCATAAGCTAATTCACCCTCAGTTACATGGCCATGCAGTAACTATGGGCGATTAGACTCAACAAGTATTGTTCGACTTATGAATAAATTTACTTCCAGTCGCTTTCTTTGAACTGTCTCGTTGACGGTGATCAACTGCCGCTACTCGTTGACAAGCAGGTTCAAGACGACGTAAGCATTTTGTTATTATTACAGTTTTTTAGAAGCTTCCATTTACACATTTTAAACGTAGAGTTATCGTGCCTTGGATTGTTCTTTTGTCCTAAATTCTTTCTGTTGAATTTTTTCACTTATTTTCCTTCATCGATCTTTTTTTTTTGCTGCGAAGTAAATGAAGTTAAATTTTCTTTCCATTTCTCTTTCTTCTATGGCAACATATTAACTTTCTGTTAATCAATGGTGAGAGGTGCTTGATTTCAACCAGGTCAATCTGGAATTCACACTCTTCAGCTAGCGATCGTTCCTCATTCACGAAGTCAAAAGAGAGAGTTGTATATCACTATGGCAGCATAGGAGGAGCAAAGCTGAGAGGCCTCCAATGCTCGTTATCAGTTAACGACCCTGGAGTAAAAAGTGACATAAATTTAGACTTGAGCAAAGGGAAAAAATGTTTGTGATCAAGTCATTGTTATTGCAGTAAAGAATCCACTTGTGATCTCCTACAACAAATCTGTCCATAAATGATTCAAGGGCATTTCTAACCAATGAAGCAAAATTCACAAATTGTAAACATTTTCCTACTGACAGTTAATGTGGCCCCCAAACACAATTTAGGTGCATTACTAGTTTTAAAAATGCTTAAACATTGCTAGCCTAAAAAAGCCTAGTAATTACTATAGCTTAAATAAATTGCCTAGGCATTACTACTGTTTGTTTTAAAGAGCTTCCAACAAGGTTTGTACAATTTCAACATCACTAAAAGGCATTTTTACTTCTTCTTAAACGACATTCATTATTTCTTGACAACTCACTTTATTTGAGTTAGGAAAAATACACAATTATTGAAAAAGAGCAAATTCAGGGTCAAATTTTGTGAAAGGAAGTAAAGAGTACTCAAATAACTTTAGACTAGTAAGCTAAACTTCTATAAACTGTAAAATTCTTGCGACAATATTTAAAACATGAATTTCAGGACACAGTGAGTAGAGTGGTAATCAGCGAAGCTCCGCGTGGGTTAGGAATAGGTAGATCCTGTGTAAAAACTTACTGAAATTTCTTGATTATGTAACACTTAGATAAGAAAGAGGAGGCAGATGTAATTTTCTAACATTTTATCAGGGCTATGTGAGAGAGCTCTAAATTGGATATCTGAATAATAGCTGAAACGCATAGAACAAAGGGTAGTACGAGTAGTAAATGAAATAAAGTCACAGTTAAGTACTACAATAATCAGTTATTGGTCCATCATTATTTTGAATTTATATTAATGATCTAGTGGAAGCAGCTAATAAAGTGTTAATTTTTGCTAGTGATACCAAATTTGGCAGCGGTATTAAAATAAGTTGATGCTATTTAAATAAGTTAGTATCTTTGGCACAAAGACTTCAGATTCCTTTCAACCTTCAAAAATAAAGTTATTAATATGGAAAGAAATGAACATTGACTGAGCTCTGTAGAAGATGAGAAAGACATAGAATGGGTAATATATAGGCCAATGATATTTTGTAAGAGGTGTATTGAGGCAAAACCTAAGGCAAATGAAGCGTTGTGCCTTATTAATAGGAATGTTACCTATAAAAGTAAGAAGGTCATCATTGAACTCTATAGCTCATCTATCAGACCATATTTAGTGTACTCTATGCAGGCATTGTCCACAAATTTAGACTTTATTTATATCAAGCTGTTACGAGTAGCTAAGGCGACAAACATGAATCTTCTCTTGAAACACTATCAATATTTTGATAGACTAAAGGTTGTAAATACGATCTTAAAATATTTATCGTGTGGGCAAGGAGAGATCTATATGCGATGTTTGCGCGTGCGCTTATCGAGTCGTGTTTATGTATGCGAGTAGCTGCAGGAGTCTACAACAATACTAATAGGAATAAGAGTCACAACTTGATAACAAGAAAGTTACGTTGAATTTTAGTGAATCTTTTTTACCAATAAAGTAGTAGACCAAATAAAAATATTTTCATTGGAAAGTTAGAAGACTATATGGGGGTGAGGATTATCGTGCCGTTTGAATTTTACTCTGAGGGATGAAATGTATATATTATAATATAAATTTTATTATTTATTGTACTTACATCGATAAAACTTTCACAAGCCTTGATTGGCCAAAAAATTGTGGCGTTATTAATCGGCAAAATCTTCTCGATGAAGATTATAGAGGGATGTTGTGGGCTGGGTGCAGGGGCTGATTTATCGAATTGCATCCTCTTTGGTAGGTTCTGTTTTTTTTTGCCATGTGTAAAAATAGGTTATTGTCTCATCAACAACTTTGACAAGCTCCTAATGAAACATTGTCCTTTAGATACTGAATTCTAACTCGAATTGCCCTATGAATTTTCAGACAAACGATATTAAAAATAATGTTTAGCAAATATTTTGCTACGGATTAATATAATGATAACCAATATAGGTCATTTATTCGACCTCATATGTGAGGCTACGTACTATTAACAACATTATTGGAAATGGCGCTTTCGTCATAAAATCTATAACCAGTCTAAATAGGTGGCGTTTGATTAACTGGTGTCTTCAACTTTTGATATGCTATATATTATTAAATAAAACGATCAACGCATATCTCCTGTGTCCTGTGTGTCTCCCATTTATCCTTTTTTTTACCCTTTTCAGAGGTTCGTTTATGTGTTGTGGATCTCTGCTTTCCCGGAGTTTGCTTTAGCTGCTGCTTCCCTCTTTACGGCCCTTCTAATATTCCGTGAAGAAGAACTCTTAAGTGGATTTGTCTTCGTGTAAATCACACTCATACAATTCTACTTTTGCATCGTTATATCTTTTTCTAGAGAGGTATGTAGCAAGTAAATATAAAAGAGTCGTTTATTAATTTTATTTTTGTCGACCACTGAGAGACGCAACTCCTTAGGATAGATAATATTTTAGTGAATATTGAGAGCAACTTAAGAAAACCCCCTCATTTGGGGTTTTTAAAATGTAGGCAGCATTATATAATTGACATAAAGTATTTAATAAAAGAGTAAAAGTCGATATTACCATGGAGTCTCGTTGCTCAGAGGACAAAAACAAACGCCAAACGACCTGATAAGGGGCTTCTTGACAACGAGAAGTTGGGACGTAGGATAATAACTTGAAGCTACACAACCTAATATAAGTTGCCGTTGCCTCTCATGGGTGGATGCTAGAAGTATAGATAAAATAAAATATATTCGATTGCATGCAAAGACTCAACTTTTTCTACACTGATGTGAATCATTTATGTACCTATCTACATATTCATGTACAGGAAATGGCCTTGTAGATACAATATTATAAATCTACATTGAAAGCTATAAATCAACACAGGCATTCAGTGATGGAACAGTTCTATACATTTATAAGATCTCGCCCAAACACGTACCTAACAAATTTCTTTTAAATTCCTAAAGGAAGCACAATTCACCTTCACCAGAAACAACATTCCAAATTCGAGTAACCTCCATTGCTAATTAACCAGTATTTCGTTGGAACGTCTTAATCTAATGCTGTAAATCTAAAAGAAATTAATGGCTAAGTAGAGTTTGTGCTCGCCGAATATTTTAATAACCTGAATCATATTCCCATTAAAAACTCATTTTCTAACCGAAAATGCACCCAATTTTTTCACCCTATCACAATATCTTACAAATATCTAGGATTAATTTGGTATACGGTAATTTTTATTCCTAGTTTAGGTGAGAGTATCTTGCGTAAGCGTTCGAGTGTATGCTAGAAATAGATAGACACGCAGTTTATTCACAAATCACATTTATTGGTAATTTAAAGAATAAAATATATTTTGAGACATGGAAGTACATTATTAATACTTTGTGAACTTCCTTTTAACGGCTTTTATAGCTATAACTCGCCTAGGTCTAGATTTAATATGTTCTGAGGTTACAGGTGTGGGATTTCCGACTATGATTGGCGTATGACATTCAGCAATTCTGAAGGCCTTCCTGTTTTTTTTTAATTTTTCCGTAAAGTCTTGTCTAGTCTTCCCCACACATGTTCTATGGGGGTCATATCAGGTGACCAACTGGGTCAATGACGTCGTTTGATGCCGCTTTGATCTTCCTATTCTTTTGCTTCCTTTGCATTATGAAAGGGTGCCTCATCTCCTATGAATAAACAGCTTTCTTTTTAAAGCTAACCATTTGATAGAAGTCCCTCTCCCCCTTAAGAATGGAACTGTTTTTTTTCGAGTTAATATTCCCAATTGACCACTTCTGACCTTCCATCATTCAAAAATATTTCCCAAACTATAACAAAAAAAAAGCCACCATGTTTCATCTGTGGATGGAACCTGTTTATGTTAAACTCTTGTCACTGTCTGAAAATTGAGCAATCCTTGATTCGTCAAAAAATTTGTTGTGCCAAAATTGCAAAGGCTTGTCGCTCATTGCTTTAGCACACTCATTCATCTTCTTTATAGTAGTCATAGTTAAAAGAGGCTTCCTCATGGCAGCACGTTAATAATACCCAAGAGAGTGCTGGTAATTTAAAAATTATGCTTTGCCTTCTTTGGAGTTGCCCTTGGGCATCTTCACTTTTGTGATGGAGGTGGTTCCCTGTGATTTTTCAGGTGTCCCTCAAAGATTCTTCAAGCGGAGAGGACACTCCTCCCTTTCCATAACTTACCGGTTCGAAGGTGTTCCCTTATTCCATTTTGGAGAGATGCCTCCAGGCGAGACTCTACTTGCGGTGGGCCCCCCTTCTCTTTCACCTCAAAGACCACTGCGAGGCAGAAGATCCCCCACCTCGGTTGCATGCTCCCCGATGATAGCAGGTGAACTACTTCAATCCGCTTTAAGGGGTAAAGGGTGTCGCCCCTGTGGTATATATATTATCAGTTAGGTTATAACAACTATTTAGAACACTCACCGAGGATGACGTGGCGCATCAAATGTGGTAGTAATTGACACAATAAGTTATTAGTAGGGGTTAGTAAATAGAATAATGTAATATGTAATTTAGGCTATGATAGGGAACTGTAGGCTAGAGTTGTTGTGTCTATAACTTTTTCTGAGGTAGGTCGTTATCTTGATAGAGTGGGTGAGGGGTGTGGACTGACTGGTTATTTCTACTGAACCTTAAGAGGTCACCTAGCATGGAAGTATCGACAACAAGACTATAGTAAACTGCAATAATAGATCACGTCTTTAAATCCCTCTACCCTTAGTTAGAACATAGAACAAAACTTATAGATTAAGCCTATCTACAGGTTTCTTCACTCTAGAAGGCCTGCGCACATTAGCTGAAGGAGAACCAATAACCTGCAGTGAAGAGTCTACCACAGGAGAGACAGGAGTAGGAGGCAAAATAGGACGAACTGGAGAAGTAGGAGAAACAGGTTGTAACACAGGATCCCCTGATCTTGCTGCCTTTTTACAGCATCTTCTGTGGGTACACTACACCTATAAGATAAAGGACCAGTCTGCTCCTGTACCTCAGCAGGCATCTACTTAGGACCACCAGGAGTATAATTCCTGATCATCACTGAAGATGATGATGGCAGGGATAAGTTTCTAGTAGACTTAGAGTGGTTAGCTTTCTGACATTCCTGCCTATGGGCTACTCTAGCAAATAATGGTTCTGTAGGCCACAACAAATCTAATCTAGATCTCAAGCGTCGACTAAACATCAACTCAGCTGGGGAAACTCCAGTAGTAGAGTGTGGTGTCAGTCGATAGTTAAATAGGAACCTATCTATAGTTGTCCTAAGAGGCTCGGAAGATGTACGCGAGAGCTTTCTTGAAAGTCTGAACCATCTTCTCAGCTAAACCATTAGTAGAAGGTTTATATACTGCTGTAGTAATGTGATGAATATCACAATTTGTGACAAATTCCTTAAACTCAGCAGAAGTAAAACAAGGACCATTGTCAGAAACAAGTGAAACTGGCAAACTAAACTGAGCAAAAGAATGTCTAAGAAACTTAATAGTTTCTCTAGCTGTTGTACCTGATGTAGGGTAAACATCAACCCATTTAAAGTGAGCATCCACTATGCTGAGAAAATGCTTCCCATCTACTGGCCCAGCATAATCGACATGTAACCTGTGCCATGGCCACTGTGGCTACTTCCAAGGATGTAATTCCGCCTTATGAGGTGTAGTGTGTAGAGCTAAGCACTGGGGACACGACCTACATAGTTCTTCGAGGTCCTTGTCAAAATTAGGCCACCAAAAGTAACCTCTAACTAATTCTTTCATGCGAGAAGCACATACATGATTAGCATATAGTTCATGCAATAGAGCATTCCTTAATTTAGGAGGAATAACTACTCTACTGCCCCACAAGATTGTACATGACTGAATGGATAACTCATCCCTCCTCCGAACATAAGGAGCAAGGCCAGGATCCCCCATAGTTGAGGCTGGCCACCCAATCTCACAGAACTGGTGTACTTTAGAAAGAACAGGATCTGCATGTGTGCAATCCATGTCAGCAACACTAGTGTCTGGTAAAAAGTCTAGAAAATTCACCAGCATAGTCCAGTCAGCTGGAACTGGAGTATTGTCAGTTATGTTAATATTAGGAAGAGTAAGACGGCTTATAGCATCGGCCGTACCTAATAAGGTTTTAGAACGATAAATAACAGTGAAATTATAAGCCTGCAGAAGAAGAGCCCAATGTTGTATTCTACCAGAAACCATAGGAGGGATACATTTAGAACAAGAAAATAAACCAAGAAGAGGTTTATGATCTGTCACCAATGTAAAATTGTGCTGACCCCACAAATAGAAATGAAATTTCCTTAGAGCAAAAACCATTGCCAAAGCTTCCTTTTCCAACTGAAAATAATTACGTTCTGTAGCTGATAGAGTACCAGAAACAAAGTGAACAGGCCGCTCTATACCATCTATCAGGTGGTATAGAACAGCTCCGATTCCATAAGCACTGCTGTCTGCAACCACTACAATATGTTTCTGTGGGTCAAAATGCACTAGCACTTCAGAATATATTAGAAGCTGCTTGGAGGTAACAAAAGCCGTTGTTTGTACTTTTCCCCCAAGACCAAGGTACACCAGCTCTTAATAAGCTGTTAAGAGGCTCAAGGATAGAAGCTTCCTTAGGAATGAACCTCCTATAAGTGTTAAGTAAACCGAAGTATGACTTTAGTTAGTCACATTAGTAGGTATAGGGGCATCTGAAATAGCTTGAACTTTGTCAGAAGTGGGGTAAATACCCTGAGCATAAATACGATAACCCAGATAATACACAGTAGGAACACCAATAGCACACTTCTTCAAACAAAGCTTCAATCCAGCAGTTTCTAGTATCTTTAGTACAGATCTAAGTCTCTGATCATGCTCATGTTTAGAAAAACCACATATGAGCACATCATCTAAGTAGCAAATAACACCTGTAAGATCCCTTAATAAATCTTACATTGCTCGTTGAAAAATACCAGGTGCGAGGGAAACTCCAAAAGACAACCTATGATATTTAAATAACCCACGATGTGTGTTAATCACTGTATACTGTTGCGATGCATCATCAAGGCATAATTAGGCATATGCCTGAGACATATCTAGTTTAGTAAATAGCTTACAACCTGAGAGACTGCTAAACAGATCCTCGATCTTAGGAACGGGGTAGGTATCCATCTAGCGGCTCTATTCAATGTAAGCCGATAGTCTCCACAAATCCTGACTGATCCATTTGCCTTCAATACGGGTACCACTGGAGCAGCCCAGGCAGAATGCGGTATAGGAGAAATTATACCTTCTACCAATCTATCCAATTCTCTTTCTACTTTAGCTCTTAGTGTATAGGGAACTGTCCTAGCTTTACAGAATTTAGGAGGGATATTTGGATCTAGCTCAATAGGGAACGTTTTACATTTAAGGCAACCCAGACCAGGAGAAAATAAATCTGGCAATTCTTTTACTAGATCAGCTTCAGTTGATGATACACTATTTATATCTGAGAGCTTCTGATTATTTAGATGAAAGGAATTAATTAAATATCTTCCTAAAAGACATGGGCCTGATCCTTCAACAACAACAGTAGTTGCTTGACAAGAATTAGTAGAATCAAGTCTAGCACAGACAGAAATTTCACCTGCTATTTTGAGGGGAACACCATCATAAGTCTTAAGGTTTATAGAAGAAGGATGAAGAACAGGTCTGTCACTTTCAATAGGCCATAGATTAGAGAAAGTGTCCTCAGAAATAAGGAAAAATGCAGCACCTGTATCTAATTTCATAGTTACAAAGACATTATTTAGAAATAATGTGACATTAAGAGGATTACTTTTAGTAGGAGTAACAATAAAGACATAGTCATAGCTAGAATCTACCTCAGTGACCTTAGCCTTGTCCAGTTTATGGAAACAATAATTCCCTTTAAATTTTGGTTTGATCCTACGAAAATTTACGCTTTGCACATTTTTGCACATAGGTTTAATTAGGCCCCTTCTGATTACAAGCAAAGCAAGTAGCATCCTTGAATGGGCACCCTAGCTTTAGGTTGAGTAGGCTTATGCTTGAAGGTAGGGCTCTGTTTATGCAGTTAAGAACATAAGAAAAGAAGGAGACTGCAAAAGACCATTCCTGGCCTACACTTGGCAGCTCCTGTTCCAGTCAACACACAAAAGATTTCTTAACAGAGAAAAGTCATCAACATTGTCACCCTTAAGGAGTTCGTCAGATCTAATCTACAATATACATAAAATGCATCCAGAGGATTATGTCCATTCATGCAACCGCAAAATATAATCTCCCCACTCCTTAGAAAAGTATATACATATGTAAAAAAAAAAATAAAAAAAGTCAGTCCCATCTAGCAGCTTCATCCATATATTTATCTAATCTATTCTTAAAACTACCCAGAGAGGAGGCTTCTATCACATGTCTAGTGAGCCTATTCCATTCATCTACCACACGATTTGTAAACCAATTCCTCCCAATCTCCTTCCTAAACCTATACTTATCAAGCTTAAACCCACTGCTACGTGTCCTGTCATGTTCACTAAGTATAAGAACCTTACCCAGATCCCCTTTATTATATCCTTTTACCCATTTGAAGACTTCAATCAATTCCCCTCTGACTCTTCTCCTTTCCAATGTATGTAGATTTAGTTTTCTGAGCCTTTCACCATAAGGTAAGTTCCTTAGCCCACCAATCATCTTTGTCATCCTTCTCTGCACAGACTCAAGCAAATCAATATCCTTCCTATAATATGGTGACCAAAATTGTACTGCATAGTCTAGATGAGGCCTAACTAGCACCAGATACAGTTTTAGAATGACTTCAGCACTCTTATTGCTTACACTCCTCCTAATGAATCCCAATATCCTATTAGCTTTATTCTTAGCATTTAGGCATTGCTTTCTAGCACGAAGGTCTGAACTTACCAAAATACACAAGTCCCTCTCACAATCGGTCCTCCCTAAAATTCTTCCATTTATTTTATAACTATTCAATGGATTATTTCTACCTATACTAAGTACACTACATTTGTCTATGTTTAACTTCATTTGCCATTTCTCGGCCCAATTGGACAGAATGGTCAATTCCTCCTGCATTACAACAGCATCAGTATCAGCTCTAATGGCCCTACCTAGCTTAGTATTATCAGCAAATTTACTCAGGTCACTACTTATACCTATGTCAAGATCATTAATATAAATTAGGAATAGCAAGGGACCCAAAACAGAACTCCACTGCTAACACACCCTCATTCAGATTTAACTCCATCTATACTAACTCTTTGCTGTCTGTCACCAAGCCATGACTGAATCCACCTAAATATAATGCCATCGATCCCATGTGCTTTAACTTTGCTCAGAAGCCGTAAGTGTGGCACTCGATCAAAAGCCTTTCTAAAGTCCAAGTATAAAATATCATAGTTTTCATCCTTATCTGCTGCTTCATAGACCTTACTATAAAAAGACAGCAAATAAGTCAGACAGGATTTACCCTTACTAAAGCCATGCTGTCATTCTGTGATCTCTAATATTCTTTGCTATAATAGATTCCATCATTTTCCCTACCACTGATGTCAAACTTACTGGTCTGTAATTAGACATATTTGTTTTATCCCCTTTCTTAAATATAGGTATCACATTAGCTTTCTTCCATGCCACTGGCACAATGCCACTTTCCAATGATTTTCTAAAGATGCATGCTAGGGGCTCACTTAACACATCCTTACATTCTTTCAAAATTCTAGGAAAGAGCTCATCAGGACCGGGCGCTTTACTACTTTGGATATTATCAATTTTCTTTGTCACTATCTCCTTTGTGATCAAGATATCCTTTAATTTCTCTTCATCATTACCCCGAAAGATCATTGACACCTCGGGTATATTTAGAGTATCCTCCTGTGTAAATACTGAGAGAAAAAAGTCATTTAGCATTCCAGCCATTGAGTCCCTATCACTCACTAATTCTCCATTGGAATCTATAAGTGGGCCTATTTTATCTCTAACCTTAGTTTTGTATAATTGATAAAAACTTTTAGGATCTTCCTTTGCCCTATTTGCCACTTTAATTTCATAATTTCTCCTTGCTACTCTAACTAACTTTTTAACATCTCTTGCTAGTTCATTATATCTCTGCCTTAAGTGATCCTCCTTATTTTTTATTTTTCTATAAATGCCATTTTTAATGCCAATATAATGCTTAATTTTATCTTTCATCCATTTTGGGTCATTATTTTTAGTCCTATTCTCCTTATATGGAATGTTAATCATCTGACCTGTAATTAATTGCTCAATTATTCTTTCACACTCCTCTTTAATTGTAATCTCTTCCTCCTGTTGATTATTGCCTCCACTAACTGGTATCATTGAATCTATTCCTGAATTGATTTCATTGCCTGGTTTCTGTACAACTGCCTCCAGGTAAGTCCTTAGCCCATTATAATTTGCTCTTCTAAAGTCAGGAATTTTAACATTGTTCATGCTACTATCAATACCATTCCATTTCATCTTGAATCTAATTTCACAATGGTCACTATTACCCAAATTTCCTCCAATCTCAGTATCCTTAATAACTTCTTCCCTATTTGTCAGAACTAAATCCAGTATATTATTACCTCTAGTGGGTTCGTTAATAATCTGCCTCAGAAAATTATCTTGGACAGCATTAAAAAATTCCTCAGCCTCCTGATCACCCACAAGAGCTTCCCAGTCTATATTTCTGTAATTAAAATCGCCCATTATACACACATGCTTACTTCTACATGCCCGTTCAATCTCCTGCCACAGAAGATTTGAAGCTTCCTTACTAAGATTTGGTGGTCTGTATAATAATCCTATGACAAGCTTGTTTTTACCTTCCTTTACATTTAGCCATAATGACTCTGTGTTATCATCTAATTTAATTGTACTGTTTACAAAACACTGGAGATTATCTTTAATATAAATAATAACCCCTCCTCCTCTCTTCCTATTCCTATCTGTATGGAACATGTTAAAGCCCTCAATCTCAACCTCAGGTTTAAAGTGATTACCTGCCAAATCAAGCCATGACTCTGTTATCGCAATTATATCAAAATTATCTTCACTCGCTAACGCTCTTAAGAGATCTATCTTATTCCTTATACTCCGACCATTTGTGTAGTATATTTTTAAGTTTTTTTATTATTCCCCTCTCCCCTAGCTATTCCTCTATCTCTGCATCCCTTCCATTTCCTACACCTGCCCTCTATTCCTGTTATTCCCTTACCTCTAACAGCTTCTAGTTTCCCACCCGTAAGGACCTAATCACACTATCCAGCTCCCCCCATAGAACCTCAACACCTGCCCGACTAAGATGGAGCCCATCCATCGCATACAACCTCCTATTCCCGTAAAACCCTCCCCAGACATCTACAAACACCAATCCTAACTCCTCACACAGTCTTTTCACAAATTTATTCAAACCAGAGTGTCCCATAGCTTGTGCATCTCTGAAAGCTGATTATCTAGCACTAGCTATTTCTACAGCTCTACTAAAAGTTAAGTCTGATTCTGCTAACAAAATGTGCTGTGTAGACTCATTAGATAGGCCCATCACAAATCTGTTAGATGGTCACTAAACTCACATGTGTGAGCTAGTGCTTTAATTCCAGCAACAAAATTAGCAATAGTTTCACCAGATTTTTGATTCCTAGAATAGAACTTAAATCTTTCATATATTAGAATTACTTTGGGTTTGTAATGTTCCCTCAGAACTTTAATAATATAAGGATATTTACAAGTCTCTGGCTCCTTTGGTGATAACAGACCCTTAGCTAAAGCAAAAACCTTAGGTCCAGCCAATGTAAGAAAGGCTGGTACCTTCTTTTCCTCTGGGATAGAGTTAAGTAGAAAATAGAGTTCAACTCTACTAATATAGGTCTCAAAATCTTCGACACCATCATCGAAACTATCAATAGAACCTATAAGAGACATTGTATTGCAAAAAATATCTTACGAAAAATAGAAATCTATACACAGAAAATAGGAATAGGGGAAAATTTAACCAAATGATAAAAGACAAAACAAATCCTCAATCCTCATCGCCAATGTGGTATATCTATTATCATCTAGGTTATAACAAATATTTAGAAAACTCACCGAGGATGACGTGGCGCTTCAGATGTGGTAGTAATTCACACAATAAGTTATTAGTAGGGGTTAGTAAATAGAATAATGTAATATGTAATTTAGGCTATGATAGGAAACAGTAAGCTAGAGTTGTTGTCTATAGATTTTTCTTAGGTAGGTCGTTATCTTGATAGAGTGGGTGGCGGGCGTGGACTGACTGGTTATTTCTACTGAACCTTAAGAGGTCACCTAGTATTGAAGTATCGACAACAAGACTATAGTAAACTGCAATAATAGATCACGTAATTACAGCCCTCTTACCCTTTCCAAGACATCTCATGTATCAGAGTATCATGATATTGATTGGAGTCTGCATGTCCGCTCCCACCTTTCACGCCCAGACTCGAGACGCCTTCGGGCGGGGAGATCTAGAAAAAGACCAAAGTTTCAAGGATGGTGAGTGGAGCGTCGATACGTTGAGACCCCATCATTATGAGACTAGCTGGTGTTTTGTGGCCAGTTAATTTCATTTAGTTTTCAAGTTATTCGCTCTATAGTTGGAAGCATGTTAGCCAAAGGCCACATATACCACCAGAGGATAACATTAGCTAAATTGATTTGTAGAGAGCCGAAAATCAACCTTTTCACAGATGGGAGTCTTCTGGCGAATTCTGAGAACCATTCCAAGGTGGTTATTATTATTGCTCGTTGGACACTCAATGACTCACCGGTGAAGATGACACGCACTCTAATATAAATTTCGTGAAATGGATGATTTATTAGAGAGAACTCGTCGACTACTCCTTAGAAGATATCACCGAAGGGCTGGGCGACCAAAGAGCGGTCAAGGTCGAACGTGTGATGAAAAAATAAGGAAGAGGGGCTCGAGAGCCAACGTTAGGTCGGTGCGTGCCAGTTAGTATCGCTACCGCGTCTAGGCATTCATGCTACTGCAGTGGAGGTTCGTCTACTGCTACCGCTTCGGCCACACGAATCGCTCGTGTAGACGTACAAATTCAGGTTTACCCGAAATATGTGTGAATTGCTTCAAGCTCGTACTCGATAACTCTTTATCGTATCCAGTCAAGTGTGTTAATTTTGTAGAACCGAACTCTGCTTACTCGAAGAAATGTGGCGTATATCTCCTGTGGGCGGAGGTCTTGGTCTTTTAGGCTGCGGAACGACTCTATTTTTGTGAGAATAAGGACTTAGTCCTATCGTGACCTGTGCCACCAGGATGTCCTATGCCTCCAAAGTAACAGGCCAACTTGTAGGATGTGCAAAGTGTCTTCTACCTCCGTCCTTTTAGATGTCCGTTTACAGGAGTCCATGCTGGGCGAGTATTTCCTGCCTACTCTCCCGGAGTATAAAGCTTTTGCAACCCCACCAATATGGAATAGGGGTTGAGGTGGAAGATACGCGATTTACACACTGCATGGTGTCTTAGTTCTTCTCTTGGCCATAAATACCTGCTTTCAGGCAGTGATAGTTCAGCTAGACATGTTTGGTAGGTGGTACTTCCGCCTCAGCGTAGCACGGTTGATGAGCCTCTTTCTACCTCTTGGGTATATGAACGGTTGACACCACCTCTGGGTCAACTACCGATTAATTTCAAACGTCAGGTCCTTGCAGATTTCGTCCACTATCTGGGTGTGTTTATGCATCACTTCTTGACAACCATGTCTTTTTACTTGATCTGTCCCTGTGCTCTGGATGCTTTCCTGGTTTTAGGTGGGAGGTGGTCGATGACCTTGATGGCAGTGACCACTTTCCCATTCGACTATCATTTTCTGTGCCGATGCCACCAGAAAACAGCGTTAGTGATGCTCAAAGCGTGCACCGTGTTTTCATTTTCAGGTAATAACTGATTTTTCTGTCCTTGTTGAAGAGTTTATGTCGATTGATGAGGCTGTTGAGTTCTTCTCCTGCAACATCATCGCGGTGGGTTTAGCTAATGTTACTAGAACGTCTGGCCATTTTGCACGTAGTCTGATTACCTGGTGGTCGGCTGAGTGTTAGAAGGCTTGCAGACAGAAACGATACGCCTACATCCGAAATAAGCGCCGTCGAAACGATTTCACTTTCGTTGAGCTATGGCTAATATCCGGTATGTTTCAAAACACTATCGCTGCTCTTCTTGGTGGACATAATTGTTTTCATTTGACGGTAAAACCCCTCTTGTAGAGGTTTTGAAGTGAGTCAAAAAGATTCAGTGCTGGTTCTCGTGCGACTCCCCTCATTCCCGTTTCGAGGAGAACGGGAGGGCAATCTCGGACATCGCGTCCATGCTGGAACCTTCCACGAACGTTTTCTCCACATTCTCTATCCGTTATGTTCCTTCCACATCATTCAATACACGTCCTGAAGTCGCTGAAGGCCGCTGGCTGGACTTTACTTCAAGAGGCGGAGAACCCTTCAACAAGAGGTTTACGGTGAGTTGCTTTCCGCTCTCGCTTCGTACACTCTCACCGCTCCTGGTCCAAATGATGCCCTGGATACCATGCTTTTTACCTAGATAATCGAGGCGACATGGCATTTTTTCTAGATTTGTTCAACATGCTCCAGACAGTGGCTAATCTCCCATCTTTCTGGCGAATCGCTACATAAATCGCTTTGCGCAACCGGGGAGAGATCACTCTATCCCGATATGTTTGTGACCAATTTCTCTAACTTTCTGCGTGGGCAAGTTGATAGAGAAATTGGTAAATGATATCTTAGCTTACGAGGGGCGGTCAATAAGTTTTGCGAATTGGTAGGACAAAACAGAGGAATGGGGATGGCTGTTTGTGGGGGTGTTAGGCCGCACGCTCCTGCCTCGTCTATTTAAGAAGCAGTACCTGATCACAGATCGTCAGGCACAAATTTTCCAACAATGGAGAAGGTTGAGCACAGCGCAGTGATCAAATTTTTGACCAAGGAAGGCAAGAATGCAAAAGACATCCATGAAGGCATGGTTGCAGTGTACACCGATACCGCCTGTCGTAGAATGCCCCCCATTTTTGTTCTAAGAGTGCTAAGTGTCTAATATATTGATATTATAATAGTATCTTAAGGAATAGAGCCGTTGGTAACACGTAAGGATATAGAGAAACGCACAATAATTCCCAAAATAAACTTATATTTTAACTTTAACAATTGACTACACAAAATTTAAACATTAACCATAGTAATACTCTGAATATTATCATAAACCAGAATTAATTCAATTAGTTTGACCCTCTAAAATTAGTTAAACTTGCTACACACATCATTATATAAGATTTAGGCTTACGGACTCTACTGGAGTTTAAATCCCTCAGGAATGTTATTGTCTCACGATGCGTGCTGCCTGGCCAGATGTAGGTGGGCGAGATCACGCTGTGCCTTTGGTGAGGGTAGCAGCTGGGGGGTCCACATGGTTTTCCGGGGGGGGGGGTTCTTCAAGGACGAGAACAATTACGGTGCTTTATGCAGCACCAAGGTAGTCGTGGTCTCTCTGGCGAGAGGGAGTCAAACTTGGTTCTTAAACCAAGTTAACTTGGAGTACGGTGTAACCACCGAGTAACGAGCTCGAGGGGGAGCTTTTCTCCTTCGTTACTTAATTCCTCATGGACGAGGACTGAACTCGGGGAGGGTCTTCTTCAAGGGCGAGGATCGATGATGGGGGGGGGGGTTTCCTCTGACGAGAATAAGTTACTTAAAGTTCGGTTTGGTAACCAGGAACTAGCTCGAGGATGAGCTTCTTCTTAGTTCCAGTCTTCTTCAAGGGCGAGTATAACGGAGGGGGATTACTCTGACGAGAATAAGTTGAACTTGGTTCCTCAACCTAGTTAACTTATGAGTTCGGTATGGCCACCCAGTAACGGGCTCGAGGGGGAGCCTTTTCCTTCTTTCTTTAATTCCTCAAGGACGAGGAATACCCCTGGTGTTTAAGATGCACCAGAATATGAGGAGTCTCTCTGACGAGAGTAAGTTGAACTTAACAAAGTCAACTTAACGTTTGGTTTGATAACCAGGAACTAGCTCGAGGATGAGCTGCTTCTTAGCCTCTTAAGGTACCTAGGTAGCCCTGCCTCTCTTGCAAGGTACTTCTTGGTCTGGCGAGCAAAGTAATCTACCTCTCCAGTCTCGGTAGCCCGATCTTAATTCGGGGACTTCATCACCTAGAGACTGACGTATACTACCGCCATTTTCCTCAGTGTTCCTCATTTATACCTTGTCACCCCACTGGGGGAGTGGCAAGGGGGAAGGGGCTTGACGACGGCCCCAGGAGGGTTCTTATGCCAAACGGTTTTCCCACCAAGTCTTACATCGGCTCCTCGTTATCCTTCGAGCTTGGGAGAAACACGTCTCCAATTTCTTATTTGACGTGAAATTGAATCTCACTCTCCTGGGGGAGATCTTGCATTTTAACCTTTAGGTCTTTCATATTTCCGAGTGGTGGGGCGCTGCGGTTACGCGCTTGACCCGCCGGTGCCTGGGGGCGGATGTCCTTGCGGTAACCGCCTCATGACTCCACCGCGAGAGAACAGGGGGGGGGGGGGGGGGGCGATTCCCCTACACCGCCCCTTCCTATGCAACCATTGCTCGCTGGAATAGGGAGTTCCGCCATGGTCGTGAGGCCCTTGAAGATGACCCCCGTCCAGGACACCCGTCAGAAGTGACCAACGAGAACAATGTGGCCCGTGTGGAGAGGATCATCCTCGAAAATCGACGGGTGAAGGTCGAAGAAATCGAGCAAGAACTTGGAATATCACATGGAAGTGTTATCAACATCATCCCCGACAATTTGGCCATGACCAAGGTATCTGCCCGTTGGGTCCCTAGAAACCTCATGCCCCATGATCGACTTCAACGTCGTCAAAGTCCACAAGGCCAGAGTTGCACAAGCTGCCCTGCGCGAGTGCGGATTCGAGGAGCTCAACCATATCCCCTACAGTCCAGATCTGTCCGCTAGCGACTATTTTTTATTCCGCCAGCTCAAGGCTGCACTGCGTGGACGCCGGTTTGGGGACGATGAAGATGTGCAGCTCGCCGTCCAGGAGTGGATTGAACAGCAGTCGGGAGATTTCTGGTTGTCGGGAATTCGAAGCCTCAGGGACAAGTGGCGCAAGTGCATTGAAGTCGAGGGTAGTTATATTGAAAAATAATAAAACACTTTTCCTCATATCTCGTTTCCTTATATCTAAATTGCAAAACTTATTGACCGCCCTCGTATATATATATATATATATATAAATATTGTATTTCACCCCCACCCTCCATTTTCCTTTGCAGAGAGGGAAAAAATTATCTGAGGAATTTAAAAGAACTGCTAGTATGGATGAGACGACTCAATAATAATCAGGAAAATGAATAATTATTCTGTCTCGGCCTTCTGTACCTAAGGGTAAAAACTTAATTAATACTAATTCTTTACATCCTCGTGGGGCTCCCTGAACCGCGGGGCCCGTACCACGTGCTACATGTGCTAAAAAGTCAAACCAGCACTGCGCCATGGTGTTTTTCGATCGGGAGAATATTTATAATTCCACATGTCGGTACGGTATCACGCAGAACCTCTACACGATGGGGGCCATGGAACACTTATCACTTTTCATAAAGTTGTGGGCTTTCACCGTTTATTGGACTTGTTTTTCTACCGACGCCTCAACTGGGATGCCCATTTTTGCAGCCATAGGGTCTCTTGTACCTGCGCAATGGACATTCTTCTTTCCGTGGCTTTCAGCACTTATGGTGTTGATAGCGATACTCCTCTCCTGTTTTATCGCTCCTTTGTTCGCTCAAAGATTGACTAAACATGGGAGTTTTACGCATCTGCAGCCGAACGTGAATTGTGGATAGTGGACCCGAGCCACCAAACCGTTCTCTTTCTGGTGACCATTGCATTCAGAACTTCGCCTATTTAGAGCTTACCTTTCGATGCCAGGTAGATATAACTTGTCTTTTCCCGTGCACAGTAAATTATGCGGTTGTATGCGCGAATCAGGCACCTCTCCCATTCGCCAACAGCTCTCATTGCATCCGCTATCCATCTCGACGGTGTCTATGCCTTCTAGAGACACCAGGCATATCGGACCGAGAACTCGGTGTGAGTCTCGGTCATAATCTTCTCTTTCTTCCTTACGCTACTCGGGTTTTCCTACCAGTCTTACTTTAATAATTGATTTTTACAAGGTCAGTGTTGTCTGAATGTGCATCTACTGTTACCCCAAATTTATACCTATAGCCAACCAAATTTTACTAATTAAATTCCCCATCATAATTTTTTTAACGCAATAACCTGTAAGTTTTACATTACTCCCTATATTAACGTTAGAAATCTTCCATTAATTCCATGGTTTGAATGTTTAAATTTTTATTTACAATGTTAGTCTATTCACGAATTTGTATTTTCCAATACCAGAAGATGGGTGAAATTTACAGCCGAAACGTTGTTGTTATCAAAAGATGAATTTCCCTCTCCACGTCCTTTCGTTTATCCTACAATATATATATATATATATATATATATATATATATATATATATATATATATATAATTATTATTAAGGATTTTTTAAATGTGTATAGTTATTCGGTAACGCACATATAGCGTAATTTTACAGTAAATGCAGTATGTTATTGTAGAAACTAGAGTGGTAAACTGTATAAAACTAATAATATCGGCATGTTACTGTATTTAATGCAGTGTACTATTGTAGATTTTCACAATAACATAATACACAAAAATTAAGATTCATACATTGTTACTGAGAAAAAATACTATAAGTTACTGGCTGCTGAGTTGCCTGTAAATTACTGTAAAACTATAGGAAATATTTTACATCATAGCAACAAATATCGCTTCCCCCTCCCTCAGAATTTTCTAATGCATACTCTCATCTGGGTACTTGGATTTTCTATTTTAACGAATGCATCATTACCCTGAATCTATTATTTTACATGTCGACAACATCTACTGGCTTCTCAAGCTACAGAACCACCCACTTACTGAGATAATGACTTCTGTGTCAACCTGCTGTGTCATTTGCGATCTGCGTATCGGGGTGTATTTGATAGCTGTGCTTCAAGTGGTGAGTAGAACATAAACTAACCTGTCCATTTATATAAAGAAGCTTTAAAGAATGTTAGTGTGAACAGAAGGGATATTTAGTCTTATTTACTCGCCTCTTAAGTAAATTATTTAAATTAAATCCACCCATCACTTTAATTACTGTTATCCTTTGCTTGTCTGGTAGTATTCTAAAATTTATTTGGGAGAATAAAGAGAGAAAAGTCATAATTACATTTATACTATAGTGCAAAGGAGATTGGGATCTTGAATTCACAGAAGATATGAAGTCGTTCAAAAGTCACCGGAGATAAGATTATGGAGAGGATAAGGAAAAGCTGGCTTTCTCTTCAGTCACTCGATACTTAAATCTTATCCAGAGAGAGCTAGAAGGCGAGATAACTATAGAATTATGGATTAGCAAGAAATGCATGTCCATTCTAGCTAGAATAAGTGAAAAGATGACTAAAGGTGGAGGAGAGCACTCATGCTATAGCTTAAACGTACCTAAACTTAATAGCTCTATATAGAAGACCGGCAAGAAGACCGGCAAAATGGAAACAAATATTTAAAAAACATTGAAAAAATGTAATAGATTGATTCCATGCTTTAAGTAATTTAATCCTCCTCCTTGCTATTCCGATGGGCTTTGAAAAGACCACTAGGGACAGAGATAAATAACCAAACCTCATCTGAAATTCATTCGAGTTGAAGGTGTTTATATATATATATATATATATATATATATATATATATATATATATATATATATATATATATATATATATATATATAAATAAATAAATAAATAAATATATATATATATATATATATTTTAGTGTAGTTGGGTAGCAGTCTTTCTTGAATGCAAATTTTGTTGAAGACCATTGTGTATTTCGCCTTAATTAATTTCCTTTGGCAACTTTCTCTTCTGCTAACTATCTTTTTTATTCCATCTTGTAGATGATGCATCACTTGTCCTGTATTCACCTCTTTTAAATGAATGTGTTTGGTAAAAGCTAAACTAAATTGCTGAGCTTTCGATCTTATTCGATCATCTTTGGAGCGTTTTGATATGTTCTCGCCTCCTTTACCGATGTAATGAGTGGAGTGAGGTTCTGACAGAATGAAAGAAAACGATTTTTAACGGGTATTTATTCCACCTAGGTTGAGCGTAACGTTAGAGGAAAGGTGCCAGTCTGGTGAGTGGAATTTTAAAATAATGTTAATGTTCGATTCCAGCTAGTCGCTTGACTGTTGATGGCCGGCTTATCTTCGTTTATTAATATAGTTTTTAAGATGTTCAGCCTACCTTTATTAACCTCTTTTCTTTTAATAGGGGTGTTGTCAACTAGCATATCTCTCGTTAGGTTAATGTTATGAGCACTCTCCATATGATTTTTAGGTCTTCCGCTTTGCAGATGCATGGTTAAACGTCTCGGAAGTGTAGTAGTTGTCATGCCAATATATTTTGAGTTGTTATAAAGCTTACAGTCTTTATCGGGGCAGGTGAACTCGTAAACTATGTTGGTTGACTTGAGATTCGAGGAGTTTTGGCAGCTGTTGTTTTTCATTAGGAGATTGCTGGCTTTTGTTATTTTATAATAAATGATGAGTTGAATTTTATCAATTTGATAATACACTTTGATGTTATTGACTTCTCCCTCATTACTTTCAGTTTTATCCGTATCTTTGCAATGATTATTTTAAAATGATTGGAGTTGTTTGTCAATCATGCTGTTTGAGAAACCGTTGTTGACGAGTGTCTGTTTTACTCGTGCTATCTCTTGGTGGAAAAGTTCCCACGTAGAGCAGCATTTATGTGTTCGGCGGATGTATGAGCCGATTACACTTATTTTATACCTTTCTGGCCATTTACTCTTCGCATTGAGGCATCTTCCCATATACGTACTTTTTCTATCTACTTTAGTGATGTAGGTATCATTGATGTTTTGAACCTCAACGTCCAAGAAAGGGAGTTTATTGCCCGTGCTCAACTCATAAGTGAATTTTAACACGGATTCTGCTCAAATTGCTGCTTGATGTTTATCAGATGTTTTTCGTTTTGGATGTTGATGTAAATGTCGTCTACGTATCGGCAATATGTGTCAATAATCTCTCTTCAAGTTTAACCATATAATATATATATATATATATATATATATATATATATATATATGAAATGAATAATTCACAAAGTAGCACGTGGAATTCGCAATGAATGCAATGTCCCGCAGGAAAAATAAAAAAAGGTGCTTCCAAGTACTTTCGAACTTTATTCAGTTCATTCTCAAAGATAACTACAAAAGAAAATAATATAATAACGGTATATATAAACTAGTAAAAGATAAAGGACTGATTCTAAGACAAGAAATCACCAATGAGGAAGCAAGAATGGGATGGGTAAATTCACATTAAGATTTAACTATAACAGGTAGCAAGGTTAAACCGAGAGGCAAGAAAGAGTCAAGAACAGAGCCAAAAGGGTTAAAATGATTAATGGATAAAGCAATTGTCTAAAGAGAGAGATTATGAGAGACACGAGAAGTAAATTGAAACAAAGGGGAGAGGGACAAAGAGAGAGGAAAAGAAATAAAATAATGTTAATACAAAATCAATTCAATAATTAAATTGACACATCGGGTTCCCATAAAAATGAAAATTGCCCCCCAAAATAATAGGAATATAAGTCAAAGCTAATTTCTTTAAAAATTAGTTTTTTCATAACAACATCAATTTTAAAAAGGCCAGGAAAAATGTTAAAGTTATTAAATTGGTTTATACATGAACATTCAACAAGGTTTCTTTTAATTGAGTCATTTGAGCGAAAAATAAATTTTGCTGAATTCCAATTAATTAAGGGGTTATTTTCGGACATATGCACAAAAAACGCACTATTATTTGCAGCTCTCCTAACATTATATATATATATATATATATATATATATATATATATATATATATATATATATATATATATATATATATATAGAGAGAGAGAGAGAGAGAGAGAGAGAGAGAGAGAGAGAGAGAGAGAGAGACAGACAGACAGACAGACAGACAGACAGAGCAACTATCGTTTTTCCGATCGTTACTATTTTTACTCACTGTGCTTCTTTTAACAGATATATGCTATAGCTTTGGGGTTGACAATTTATCAAGGAGCAGGTAAGACATTTTTATTCTTATTAAAAATAAGATTAGAAAAAATAACATGAGTATCTGGGGCAGGAACTTTTTTATGAGGATAGCAAATTAAATATTAATATTGTGAATAAAATGAAAATGCGTGAACGATACATCATTGGAAATTGTAACAAAGAAACACTTTAACCTGCCAAACCACTTCTCATAAGATCAACCACTAAAACGAAATATCTAAAACGACTTAAATTTGATAAAATTAAATAAAAATAACACGATAAGAGAATAAATTCACATCTGCATACCAACAGTTCGCAGTCATCCGAGAAGCTTAGGAACTAACCATTGAACCTTATTTTTGGTCCTCAGACTGGGCTTTTGTTATTTCTGAAATTAATTCCTTAACCGTGTCACCTATAAATAAATACCCAATCGCTCTTAAATGATTTAAAGATAACACCAATGATGAACCATATGATCCATCAGTTCTGCAGATTTTTTTTTTTCTTCAGGAGGAGAGATGGGTTCTTTGGAAATCTTCCTTTATGGGGTTCTTGGTCTTTGTATCTTGAACGCAATTCTGATGTTCGTAGGATCATTAAAGGTAAATAAATCTAAAAGAGAGTTTCAGCATTGTATCATATACGTTGCATTGTTTTATATTTAAGGTCAACAGCGATACAAACTAAATGAAAGGAGTTCACAGGTGAGATTAAACTTATAATTATTACTATATTTTTTATTTATTTTGCAACCCAGTTACTGTATAAAAACAAGAAAGTGCTAGAAACAGTTGTTAAAATGGAAGAAGTGAATATTTAGTGAATATGTATATGCAACAATGGATAGTCATTCAATTGTACTCTGAATAATTTTTCTTGCTAACAATTGACAAAACAACGCATTAAGTTAATATTTACAAGTGTGTTTGATAGTACAATATATTATTTAGTTCAACAGATTGAACTCCTGTTCTCCATGGGGAATTGTATAAGCAAAAAGACCTTGTGGAGGCACAACTCAGGAGCGCTCTCCAAAATGACCTGGATTGGAGCGACAATAATATGATTGGATACCGCAGTTTCAAAAAGCTATTTCTCGCCGTCACTAAAAAACGACAGATGCTTTAGTATTAAAGTGAGCAACCGAGACAATCCTGTCTAGCCCTAGCTTTCCACTCAGAGAGTTGTGTGCGAGTTCACCTTAATCCTTTGCTATCGAAAAACTAGAGGGACATGATCTAGTGGATCTGCGGCAAAAATCAATCAGATTTGGACTCAGAAACCTCAGTAACCCCTTGTGACATTGGTTTGACCTACATATCTCTAAAAATAGCCGATTTAGCACCCCTAGTTGCTAGGTGGCCCCACCTGATGGTCATCTTATATCATATTTGAACTCAATGACCTCAATTACCTTTAGTAGCATTGGTCTTAGTTGGCTACATTGAGCCAGCGAGTGGTTGCGGACAGAAGATGAACACAACACGAGATTTTCATGACCCATAGACCTGTTTGCTTGGCTGCAGTTAATGAAATGATCAGGGACCAAACGTGCAGGCTACAAACATACCTGACAGACTACGAGCTCTCTTTTTTTCCTTCAACCAGTTCACTTGCTCGGATTTCCCCCCTTCTATAGAATGGCATAGATATAGTAAAAAATCAAATAAAATTTATTTGATTAATAATACAAATAGTTATTTACTAGATTTAAAGTTCCCTTATCTAGCTGTGACTTAGCCACTCAGTGGCATTAAACATCAAAAGTTACAACCAAACACTAAGGACCTCCTGACATATACCCCTGTAAGGGGCTGCCAGATTGACGGGACACAGCGCCCCGTCCAGCCCCAGGTTAGCCTCTTCTCCGCATTCCGTTAACACCTTTTTCCCTTTTTGTATCACCTCTCTTCCTCAACCTCAAAGCATTTGGTTCAACCAGATAGAAATGCGCCTTCTGAGTTCCGAACCGGGATCCTAACTAATCGTCGGTAGGCCTGATACTTTGGGACTAGCCCTAGTTTGCCCCTCCCCATCAATGACACTGGAATATTGGCAGCCGCGGTGGTTACTGGAAACCAGAATTCTGGTGCCTTTCTCAGGTTTCTGCCCCCTCAACGGTGAAAACAAGCTAAACGGAACGATCAAGGATTAATTAAGTCCGCTCTGTTTTTGTTGTAACAAATTCTTTATTTCTACCATAGCCAATGGATACGATAACTACAAGCAAAGAAAAAAACAGCGCATCTCCCCTCCCTCCTCAAGCCTTTCCCATGCAACCCTTCTAGTTTGCTAAATACTGATCTTGGTTCTGGGGCTTCCTTCTCACAACTAGGGGTCGCAAATTACCGACAATATTTTTATCGATAAATTCTCGAGAAAATTTTTGATTACCGGTAAATTCCCGATATATTTCTAGTTAAATTAACTGTATTAGAAATTTTTAAAAATCACATGTATATAAAACTTTTTAATGAGATCCTTTGCCATTATGAGTTTTTATAACCAATAAAAGTGTTTATCTTTATTTAGAATGTATAGCATATGACAGTAATATTCTCCTCATTTAAAAAAAATATATATTTCGAAAACATAAGACATTATTTACTTTTGTTTTTCATTCTTATTAAAAAAACTATATAGGAACATAAATTTTCAAAAACAGAAGACGTTAATTTTATCCTTATCTAAAAAAGCAAAATTTCAAAAACTTAAGACAAAAATTTAAATGACATCTTTTGAAATTATGAATATGGCAACGATGCTTAGGTTTCTTATTATTAAATACGAAAGAAAATTGTTTATTAAGCGTAAACTTAAATAATCATAAAGTTACATTAAATTACCGATTAAAGGGTATCGGTAAATACGCGGTAATTAAATTTAATTTATCGATAAATTACCGGTAATTTTTTATCGGTTGTGACCCCTACTCACGACCCTCAATCCCCTCGTTACAGCGTGTGAGCGCATGTCGAGGGCAAGGCCTCTAAGGTCCTCCACAACAACGTTGAAGAGCTGAAGTCTTCCGTCATTCGCGTGTGAGCCAACATAAGGAAAGACTTCGTCCACAACGTGTACGCGGCTTTCAGGTCCACCCTGGAAGGCGTGCTCTCTGTCGAGGGCGCCCACATTGATTAATATTATAATTATTACAATTTAACATTGCAATTAATACTACAATTTTTATTGTTAAAACAATAAAAACGTGTCTAACTGCATCAAAACTCTCATTGTGTCCTTTGTTGAGAGCGTCGTCACGAGTGTAACAGGACTTTTGCAATACCCAGGTTTTACTAATTAAAGAAAAATCAAGATATGCACATCAACATGATCAGCCCGTCACCTTTATCTCTGCACTCGTACTTTCTTTCATTCTTCACGCAACCTTTACTCTTCTCATCCACTGTTATTTTCACCCCAATTTTCTATCCAACATAAACAACAACAACACACAGTGGGATAGCTAAAATTGGTTGTTGCTGATCTATGCTTCAATGTCAGAGGCGGTAGTCGATAGCGCGCAATGCATGTAGCATTCCCCGTCCAAATGGTTTCGTTGTTTGAGTTTGATTGTGGGTAAAGTCGAGAAACAAGACGCACAAAGATACATAAGTTGCAAAAACAGAATGAGAATTTTCAATACGTTGTTGTTCAGGTTTTGGTTTGCTCCGCGGATATGAACTCGGAAATCCTCGAGGTATTATGCATAAAATTTATTCTTGGCGGAAAAGTCATGTGTGAGCTCCAAGAACTCATGGAATTCACCCACCTGACACATGAATTGGTTTCTCGCCAACCTCATTAAAAAGGAAATAATGTTTGAACTGATCCTCCCCCAAAGTTTCAAGTGAACGATGATTCCTTCCTTCATTGGGTCTATGATGTGACCTGACCAAGTATGAAACTCATGGGCAGAAAAGCTTCAATATTTTCCTTTCTAATTCTTAGTCTTTTTCCTCAAAGCTGAAGTTTTGTTATGTAAGCATTGATGACATCATTGTGAACAATCTTATTGTTACTTGTCCTTGCAGTTTCTTTTTTAATTCATTCAGAGATTCTCAAGATATCAGAAAGATAAACCAGACGGGCTTCGAATCTTCTATTATTGAAGGCAGACAACATGTTCACCTTGTTTTAAACATGTCCTTCCAGATTTCGCGGAAGAGGTGAGCGTTGATGGCTGATCCTTTCACGTAGTTCATCACAATGGCTATGATGACTATTAAGACTGCATTCAGGTTCTTTGGAATTGTCTTTGAAGCGAGAGACTATATGTGGACCATAACGTGCGTTCCTCTCACTCTAGGGTACTTTTGCTTCTCGAGAGCAACAAATCCTGAAGCTGAGCCAATCAAATTAGGGCCACCAGCCGTGCAAACCCTTTATGGTTTTTTCCATCTCAACCCGGTCACTTCGAAGAAATCTGTTACAACTTTCATCACATCATTTGCCTTTGTTGTCTTTAACTGCTGGCAAAACAGGAACTATTGCTCGATCACTTTGTCGGTAAGTTAACGAATGAAAAAAGGTAGTTGTGAAATGTTGGCTAGATCTATGCACTCGTCCAGATACTATAATGTCAGTCCATAACATGTAGAAATCATGATTAAATAATATAATTCATAATTACACTGAGGAGCACCGCGCCACTATACAACTCCACGTAGCCTACATAATTGCCCGATCAGCGCCAAAGCCCCTCCCGCCTCACTCTTTCATAACAATGAATAATTATCAGTCAGTAACATCACATTCTGAAGAGTACCTACAGTACACACTATAAAAAAATCCATTGACATGCCTTATTCAGGTCAGGTAAACAAAGCTGGAGAAAGTGAAGCAACAACAGCATGTGTCAGTTGATAAGTCATGGAGCTCCACTAGCGTTGCCAGATTCAAAACAAAATTATCATTCTGACCATAAAATTATGGAATTTCGATCAAAATTACCGTACATGGTTAGTACTAAAGGCAATCGTAGCATAAATTTTGATTTGTATTTTTAGATAGAACTTGAAGAAAAGTCAATTGCCACCAGGGGTATATTTCCCCAGGTTTGGAAATACAGTTTTACATTAATTATCAGAACCCATATTCACGTTGCAAAAGGTGTGAGCAGTGAAGGTCATGTCAATATCTCATCAACAAGTATTATTCAACTTTGCACGACCAACTGGGCTCCATCTTAGATGCAATGAGGAATCAAACTCTTAATGAATTGTAAGTCGAATTGCTCTATGAATCTTCATACAAACGATATAAAAAATCATCTTTAGTAATTTTTTATGGATGAATATAATGTTAATACAGGTCATTTATTTGAACTCATCATATGTGAGGTTC
Source organism: Ceratothoa steindachneri (assembly GCA_963969495.1). Lineage (NCBI taxonomy): Eukaryota > Metazoa > Arthropoda > Malacostraca > Isopoda > Cymothoidae > Ceratothoa > Ceratothoa steindachneri. The sequence goes on from OZ018320.1 coordinate 179,061,702, forward strand.
GGTACTATTAACAACATATGAACATTATTGGAAATGGTGTTTTCATCCTAAAAATCTATAAACAGTCTAAAAAGGTGAAGCTTGATTAACTACTGAGTCTTCAACTTTGATATACTATATATTATTAAGGAAAACGATCGACGCATGTCTTCTGTTTCATGAGTGTCTCCTATTTATCCGTGTTTTTCATTTTCAGAGGTTCGTTTATGTGTTGTGGGTCTCTGCTTTCCTGGAGTTCGCTTTAGCCGCTGCTTCTCTCTTTACTGCCCTTCTAATATTCCGTGAAGAAGAACTCTCAAGTGGATTTGTCTTCGTGTTCATCTCACTTATACAATTCTACTTTTGCATCGTTATAATATCTCTTTCTAGAGAGGTATGTAGCAAGTAAATGTGAATGAGTCGTTTTTTAATTTTATTTTGGTCGATCACCGAGAAACGAAAGGAGCGACCACTTTGCATCTCTTTAGGATGTATAATATTTTAGTAAATATCGGTAGCAACTTAAGAAAAGCTTTTATTTGAGGCTTCTAAAATCTAGCCACTATTACATAGATAAAAATGGATATAATATTAAAAAATCCAAATAGAGGGAGGATTCAAATAACTCGTATATTTTATGCTGTCAGTTGCAGAAAAATAAAAGGCTTAATTAAGCCTAAAAAGTAATTATGGCGTCCATTTCCCCATTTCAGTTTGACCCCAAATGACCTAACTGAAAACCTGAATCTTAGGAGGCCAATTAAAGGATCCGTCGGGCCTTTTATTGATTAAATTTAAAGTAAACGACCAAAGCCAACGAGGGCACCCCTAACTCAAAAAGTTTAGAGGAGAAAAGAAAGAAGTGGCGAAATGCGAACCATTCATATGAGCGTCGACGATATGAATGACAACTGCCATAGACCACTCGGCCATCACGAAGCTTTAAAAAAAGATTGCGTTTAAACCTAGCTTATAAACCACATATTTCACACTCGTTACATTACATGGTGTTCAAGGCCAGGGGACGGGCAACTTTTTCTAATCGTGTCAAGCGTCCCTAATGAAAGTAGGTCTCCTTGCTGGGACGATGGTCAGGATTAGGAAAAGTTGCCCGTCCACCTGGTCTCGAACACACTGTATCGTGACGATTGCGAAATATCCGCTTTATAAGCTTGGTTGTTCTTTTTGTAAATATCCACACGCGTTTACATATATATTCTTGATTGAGAAAAGTAATCGGTTTAAGAAACGAGCCAATATTTACCTACAGTTATGGCCAAAAGCTTTGATACTAATATATATTTTTATTTTGTTTATTGGTTTTTAAAATTCGAATGATAGAAATAATTATTCTAATATTTAAATTATTGAAGGCTTATTAAAAAACCAGCATTTCAATAATAATAATAATAATAAAACTATTCCTTCGCTGAATCTAAAATCGCGTTCTGGTCCTGTTCCTGTAGAAGGTGAGTTTCAGTCCCCAGAGCTTTGCTATTCAATCAAAAGGGTAAAATGAGGACAAATATGGGTTAAATGAATGATGTTGTGTAATTATAATGTATTTTGTAATATTTTTTTATAAAAATAAATGTTTGAATCTTTTGCAATTCCAGAAATGGTTCTTTCCAAAGAAAAGCATGCAATCATTGTTACTTTACACCAAAGTGGACTGAAATGCAAGGAGATATTGCTAAGGGTATTGTATCAAGGAGCACCATCTTTACGATCATTAACTTAAAAAGACTGGTTATAAGCCTGAGAAGAAGTCTCTTCGACTCCCAAGCGCTTCAAATAAACGCCAAAATCGCTCCCCGGTGATGTCCAGCTCAAGAATCTGGTTGCTTTAAGTGCAAGTTTGCTTGCTATTTTTCGGAAAGAGGTAAATATTAACGCCTCAGCGGCCACAGTGAGGCGGAAACTTTTCGACAGAGGTCTCGAATCGAGAAGGGCTGCGCATCTCATCATGAAGAACCTTATGGATTGGCTCCACTTATGTAGGAAATATAAAGAATGGACTGTCGAAAACTGGAGCAAAGTGATGTTCTCTTATGAAGCTCCTATATGCTCGTTTGGAGTTTATGGAAGATCTCTTCCTAGGAGGAGAAAGGGGTAGCGCTCTCACAAATCTCGTGTCGTGCTCACGGTGAAGGATCTGGACACACTCCGGATTCTTATCTAAGGGAACTGGAGCACTAATAATTTTGCCAATAACACTGCCATGAACTCAAAATGGTACCAAAAAGTGCTTCATCAACACCTTTTCCAAACAGTTCAGGATTAATTTGGGGATGGTGACTGTATTTTACAGCATGATTGTGCATCTTAACACAAAGCAAAAGCAATAACATTTTAATAAAGTTCTTGGCTGAAAATAACATCAAACCTTTGGGACCTTGGCCCGATAATTCGCTAGATTTGAACCCAAAAGAGAATTTAGGACGATACTCTAACTGGCGGTTGATAAGCAAGAGTCATCCAATTGGGCGCAGTTGCGGGTACTGAATGAACAAAAATGGAGCAATATCAGCCAAGATATACCCCAATTTTATCTTAAGCATGCCAAAACGAATTAAAGCAGTCCTAAAACACAAGGGATATAATTGTAACTATTGACTGCATTTATTAATAAAATGTGTTTGGGTTATAATATTTTTTTATATTTTTCTTTCAAATTATGACACAAACTTATTCAAAGAAAATGCAACCTTTGATTAGTTCTATTAATTTTCTTTTAAGAAAAAATATAGTAGTCTCAAAACATTTGGCCATAAGTGTAGGGAAGAAACAATGAGGGAGGAGGGTGGGGGAAATAAGAGGGTAAGTCCATCCAATGACCTGCGGGGTTTTGTGATAAGATGATAAATGGTTATTGCATTGATGGTTTCCCATGGTTCAAATCACTTATAAGTGCCTTTGAATGGCTAAATGAAGCATCTACCACTAGATGGCGCCAAATTCGATGGCAGATTTGTAATCTCCAGTGTGAATAACCATATGTCCTATGGTCATATGGGTCACTTCATGGCTCGAAATGAGTACAATTGAACTTTACCCCTTTTGAAAAAAGCGACGCCTTGATCTGGCGCTTAGCCGCAGGTAAAAAGAGTATGAAAAGTGATGATGGTAAAAAAACAAAACAGTAGAGATGACTTGGGATTTATATCAGAGGTTTAAATGGTTTTGTTTTTTTTCATTTTGTAGATTACGGAAATGAAAATGCCAAGCAGCAGCCTGAGTTTGGCCTAAAGAGGGTGGAAGGGCTCGAACTCAGCGCCTCCCATTGAGGACTGCAATCAACATCGATTCGTAAACGCATGTGTATTTTATTTCTGAGAATTTTTTTTACATAGAAAAATAATCATGGAAAACTCCATGGCGGATCTGTGTGTGCATATCCATGGAAGAGAAGCTTCCATATATTTTAATAAATATCTGAAGTCACGAATTTGTTTTTGCACTGATGACTACAGCATCACCTCTCTGTATATTGACTAATTGGTCCCACTAGCACGAAATTTAATGGCGAATGATATTTGCCCTACTTTGGATGAAAAATTTAAATACACTTGGCCATAAGTGTATGGCTTACACGTATCTAAACTTAATAGCGTCTATATAGCAAGGGTAAAACAGACCAGCAAAATGGAAAAAAATAGCGGTCGAAAATAAGTTCAACTTCGACGAGATTTGTGTGAACATAGAGGGCGAAGAGAGGGAAACGAGTCAAGTATGGCGGGAGGGGGACAAGGGGGGCGATTACATACTGAAGAGACAGCGGTCTTGCCTGAAGTAGCGTGTAAATTGGCAATACGCCTGAATCAGAAAATGACAAACCGACCTTGGGTTTGCTCTCTCTCTCTCTCTCTCTCTTCCTTCCCTCACTCTGTCTGTCTGTCTGTCTGTCTGTCTCTCTCTCTCTTTCTCTCTCTCTCTCTCTCTCTCTCTCTCTCTCTCTATATATATATATATATATATATATATATATATATATATATATATATAGTACAAGAGAAAGAAGAATTGGACGCGAATGAGCAAATGAGACAAGAAACCGGAGTTTTTTAAAGGCAAGAGAGAGGGACATTAGAAGAATCCAGAATCAAAGGGAGCCAGGAATTCAAAACTTTTTTTCCCCTGGCGTTATTTCTGTCTTCTCGGTAAAGGATCGCCTTCACTGTGCCGCCCTCTGCTCCCTTTGATTCTGGATTCTTCTAATGTCCCTCTCTCTTGCCTTTAAAAAACTCCGGTTTCTTGTCTCATTTGCTCATTCGCGTCCAATTCTTATTCCTCTTATATATATATATATATATATATATATATATATATATATATATATATATATATATATATATACAAGGTGTCCCAGAAAAAAGTTAACCGTACTTTGAATTATTATAACTCAAAACCTATTAGACAATTTTGAGTTCTGCAAAAAAATAACAACAAATTTAACAACTATTTATCTGTCGATTCCGGAAATTTCATTAAATTCCCTTTTACGATCTTGATACACTAATGGGTTTAGTGGAGGCTATCAAAAATATGTTTGCGCAAGGAAGTAAAATAATTAAACTTGGAAGTTTAAAATCAACAAATATATTTAAATCCATTTTTAACAAAAACACCTCTTCATATGGGTAATACAAATTCATTTTTTTTTTTTTCTAAGCACCGTTTCCTTCCACATGTCCTCCATTTCTTTCCAAGCACAGTTGCGCCTTTGATCGCATTGATTGAACAACCTTTTTGATTAACTTGTGATTTTCCTTAAGTGTATTGACTTCAAGTCTGATACTATCTCTTAACTGGTTGATGTTTTGTGGTGGAGTAGAATACACTTTATTCTTTAGATATCCCCATAAGACATAATCGCACGCTGTTAATTCAGGGGATATTGGGGGCCATTCAATTGCATGATTTAGCGCGACAATGCGGTTGTCAAACGTTTCTCTTAGTTTTGTTCTTACAGCAAGCTGTATATGAGCTGCTGCGCCGTCCTGAATCCACCAAAGTCTATTGAATTGATTGCCGTAAATCTTGCGGAGTTCCGGAAAGATCCTTTCGTTGATCATGCTAAAGTAGGTAGCACTATTAAAGTTATTCTCGTAAAACAATGGGCCGATAAGATAGCCATCCCGCATATTCCGATCCACAAAGACACTTTCTGCTGACAAATACGTGTGTCAAATTTGAATGCTGGGGGGAGGGGGGTCAGCGGCGAATATTGTCGAATGTTATGGCTATTTACCTTTCCATTCATGAAAAAGGCTGCCTCGTCACCAATCATTGTTTTCCAAGAAACGAGCAGGTTTATGGAGAAGCCATTCAACAAATTGTCTACGACGAGGAAAATCAGTTTCAAGAAGCTGGTGTCTTGCATGCATCTTATAGGGATGCCATTTTAAGTCACTTTTAATATGCGGTTAAATGATGACTTTGACAATTGTAACCCATTCTTTCTGACTGATACACGTGGATCTTGAAGAAGTGTCATCTGAACATTTTCCATATTTTCTGTTGTTCTTATGGTTCTCATACGACCCGAACGACCTTTATTTAGATTTAAGCATGTTCCTTCATGCTGGTATTTGCGAACATTTTTCCATATTGTGGGCTTGCTTGGTGGGTGCCTACCTGGAAAACGTTGTTCAAATGAATCTTGTACTTGTTTAATACTGCCAGTCTTAATAAAGTTTGTGACTACAAATACGCGTTTATCTTTTGTTAACTGCATGATTAAAAAGGTTCTATGGAAGTAACCTTTGACACAGAAACGCTTTGATTTGCTAAGTAAGCAATAATGACGATACCATAGCGCAGCGTGGCTGAAAAACCACTGTAAAATGGTCTATACTTTGCTTGAAGAATCGCACAGTGCCCTAGACTACCTAGGCTTCTCTTGAAAGTGCACGGTGGTCTAGTCTTCCTAGGCTTCGTTTCATTATTTTACTTCCTTGCGCAAACATATTTTTGATAGCCTCCACTAAACCCATCAGTGTATCAATATCATAATAGAGAATTTAATGAAATTTCCAGAATCGACACATAAATCGTTGGTAAATAAAACACTTTTTGCAGGATCAGAAAATCTCCATTAGGTTTTGAGTTATACTAATTCAAAGTACGGTTAACTTTTTTCTGGGACACCTGGTATATATATATATATATATATATATATATATATATATATATATATATATATATATATATATATATATATATATATATATATATATATATATATATATCCCCCCTCTCTCTCTATGCTCTAGTAAATAATAGGAAGCCAATAAAGAATAAGATTGGACCAGTGAGAGACCGTGATGCTACGTAGTTTCAAATAAATTCACTAACTTATGACATAGCTTGCATTTTAAACAATTATATTATGACTGTTTATACTAAAGAAGAAATCCCTTATATATGTAAATGAAATAAATATTGTAAATAAAGTCAAGTACTCATTAGAATATGGTAGCTGTATGGCCGAAGATGTTAGTAATTTAATTAATAAAATTAATAAAATACATGTGAACAAATCATTCTGACCAGATATGTTTGACCGCAGAGTTAGAAACTTGCTGTTAGCAAGCCTTTCTCAAACATTTTTAATACATCATTAGACAGTGGAATTGTCCCCAATGGCTGGAACTTCGATCTTTAAAAAGGGTTCTAGACAGGTAATTAAAAATTAGACCCTTTAGTTTAACTTCAGTGGTTGGAAAACTTTTAGAATCTTTCGTTCCCATGAAAATTGTATCTCATTTAGAATCAAAGAATTGCTTAGAGATTTTCAATGTGGATTTATAAGAAATAAATATTATCTAACGAATTTGCTCGACTTGTTTCAATATGTATTTGAGCAATATCATGACAAGAAGTTTTTTGATATTATATACCTCGAATTTCAGAAAGCGTTCAAGAAAGTCCCTCACAAATTGTTAATGGCGAATCTTAGGAGACTGGGAGATAAAGGAAAGATAGGAGATTGAAGATAGGCTTCAATCTCCTCTAATTGGATAAAACTATCAAGTGGGGTGCCTCGGGGTAGTGAGTTGGGCCCTTTGCTATTCATAATTTATATAATAAAAATGAAGTCTGTCCATTTATAGAAAGAAAGGTTATAGGCAATCTACATAAAAAATTAAAAGTGCATTTTATATAAAATATTCCGTAGGAGATAATACTATTGATAATCTCAAGGCAAAACTACAAAAACTTCAACTGGTTTTGAGAAAAAGCTATAATGGCTTCCAATTAAAACACTGTCTGCAGAATCAATAAACATCTACTGCTTTCCCTCTCACGAAGTTCACAAATTTACAAGTCACTTGATACAATTTCGTATCATACTCAAATAGTCGATTATTCCACAGAGTTCCTAAACTCTTTAGAACCTTTTGAAATATCTCCTCACAATCTTAAATTGAACGTAGTAAATTTAAATAATGTTGTTGCGCAAGTTGGATAAAAAAATCCCTCTGTAATGGCACTCGTCTTATGGTAAAGAATTAGATGCCACATGACATAGAGGCAACCATTCTCACTGGAAGTGGAAAAGGAGAGGATGTCTTCATTCAGAGTATATCACTAAATCAATCAGGATCAGAATTGCCATTTATATTCAGAAGACTACATTTTAAAATCTGTGTAATTTTTTCAATATGAATTGAAAAAAATCATAAGGTGAGACTCTATTAGTGGCATAGTTGCAATTAGAGGAACCCTGTTTTTCTTATGGTCAACTTTATGTTGATTGCTTTGGAGTTGGAAGCAAAAGTAATCTGTTTGTATATGATCCGCAAGGAAACACTAAGAATATTGTGGGCCAAGAAGTTCTGTAGCGTTGCTGAACAAGAATAAGTTTAGTTCATAGAATGAAAATATTGTTTGTGAAGAATAAAAAAAAAAGATTAAATCCGTCTTAGTTTATTTAGGAACGCATATTTCACCCGGGCAACGATGGGTATCTCTGCAAGTTTACATTAAAGATTTGGACATAGATAGGTCTTATGTTAAAAATTGTAATATTTGCAGATGACACAAAACTTAGAAACTGGTAGTTAGTAAAGAAAATGCAGACGAACTTCAGAAAGGTATTAATCGTATACAAAAAGTGGTCGAGGAAATGAAAAATGCCTATAAACTTAGATATGAGTAAGGTAATGCATATTGGAAGCAGAAATCCACAAGTTATGCACACATGTTTTCGTTCAAAAATAGCCCACAAAAGTTGACAAAGAATTAGGTATATATATATATATATATATATATTAAATGACAAAAGTTGACAAAGAATTTGATGTATATATATTGAACGATGTTAAGTTTAGTCTTCAATGCATTGAAACAGAAAAAATGCTTCCATTTAAATGTAGAAATGAAACCATCGTGTTGAATTTATATATTGCCTTAGTTCGCCCACATTTGGAATATTGTGCACAGTTCTGGCCCCAACATTTAAGGAAGGATATTGAAAAGCTTGAGAAAGTGAAAATAAGAGCAACCAAACTAATATCATCGGTAAGAAAATATAACTATCAAACAAGATTAAAAAGGCTAAATCTCTTTAGCCTGGAAACGAGGAGAATGCGAGGCCAACTCATAAAAACATTTAAGATATTAAACAAGATTGAATATGTAGAAGCTAGAACTGGGTTTAAGTTAAATGACAAGGAGCCAAGGAACAACGGGTAAAGCTAGTACCATTGCGTTTTAGAACAAATCTAAGTGGTAATTTCTTTTGGGATAAAATTGTAAACCTTTGAAATATGCTGCCACAAGATGTAACATCTATCAATACAATAGATACATTTAATAAAAAATAGACACAATCATGCATACGCTCAGCTTTTAAATTGTAAATATAATAGAATCAATAAATATGTGTATAAATAGAAAAAAAAATAATGGCAAGATTCTCAGCATCGTATCCTATTATTATTTCCTGTACAAAACCTCTATGTTTATATGTTTGTTTTCATTGCTGTTGTGTTTAATGCTGTTTTTGTTATTATTGTTATAAATAATTATGTTTCAAAAAACTTTACTATCAAAATTCATGGCTGAGCCCTATATTTCATCTGAACCGGGTATCTTTTCAGTTTTCGATAACCCGCGGAGAAGTTGGGCCGGGAGAAACTTAAATTATACTCTTCATTTGTCTCTTGCTAAGAGTTAATTTTTGTGTATACATTAGGATAGGGAACCTTCACAATTACCTTCTCAGAATGGACCGAAAGGTCTTTGAGGTGCTTGCTATTCTTGTACTCTTGTAACACACACTCATTCTCCCTCCCGGTCAAACATTCTCTTTAAAGCTCGTCAGAGTCTTTTGCAAGCTCTCTCGTTGGATCTTGGGCTGCTATATATCAGTAGCATTTCCTATAGCAATTGACCTTACTAGAAACGCAGGTGAACAAGGTTAGGAGAGTAGGACCCTCAGGGAGGGGAAAGGGGCAGGCGCGAATGCGTCTGCGATGTGGAACTTATCAATGTGCTTTTCTGATCGACTCGCCTTGTAATAGGTTATGAAACGAGTATAGGAGTTTTAATGGTAAAGTAAGAAAGGTAGATTAAGGGATTTGGTAGAAAGGGAAAGAATCCAGGAAGCCTGGCTGTCTCCATAATTTGTTTTAACTTTTTGAAGTTTGTCAATGTGATTGGCTGTTTTTTTCGTTCTAATTCTGTTTATTTATTTTTGTAAGGACATCTCTGCCTTTATCTTCGTTTTTATTCCTAGTCAGTTTGTTCTTCTTTTGGTGTATAATGGAATTTCCTCATTAATGAGGTATTTCCTGCTGCTTGGAAAACTTGTGTTGTCTCAGATCATCTTGTACATATACCTGTTGGTATGTCATCCATTTATTTTTTTTTCTATATTGCAACAATTTTTTATGCTATTTTGTATAGTACAACATTCACTAGCTACATTTTGGCATTGTTGTCTAATTCTCTGCTAGTTATTCTTTCTCTCCTTCTTGTGCCTGTAACTATTTATAGTGATTTATTTTGTACTCTTTGTATCTCCTTTCTAATTGTTTTAGATACTATTACTAGTTAAATCGGGTTTTATATGATGATTGATTAAATCATTATGTTATAAACCTTCCTTTTTATTTCTAGGCTTAGATATATTAGCATATGCAGAAGACGAACTCCTGGATTCGCCTTTTGATTTGTGGTGACATCCTCTAGGGGTCAATTCCAGGCCTATGACCTCACCCTACGTCGAATCTAACACTTTGAATTCTTCTTCCTTAGTATTGTAAATTTTTTAATGTTTTTATAAAATTTTAAATACTATTTTATACATTCTTATTTCACTACCGTTGCTCTGGGTTTCGGAATGCAAAGAAGATAGGCTGATATATGTCATCTGACAAATGTTTTTTGAAATTTTTTTAAGAGCCCATCTGGGGGTCTGCCTACTAAAGTAAAAGTCGTCGTAATTAATGGAAAGCATAATCCAAGGCTATATTAAAACAACAAAATTACAAATATAAAAAAGGAAAAACGTGGGACAAGCTAAAACAAGGTCTGCTGAGCAAAGTCGCGTGCTCTCACTTATTCTGATTTATAACCTTATGACCTTCAAAACTTTCAATAATTCCTAGACTAACCTTGGGAGGATTTTGGCAATTATCTCATTCGAAAGAGAATGTAAAACAACAAATAAAAACAAAAGCTAAAAACTAACAATTAGGAAAGCGCTCCGGCATCGGTGGTAGGCCCGCCTCTCACCGGTGCAGGATCAGGCGACCTAGAACAAAGAGTCAAATAGAGTGCAGGAGGCCAGCCTCCTCCAAAAACTCGTATAATGCGCAAGTTGTGTGCACAAACCAGTCCCGAGTACAAGGGACCCAGCTTATCCCGTTACTGGGACAGGTAGCGTGCCCAGATTGAGATATTCGACAAGAATGTGCTAAACAGTCTGGGAGAGAATGCATTCTTAAGAATAAGGCGCAGGCAAGTGCTCCATCCAATGGCGGTGCGTCCCCCGAGTGTGTCCAATTTGGAGACGACAGAAAGCAACCTGAAGCCGTTGCAGCATTGTGGGGTAGGTCCATGGAAACAGTCGCGGCAAAATAGCACGCGACTTTAAGTTCCTGTCAGCCATCTTCCATTTTCTTTGCCAAGCAGCCCGGAGAACTGCCCGAATTCCTGCCATGTAATTGGTGTGAGGAAGAGCGAAACGCTTGTCTGGTCACCCAGTCTTCGCGGACGCTTTGGCGCCATCATTCTCGCGCTCATTCCCCACAATTCCCACATATCCAGGAACCCGGCAGAAGATAATATAGGCATCCGCCCGGCTCGCCTAAACCATGATGTCACATATATCGCGAGCCAGGGGATGCGTAGATTCCAAAGTACCAAAAGCCCTCGGAGCGCTTTGTGAGTCGCTATAAATTACAATCCGGTATCCGATCCGGGCACGTCGCGTTATCTCCTGTACCGAGTGGTGTATTGCAACCAGTTGGTCTGTGAAAACAGACGCAGCGCCTGACAGAGTACCGATGACTTCAAACAGAAGGAATACGTCGTGGAAACCGACCCCTCTTTGGAATTGGGGCCATCAATATACACTGACACGGTTCCAGCGTGACAAGGAGTGTGTTCCAAAAAGGCTGAACGCAATACTCCCGGCGCTGTAGAAGCTTTGGGAACAGAATCGTATCGACAAATAGTCAAAGGTGGTACCCTCCAGAGTGGCGTTCTGGGCAGAGCCAAGAGCTATAGCGAGCTCTCGAAGGAGTTTACTTGCTCTAAACCCAAAGGGCTTAGGGTATGATTGGCGTCTTTCTGCGGCATAGGCACCGTCGAGATCAGCTGCGGATGAAGTAAGAACAATAGGCGAGTGAGGGAGGCACCGGGCTTTCGCGTGCAGGCAAATAATGCACTCTGTACGGTCAGAGCAATGAGCATCTCCCTAGCATTTACAGGTAGTCTCTCAAGCGGACGTGCAGAAGGCACCGATCGTTAGACGAAGACCGGTTTGGTGGATCGAGTATACCTTTCACAGTACACGCTTAGCTGTGGATGCTTAAAACTCGCATCTGTAGTCAAGATTCGACGAACAAAGAATCGATAAAAAAGTAAGTCAGCAGTAGCCTTATCGGCGCCCCAAGCGCTGAGCATCACAGAACGAAGAATATTCATGCCGCAGATACAAGAGACCCAAAGCTGCCAATATGAGCTTCCCAGGTGAGGCGTTGGTCAAATACATTCCCAAGGAAACAGCGGGAATCCACCACTTCTAGGCGTATCCCATTTGGAAACATATTTGAGTCATGTTGGAGCCATGGATGGCAGCAGAAGTGCACCGCCCTTGTCTTAGTCAAGAAAAACCGAAACCTATGCTCTTCAGCATAGCGAGAAACGTGGTTCAATGCCTGTTGGAGTCGAAGCTCCAGGGTTGCTATCTGGGATGCGCCAGAAGAGATCGAACGGTCGTCTTCGTATAGTGTAGCGAGAACATCTTCCAGCAGCACCAAGGTGATGTCATTGATGCTCAGGACAAAGAGTGTGATATTGAGGACACTTCCCTCGAGGACACCCTCTTCCTACACCATTAAACCGAAGAGGGTTCCCCCCACCTGCACTTGGAAACGACGATCTTGCCAAAAATCAAATATAAAGTTAGGGAAGCCTCCCTTCGACCCCATCATGTGGAAAGTCTCCATGATACCGTATCGCCATGCTGTATCATAGGACTTCTCCAGATCGAAAAACACTGTGGCGTAGGGCTGTTTACAAAGAAACGGCTCATAGACGGCATTTTCCAGTTGGAGCAGAGCATCCGACGTGGAGTGGAACTTGGGGAAGTCGCAATCTACAGAAGACAGGTGGCCTTCATTGTCCAGAAAAAAAGCTAATCAATATATACCAATTTCTCGATCAACTTGCACACACAGAAAGTTTGACAGCTTGGGCAGAACGCGGTCGGGGTAGTGTGATTTTTCCCCAGTTTGCGAAAAGTGAGCACACTAGCGATTTTCAGGAGTTTGGGAGAATACCCTCTATCCAGATCACGTTAAACAGATTCAACAGAAAGCCCATGCCTCGAAGTATGGCGTACAGGACATCGTCCAGGCAAGTGGCGGTGTCCGCGCACGAAGTAAGAGCAGAAAGCAACTCACTCAATGTAAACCTGTCTTCGAAGGGTTCTCTGCCTCTGGAAAGAAAGTCCAGTTGGCGGCCTTCTGCGATATTATGCTCGACATTGAATGCTGGTGGAGCAGTATCTCGGCTAGAGAAGGCAAAGATAGCGGCCGCAAAGGAATCCACCACGGACGAGATGTCCAAGATTGCGGCCCAAATCTCCTGGAGAACGGGAGGAGGGTCCTGCCAGAACTTGCCCTGAATCCTTTTTACCCGCTTTTACACTTCTGACAGATGTGTCTTCCCGTTAGTTGAAGACACGTATGGCCGCCAGGAAGAGCGGCGCGTTTGCTTTGAAACATATCGGAACCTAGCCCTAATTCAACGAAATTCAGCGACAGTGAAATCGTTCGGCCGGCGCTTATAGTGCATGTAGGCATAACGCTTCTATTTGAGGGCCGTCTCACACTCTGCTGACCACCACGGAAGTGGTCGGCGTGGAAAACGCCCAGACATTCCAGAACAGTAGTTAGGCCCACTGAGATTAGGTTGCCGGAGAAGAACGGCCTATACATCGACCTAAACTCCTCGACTAAGACAATTAAATCATTCATTTCCTGAAATGTGGACCACCGGGGCGGGCTCTTAGGCAGCAGCGACCCAGAAAATGATATTTAAATGGGAAAGTGATCATCACCATGGATGTCTTCGACTACTCCATCCCAAATCAGGCTGTGTATCCGGAGAGCACAAAGATAGATAGAGGCAGGAAATGAAGCGTTTCTCGGGCAGTGATGCGTAAAATTATCCACATTTAGGACACCCATCTCCAGCTCGTCGATCATGTTGGCAAGAACCTGACCACCTCGGCAATGTTGCCACGACTCGGCAGATGTGCCCCAGTTCTAAGTCGGCTAACGGTGGAATGTACGCAGAAATAACAGTATACCTCCTATTCAGATGCACCTGCACAGCTACTGCCTGAAAGGCGGTATATGAAGCAAATATAAGAACAGAGACATCATGCCGGGTGTATATGACGCATCTTCCTACCCGGCCCCCATCCCGTAGTGGTGGAGTCGCAAAACCCTTATAGCCCGGGAGGATGGGCAAGGAGCATGCCCCCAGCATGGTCTCCTGCAAAAAGATAGCTAAGGAAAAGGGAAGGAAACGAACCTTCTCAGCTCCTTCATGTTGGCCTAAAGTCTGCGTCAATTCCATTGAAGGAATATGCCCGCCAAGCCTAGCTCGGAGGAGATGCGGGGGCTCTTTTCGAAGAGAAGACCATCACGGGAATGTCCATACGCTTCCCGTAACCAGAACTCCGGGCGCTGTTGGCTGGATAATTTGCTGAAGGCACTGCTGGCTAGAAAATGCCCTAAAGGCGCTGTTGCCTTCGAAGACTTATTGGGGGAGGTTGGGTTCACCATGCGAGTCTATCCATCCCTCCGCCTCAAAACCCTAGGCAGGGGGGCGGCTTCGGGGGCGAGGGTTTCTCTTTTGGACGATCCACCGTCTCCGAGCCACCCAACCTAGCACTGTGTGTGGGCGAAGGAGCAGAAGCTCCTTTGGTGCTTTCCTCATTTAGGGGGGCAGCTTTAGGAATCTCGGAAGATGGCCTCTCGAACAACTTTGCAGCTCCTTCCAGTTGAGCGCACTCTTGGAAATTCCATTGACGGAATATGCTCTACAGCCTAGCTCGGAGATGCAGGGGCCCTCTTTGAAGAGAAGACCCTCGCGGGAATGACCATACACTTCCCTCTTATGAGTCTAACGACTGTGGAAGCGCGCGGCAGTTTTGCCTTACGGGAAACGGTCACGCTGGGGGAAGGGGGAGCCCTGGTTTTGGTCGAGGCTATCTGTGAACCCTTTGTGCTACCAACTGTATCAGGGAATCGTCCGGGGTGGGTAGATTCTCCAGAAAGGTTCCAAATGGGCGTGAAAGCGACCTTGCACGTCAGCTTAGAGGGGCCAGAAGCAGAGAGTGTCTTTTTTAACATTTAGGCATAAGATGTCCCAGGTAGTGCCGGGCGCACCATGATCAATCCTTACCCTCTCAAAATGAGAGAAGATCATGGACCTGAACGGCCAGATTTTCCTTCTCAAGGAGATAATTACCACATTGCTGCGAAAAAGCGAGGTGCGACTCTCTGCAATTGACATAATTTGACACACACAATTTGAACTTATTGTGTGCGGTCTTGGAGGAAGTTATACAGAGGAGGGATGGAAATGAATTCGCTTCTCTCCTCCGCCGGAAGGAGCCCTTAGGCCAGATGGACCGGTTTCAGCAAGATCTTTCACTGAAATGGAGAAGGTCTTGGCTGTCCCAGGGGCACCAGTCGGGGGAGGAGAGTCCTCATCTCCTTGTGATGCCTCGGAGACTGTCTGAGGACATGCTTTAAAAGGGGCAGACACGGGTTCTGTGCTTGGCACCGAGCCCGGCTTCGACTCCATGGATGATCCTACCGTCTGGTGCTGAGTCCCCTCAGGGGCCATGCCCATTTCTTGGGGAGGTTGACTCCATTTAGCCATCTTCCCATGACATCACGGATCGCATTCAAGGTTTCTTTTTTATCGTCTAATGCCTGCGAACCGGCATCCGTCGGGGAAGAGAGGAGGGCAGGTACACTGACCCCTGTAAATTCGTCATGGAGGCAAGCAAGAACTTACTATACACGGGCCGACGAGCTCTGTTATTCTTTGCCCCCCAAAGGGCATTGGGGGAGTCCAATTCCCTTAGGGGAGCAAAGGGTAAGAAAACTGGGTGTCAGAAAGTAGGAGAAAAGGCTAAGCTAGTGCAGAACGGGGCGCTGAGTCCTGTTAGTACGGCAACCAGGAAAGCAAATCGCCGTGCCCTTTACGGGGTCTGAGAAATGGATATTCGTGCATTCCGGTCTTATTGGGAGAGAGAATTCGTCAGTGCATATGGAGAACTGAAAAAAGTAAAAAGAAAATCCGCAGGAATATTAATTAAACAATGACTAATATTTTCGATAGGTAACCACTTATACTCTTCACTCACATTCTAAAACAACACTGAACTCAACCCAAAACTGCAACACGCCCGAAACAAAATGACGTCATATGGAAAAGGTATATTCCTACAATTGGTTGGAACTACTTAAATAGGAGGGGCGGTCAATAAGTTTTGCAATTCGGATATAAGGAAACGAGATATGAGGAAAAGTGTTTTATTATTTTTCAATATAACTACCCTCGACTTCAAGGCACTTGCACCACTTGTCCCTGAGGCTTCGAATTCCCGACAACCAGAAATCTCCCGACTGCTGTTCAATCCACTCCTAGACGGCGAGCTGGACATCTTCATCGTCACCAAACCGGCGTCCACGCAGTGCAGCCTTGAGCTGGTGGAATAAAAAGTAGTCTCTAGGGGCCAGATCTGGACTGTAGGGGAGATGGTTGAGCTCCTCGAATCCGCACTCGTGCAGGGCAGCTTGTGCAACTCTGGCCTTGTGGACAGGTGCATTGTCGTGGAGGAGCAGGACACCGCGTGTCAACTTGCCGCGCCGCTTCTGACGGATGCACTTCTTTAACCCTGCCTTTTCCTCGGCGTAATATTAGCCTGTGATGGTCCTTCCACGAGGTGCATAGTCCACCATCAACACTCCCTCAGAATCCCAGAAGATGGTGGCCATGATCTTCCCGGCTGAGGGTTGGGTCCGGAACTTGATGGGGGTCGGAGAGCCCCTGTGCTTCCAGGCCATGCTTTCGAGCTTGGTCTCAGAATCCCAGTGATGGACGCACGTTTCATCACCTGTCACTATGCGTGACTCGAATCCCGCCGGGTCTTGATTGTACAGGAATAGCAGCAGCTCCTCCGAGGTTTCGTGAGGTTTCTAGGGACCCAACGGGCAGAGACCATGGTCATGGCCAAATTGTCGTGTATGATGTTCATAACACTTCCATGTGATATTCCAAGTTCTCGCTCGATTTCTTCGACCTTCACCCATCGATTTTCGAGGATCATCCTCTCCGCACGGGCAACATTGTCCTCGTTGGTCACGTCTTACGGGCGTCCTGGATGGAAGTCATTTTCAAGAGACTCACGACCATGGCGGAACTCCCTATTCCAGCGAGCAATGGTTGCATAGGAAGGGGCGGTCTCGATGTACACTGCAACCATGCCTTCATGGATCTCTTTTGCATTCTTGCCTTCCTTGGTCAAAAAATTGATCACTGCGCGGGGCTCAACCTTCTCCATTGTTGAAAAATTTGTGACTGACGATCTGCGATCAGCTACTGCTTCTTAAATAAACGAGGCAGGAGCGTGCGGCTGCAGGTCCCGACTTGTCATAACGTGTCCTAACACCCCCACAAACAGCCATTCCCCTTCCTCTGTTTTGCCCTACCGATTCGCAAAACTTATTGACCACCCCTCGTACTTGGGAGTAGTTAATGATATCAAAAGTTAAAAGGCCTAGATTTAAAAATGTCTTATTAACGTCAATTAAATTTAGTTTTAAAATGTAAAAGGTTTTGAAAATTTTATAATTTAAACATCCTTGATATTCAAAATGGGTGTAGAATATTTTTTAAATTGATCCTATGTTTCTCCTTTTCTCAATGTTTAACAAGAGTGCTATTAAAGTTACCAAAATGTAGATCATGTTTATGTAGTTTTATCTTTCTCTCAAAATTAATACTTTCTCCTATATATTTTTGGAGACAGTCTGCACAAGGAACTTTATATACCCAAGCCATTCTGGGTTAAGATTTAGTAATTTCACGTTATATGAACAAGTGTGGGCTAATTGGATTACTTTAGACAAGTATTTCATAGAATTTCTAGCTTTAAAAAATGCTCTCTTTATAAAATAAGCTTGGTACCCTAATTTACGAAAGACTACTTATATATTGAAATCCTTCATCATTAAAAATCAGGTCACAAATACTGATGGCACAGTGGTACATACTAATGATTAAAACTTTTTAACGGAACGTGAATGGTTCGAGAACACATCTACATATTAGTCGGAGTTGGTATGTTTTTGTATATTTTAAAACGGGTTTATCCAGATTACTTTTTGATATTTAAACATCTAAGAAAGGCAATGTTACTTAGTTTAATTTTTCAACTATAAATAAAATGAACAAAGAAATTAATTTAAGGAGCGAAGCAAGTAATTCATGTCTTCATATGAATTTGCCAGTACAATGGTGTCGTCAACATAGAAACCAAATGACACCTGGAACAAGGGAAACCGGCATGAATTATTTTTTAACAAGAATTTATCCCAGTTTCTCTTATAATTTCCCTGTAATTTCTACTGTAAAGTGATGTATTAAAAATAGAGTAAATTACACCTCTTGGCTGTCATTCCTCACTTATGGTAAGCCTACCTTACCCGTTTTAAACCAATTTGTTAATCTCCCATCAATCTCCGTTATCCTTCTTAAATGCTCATCAGAATTTTTCAATACACTTTACCAACAATAATCAGTGCTGGTCTAATGTGCGGTCTACAGGCGTTCTAACAGTAAAATGTGTTGTCTAGCTAAAAAACAACAACCAAACAATCGTAACATTTGCGTGTTTATTAGATATTTGTTGACAGATAAAGTTTTTCATGAAATTGATTTAAATGAGATTGGGAGGTAGTGCGGCCAACTCCCCTTTTCTTTTATTAGCTACTGAATCTCTATCGATATAATTATGCTGATGATTTACCGCATCATGCTGAAGCCAAGTGCATTCAAATTGTTGTAAACTGCCCATTCGTCTGAATGTATAACTGATCCTTTTGCAGATTCTGGTAATAATATGAACTATTATTTCGTTTTCGCGCCTCTCCACATAAAAGTAGCGACATTTCCTTTCTTGTCTGAGCCCCCAAACCCACGACCCAACTATTTATTTTCTACACCCACGCCACCATCTTTAATTAAGAGTACATGATCGCCAATGATTAGTCTACCACGATTCTACTTTATAAGACCTGCAACTTTAGTTTCATCTATTTGGATGAAACTAAAGCAATAACATTTTGCATACAATTCGCGTAAACGCATTTTGAAGAATGGCTAAAATCAGAAATTAAATAAATGACACAGGTGTTTTCTTTGAATACTCAGATGTGAATGACTGGGAATTTTTAAAAAATCACATTTTTTAATCTTTACTTTTACTGAGGAGTTGATTAATTAATGATTATACAGGATGACCTACCAAAGTGTTAACCGATATTTGAATTACTAATTCTTAAAAACTATTAGAGATATTTTGGTCCTATAAATTTTTTTTTGTCTAAATACTATTTATCTTTCGATTGTAAAACTTGATTTAATTTCCTTTTACGATATTGATACACAAATGTTTTTTGTGGAGGCAAAAGTGTTTGCCCAAGTTAAGTGAAATAATGAAAATCCGAAGTTGATAAATAATTAACAAATTTATCTGTTTATTAATATGGGCAATACAAAAGTATTTTTTAAATTTTCTAACAACAGTTTCCTTTCACATGTTTTTCATTTCTTTCAAAGTACACTTGCACCTTTGATCACATTGAGTGAACAACTCTTTGTATATATGGATTTGCCGATGTGTTGGAGCGTGGGTAAGGAATTGTATGTATTTTTCTTTCCACGTGGAGTGTTGGGGAACGTTTTGCTACGTTGCCATGACAGATATTCATTTTTTCCCAAGATTGGTATATCTGGAAAACCTTGTGGATAGATATATTAAATCCTTACTTCAATTTCATACACCCGTAGCCGTACCCTGACTCCGAATAGCCGCGAGACGGATTGGTGCGAGGTGAAGACGTCTAATGTGTCGTTCAGAGCATCGGTCGATGTCAGCGATGCCGGAATTTATTGGATGCGGGCGGAGAGACGTAGTATGATTTTTGCCCGACGGAAGTCCATTGATATATCTTATGTGAGGCATTATAGACTTGGGATTATGGAGAATCGAAAGACCCATACAGCCATAATTAGGTTTCCATTGGTCCCTGTTTTAATAAGGCCAATGTACCTTTCGAATACATAGGGGTAGATTTGGCATCCATAGTCCCATTTAGGGCGAATTAAGGACCGATAGATAAGGAAAAGGGTTTCTTGATTCACTCCCCAGTTTTGCCGGGAAACTTTGGGCAAGACGTTCATTTCTATTTTGCATGAGTTTGACCAGATCCGATGTGGGGCTCCTATGTCAACTTCCTATCGAAGGTCAGTACCAAAGAACCAACAACTCTCAACGACTGCGATCCTCTACTGATATAGGTAGAGATCGGGATCATAAATACAGCCTCTATGGTGACAAGTGGATAACTCTTATCTTCCCTATCGAAAATTAGTAGCAGCATGTAGAGGTCCATCTGGCAATTTTGTTGATTCTGAGCTAGAGGCAACGCTCAACCTTTGCCATTTCGAAGCCTGTCAAGGAGATAGAGAAGTCGTCAACGTAAAGGTTGGCGGAAATATCATGGTGAAGGTTCTCCGAGATTCCGTTGATTCCCACAACAAACAAGGGCACGCTCAAGACACTGCCTGGACAACGTCTTCTCTCTGTGTCAATTGGTTTGATATCACGCTTTCTATTGATAAGGAAAATGTGCAGGTTAGTTAGGAAGTTGTTTTCTTTTCAAAATGTCGTAGCGCCATGAAGTGTCACGCTTTTTTAAGGTCGAAGAAGGTAGACACTAAAATGTTGTTTCCCGGCGAACGAATTACACTAGGCAACAAATTTAAACTTTTTGTTTGTTACATACATGTGAATAAGTGTCTCTAAGTAGTTCGAGGGCGCTGAATCCGAATTTGAAGACCAAAATTCTCTATCACGTCTAGATTTTGTGTAATGCCCCCCTCCTTCCCTTCCACTATTTGTTCCGATTAATAAATAAAGAAATATTTTTATTTTTTTAATTTTTAAGCAAAATTATTTTAAAAGTAGGGGACTTTTCTTCTTTATTCTGGCTTAGAACAGACAGTGTACATCACTGGCGAAGTTACCCCCCCTCCTCCCTCACAAGTTATGAAGATTTTATTGTATTGATTAAGTTTGTTATGCACTTAAAGTTTAAAGAGACTTTGCTCTAGCCTTCTCGTTTTTCTTTTGTGAGACATCAAAGTTTGTTTTTGTAAAGACCAGCAAAAATTCCCCATCATATTTTGATTAAATTTTCCTTGGTGAGGTACCAGAATTTGTTGATAAAAACGTTCATCATGTTCATTACTAACCGCTCCCAGATTTTTAGGGAAAAAAACGAGATGAGAATGCAGAAAATGCATTTTAAGTGACATTCTACATCCCATCTATTCATAGGATTCCATCATATTGTTTACTATTTCTCGGTAATTTGGAGATTTGAAATTGCCGAGAAAGTTTTCAGTGACTTCCACAAAGGATGCCCATGCTTTGCGTTCCTTTTCATTGAGACACAAAGTGAAGGAATCAGCAGAAACAACTCTGCAAATTTGTGGTCCAGTGAAAACTTCAGCTTCTATTTTTGCATCAGTTAATGATCCTTAGAATTTGTTTTTCAAATATTGAAAGCCTTCACTTCTTTGATCCATACCCTTTCCAAATTTTTCATTAACCCTAATTTAATGTGAAGAGGTAGAAGATGAAATTTCTTTAGATCTACTAGAGCATCATGCTTAATATTATGTTTGCCAACAATGTGTTCTTTTCTGGCTGGCTATTCTCGCTTTTTATAGTGATTTTTATTATCTCTGCTATCCCATAGACATATATTGAGATCTAAATCTCGTACCAAGTCGTTTAAACTTTGTTAGCAAAATAAATTTCGTTCTGTATCTTGATCAATTGGAACATATATTTGATCTTCTTCAATTTCTCCAGAAATCAATGTAGAATCATCATCTGAACTAAAATATTCACTCATTGTAGTAGGTGGCTTCGGTACTGGAGTAGATTTATCATGTGGTGCCGGTTTCAAGGCTGATGGGCAATTTGGATAAAGAATTTTAGATTTGTTTTTCTTTGAAAATCCAGCCACATTTGCTAGGCAGAAATAACAATCATAAAAGTGATTTGAGGGCTCACACCATATCATGGGAACAGCTAATGGTATTGCCTTCCGCTTCCCATTTAACCAAGCTATCAACATTGTGTTACACTGCGTGCAGCAAATATGAGGGGCCGAATCTTTATCCTGGTCCACTACTTTACATCCAAAATAGTATATGTAGGCTTGCTTCATCGTTACTGCTTTTTCTATTTTTCTCCATTGTGCCACTAGTGTGAATTGCCCACACACATAACAAAATATGTTGGGGCTGTTTGCACATCCTCGTCTAGAACTTGAAGCCATGACAAGATTTCAAATACTAACTTGAGCAAGCAAACGATAGGCAATGTGAGATCCTTATCATAAGGTTCTTATTAGAGCAAAATTTTGATATAAGTGTTATCTTCTTTACCAGTTACCAGTTATCAGTAGCAGAAAAGTTATTACAAATAAGTATGTATTAATCTGAAAATCTGAAAAACCCAGTAATTAGAATTCAATGATATTTGAGCTTCAATATAGTCTACTTTATATATGTATATTAAAAATGTTAATATATATTATTTATTAATAAATGTATATTATTAAATATATATATATATATATATATATATATATATATATATATATATATATATATATATATATTAATCATATATATTAAAAATTACATATTGGTACAATATTGAGCAAAGGTGTGAAATGGCTTGAAAAGGAAAATTCCAATTACACAAAGACTAGACGTGATATGCAAATTCTAAAGACAAATTTTTAATCAGCGTCTAAATATCATCTAGAATCACCTATCTTCTGCTCTGTAGCAAAAATCGTGTTACACAGTGTTATTTACGGCGGATTCCATGCAGATGAGGGCCTCCGAGGTTGAATGGAATTTTCTGAATCGACACTGATAAGATTCAGTTTATACAAACCACGTCACGCTCACGTTAGCCATTTTTTAATGGGCTTGCAAATGCAAGAAATCAAGGCAATTGGATGGTAACTTGGGGGACTACTTGGATCTTTACCTGGCTTCCCGCGTGGTGGATGGTCGTTTGTAAATTTATTATGGAGAAGTAAGCACTTCATGAGGTCGACTGGTTTGCTTAAGGAGATGTGTATATTTTGCCCATTTTTCTTATTGAAATTTATCTTTGTCGCTAGACTTGGCCCACGTTTTTATGTTTGGTATGCTTGCCTTTGTATTTTTAGTGCAGCCAAGCATTCTGAGTTCCACCAATGAACCAGTCGGCGGCGGGACTGAATGGGGTGCCAAGTGTATTTAAACCTTTTGGCCAGTTCGCCCTGTATAATCTCCAACGAGGCATGTCTGAGGTGAGTAATCCTTCGTCCAAGGAGAGGACGATTGGTAAATGGTCGTGTCCTTTCAAGTCTTATAAGACACACCAGTCGGATTCCGCCGTGATGTCTGCTGAACAGGTCGAGCGCTAATAGACTGCCCTTGTGTTCATTGAATCGGCTGCCCTCTCCTTGTTTAATGATTCGAGTTGGTGGTTTTCTATTAACTTAGATATTTCGTCCCCTCTGATGTTGCGAATGATGTCTCACTTCTAGGGACAAGTTTAGGGTAAGAAGCAGGATGGGAACATCCTGGTGTGTGTAAATGACACAACCACCAGATGCGCTACAGTCAACGAGAGCCGGATGGTTACGTACATGTATAACGATAACGTTCGGGGTGGATATGTTCCCAACATTGTCTTTTACAGGCAAACGCAGGTAGGTCCTCCGTCAGCCACTAGAAATCTTAGTTCTTCCCATTTGGCGGCTCCGCTAGATTAACTTTACTGTTCCTTTTAGTTTTAGTCGTTAATCGAGCGGTTCGGTTATCGCACAGGTCTTGGCGCCCTTGGTTTACTAGAGACTTGTGACCACTGAATTCTGTTATAAATTGGTCTTTTTGAATTTGGCTCCTGTTTGTTAATCATTCAATTGCCGGTATTTTTGGAATCTACTATGGGGGAGTGAGTTAGTCCTCCATCCCCAAAGGATGAAAGATATCCGTCAACTTCGATAGTTGGAGGAAAATAGTAAAGGAATTTCGGTTTTTCTGATGTTGGGTGGGCGGGATAGCCCGCCGGAGGTCTAATCAAAACCTTTGGTGCGCTCGGCAGGGGGATGGAAAGGTCTAGGGAAATTATGCCTTTTCTGTTGGGGTGTTTTCTGTGGTAGAAGCTTCGAGTGGGAGTCACAGCTCTGTGCAGAGTTAACACAGGTCTTATTAAGGGTGGAAGTGAGTCGACAAGGGAGAGCCTAGGATCATAACCGTTTTGGATATGGAGCTCTTGGATATCCATTCGCGATTCGACCTCTCGAGTGGAGATAGCATCCAGAGTGAAAGTCTGGGATGCGGGAGCATCTCAGAGCGGCGATTGCTTCTTTTGGTAGATGGTCGGTTCTAGGCTACTTACTCTGTGCCCAGGAAGGGGTAGAGCAGTTATAAGGGGATTTGAGGTGTTCTCGGCCCTTCAGAAAACTCCCTTTTGTCTATGGGTGGCTTCCATTCTAGGAGCCTGAATTGCAAGCTCTTCGCCCGGAGGGGGCTGATTTCTTAGTTTAACCACATTACTTAGAGGTTTGGACGCTCTTGTGATTTCGAATCCTAAGGCATATGAGATACCTATGGATGTTATTGTAGATTGTGCTTTTTCTCTAACATCCATAAAGTTGAGGCGTAGTTTTTCTCCGCGGTACACCACCTTCTCTTCGAATTTATATATATTGCTGGATGTTGGGTGGGGCTCTCTACACTTTGAAGATTTGGCTGTACTAGTTTCAGTTACTTTTGGTTGATAAGCATTTAAGCTTTAGATGCGAATGGATGCGAAACACTGCTCCTTACCACGACATTTCTTAATGGAGTGGACATATTTATGGCAGAAATAGCATGTTGGGGAGCTCGGCTTAAATTCACTTACAAGGAACAATGCCATCCTAGGTAGCTGTGTTCAGGCAGGATGTTTAGGTTAAACGATACAAAGTAGGTGTTCTTTGGTATTTTTATGGTGTTAACCATTCTGTGTACTTGGGTGACAGAGTATTCACCTAATTTTTCAATTAGCTGGACATTTGTGTATCGAGAGAAGTCTGGTTCTATTATTCGCCCTTCTGTATATTAAAAGAGGGATGCGAAATCACCTTTACTTTATCACCTACCAGTTCTGGTAGTTTTAGCATTTTGTTGGCCTGATATTGTGTCTAGACTTTTACAAAAATCAGTCCATCTCCATGGGGTGTGTGTGTTTGTGTGTCTGTGAAAGAGAGAAAGGAATTGTGTCCTGGGAAGCTGAAGTAATTTTCGGAAGCAATTTTCTTGTTCATCATACAGACCTTCATTGAGCTTGGAGTTTGTTTCGGTTTTATCACGTAAAATAGGCTGAAAGAAAGGTCTATGAACTGGAGTCTGGGAACACTTGCAACGAGAGTAGACCTGATATTCTTTGTTGATTGTACTGAACCGACTGTTTGCTGAAGATTCGATTTTTCCTGGGTGCTTCGTACCGATTTCAGTCGTTTCTGCGGTGGTAAGCTTAGATAATTTAACAATATGTTCTTTGTTTCTGGGCTGTTGTTTTGTTTTCTATTAGTCCAGGAGCCTGGGGAGAATATTTTGTATTTGATGTCCTGCTGTTTTCTTTTTCTACATCTTGTGTCCGTTTGGCTCCTCTAGTTATGATGCTCATTGTAACCTTAATCGAACTGAGAAGTACATTGGCTGTAGAGGGAGGAGGGGATGAACATCTTGTTTTACTTTTAGTTGTATTCATTAGTTCTTGAGGAGATTAAGTAAAATATTTTTTTAGGACATAACCAAACTAACTACTGAATGTGAACGTTTCTTCTTGCTAGTTTTCTTAGGCAAGGAGACCCGAAACCCGAGAGCCGGGTTTGCAGCAAACCCGGGAAGCCCGTTGGTGCAAACAATAGGAAGGTTCTACAGGGTGCGGTGGGTAATTTTTCGCATAACTTCAATATAAAATAAAATAAGACAGATACCTCATTTAAAAGATATATTTACCAAGGTTGCATGTTAAAAACCTGAGGGATTGTACTGTAGATTTTATTCAAGGAAATCACCATCGGGTTCAACCACGGCCTCCAGGCGGCGTCGAAACCTGCTGAAGGCCTTCTCCACGGCTCCCCTGTTTAATCGTATAAAAATTGTAGTGGACTTAGATCTAAGCTCCACCTAAGTGATTCAAGGGCACTTGTTGGTCTCTTAACCACGTCACATACAAAATATTCCAAGGAGTTGCAGTTGGGCGAGTTAGGGGGCCAGATGTTCGGAGTGATATAGTCAAAGAAATTGCATGACCGCCAAGAGTTGGTCCTCCTGCTTGTGTGGAATGGTGCAGAGTCCTGCTGCCACACATTCTCACTTTTAATGGTCACCTGCTAGATCCAGAGCAACACCAACTCCTGGACGTGCTTGATGTAGCCCTCTGGAAAGATAAACGGGGGCATAACGTGGCCCTCGCGACTGACCAGCACAAACACTCTGATGTGGATTGGGAACTTGATTTTCACGAATCTCGGTGCATTTTTGGAGGATACAAAAATCCAGCGGTTATTTTGCGAGTTCACCACCTGGTTGGTCCTGCACAAATTCTTCTGGTCTGAGAAACGCCAAAGCATACCAGCCTTGAGGAGTTTCTTCTCTTTGTTCACAAATTTGCAGTAAGTTCCTTCCCCTTCTCCTTCATCTACTACGAAACAAATTGTGCCTTTCTCATCTTGTATGAGTAGTAGGGGATGTCGTCATATATTAACTGTATGGTCAGAGTTTCTGAGTCTCCCTTGCACCTGGCTATAAACCTCATTGACTTGCTTCGATTATTATTAACGATGCCTAGATTTCCGCGACACATATAAGAGTGATTTTCGTACCAGAACGCTCAGAATGAAGTTTCCGAGCCACTGTACCTCGTAATCACAGCCGGACCCATACAACTATTGCTTGATTATCTGTACCGTCCTCAGATTGTCACCAAGTACTCGAAGATCTTCGCATTGGATCACCCGGAGTGAATCCCAAGCATCACAGTTTGTCGTTTCCAAATTTTAGAAGATTGAATTAGGACATGGTATAATTCCTACACAGAGGATGCACAACTGAATGTAGTATGATAAGAAAAAAAGCGAACCGACGCCAGACAACATGCATGCGCGGAAGTCAAAATTGCCAAGAAAGACAAATTATCCATCACATTCTGTATATGACGCAAGCGGCGTGTAGGCGCAGACATAGGACTCTATGTAGGAGTGCCACGGACGTCACGTAAGTGCACCCTACAGTGGCCCAAGTGGACCACGCAGGATAAGCCTGGTGGGTCTTAACTCTTTCCGGGCTAAAACAGAACAATTTAATTCCATCGAACTAAATACTTTAAAAGAGAGGGAGTATGATAGTTTGTAAAGAACGACAGCTAGCCAGGAGATGTTCTTGGGAAAATTGGTGAAATTAATGGAGCGAGGAACGCAATTGCTTCCTCAAGTCCAGTCAATGAGTTGAAGATAACCAGTGGCAAGGCCTTTTCTATGCGCAGTCATATCTGGATGACGTGCTGCCCCTCTAGGTATCAAGTGTAACAGTCTACACAGGATACCACCCTGTGGGTTTAAGACGATCGAAAACAGGTCATACTCTCCTCTCAATCCGCTGAACCACACTTGCACACGCCTATCCTTTGATGGCGAAAGAGCAGGGCCAGGCAACTCCGGCAGAAGGCCGGAGTTTTCCTTTGGCTGAGCCAAAGGGAAACTGAAAGACAGGAGGAAACCTTGAAAAGGAAAGTATGATCCAGATAAAGTGATATGTGTTGTGCGGTCTACAAGCTTGCGGCGAGGAGAATCGACCAAAGGGTTACGGACAGAAGAAAATTAAGGCAAAAATAGGACAATCCACATCGGCGATAACCAAAGTCCATCGAAAAACTGCGGAAAGGTGGACCAACATGCAGAGTTGAAGGTGAGGCAAATGTATTTGGCCCTTTCATCGCATTCCTTTTCAGTTTAATTAAGTGAGTAGATAGATATGGTAAAGTGGATTAGTGGAAGACGATATTTGATGAGGTAAAGAGTACGAAGGTAAAGTGAAGTGCTTTTACCCATCATCTGAGTGGCCCAAAGCTTACGCAACTTGTCCACTTCTCATATTACATATTCTTGAATAATCAAGCTTGGGAGAAAAACATGGGACAAAATAGAGGAGCAAATACTCCCAACATTAGATATCGACTTAAAAATTCCTAAACCTATGATGCACACCGTCACTACGAGGGCTCTCTTCCCCAGCATAAGAAACTGCTCCCTGGAAGCCATAATTGCAACCTACACCTAAAGAAGACCACACTGCTAAGACAAAGAACTACCGATACGAGAAACCAAAACTAACTAAATGAAGGAAATCAAAATCTGTAATTAACTGAATAAAAGAGGAAAATTGACCCCAAAAGTTAAAATATATGTGAGACAAAATGCCTAAACTACATAAATATAGAAATAAAATAAAATAAAATAAAAAGTGGCAAATAATACAAAAGAGGCGTAATGCCCAAGAAAAACAAAAAGTAAAAACAATATAATAAAATAAACGGCTAACGAGTTAGCAGAAAAATTATTGAAAGGCTTGAATGCCAACGACGGAGGAAAAAGTATATATATATATATATATATATATATACGAGTATATATACATTAAAAAGTAAAAGCATAACAAGTAAACAAATGTTGGACATGCAATCAACTCAGCCGCCAATGGTCTATACTGGTGGCTCTGAAGGCAAAATGGAAAATAAAATATAATAAAAATTAAAAGAAGAAAACGTGTGATGCACTATACACCAGGAAAAACCCTACAAGAACCATTTTATCACTTTTTTCATCAAGATCAAGAAGAAGATCCTGATCGTGGGAGGGTCTTCGCAAAAATCTATGGGGACTTGAATATCGCACTTGTCCGCTTGATCGACAGACACAATGGGTACGCAGCTATCTGCGCTAAGGAGGCTGACTGCGAAGCTCTCACCTCCGCAAAAGCTCCAGAGTGCCTGAAGACTATTAATTTAAAACCAAATACACCACCACAAATCAAGACACACAAAAGCGTCATCCTTTGCCGCCTCGATCCATAGGTTGGGGGCCACTCCGCGGAAGAAATTCAGGCAGAGGTGAAAAAAAAATCACACCTGGGCGAAGGTTGCTAAAGTTATTAAATTCGAGGACTAGACCTATGTTTTTAATATCATATTTTGCGACACAGCTATGGCGAGTAAGGCTGCGGAGGGAGGTATGCTCCTTTTTAACGTCCGCGTCTGCCTTGAGAAGATTGAACGTGAGGAGTTTATCGACCTTCAGATGTGCTTCAAGTGCAATAAATACGAGGAGCACACCACGGCCAACTGTCTTAGAGGAAACATCCTTTTGGGCTTCAGGTGATCGTCAGATACACAATCATGGAGGGGCTGCAATAGCTCCTCCTTGAAGTGTCTGAACTGCGCAGTGGCACATAAGACGCTTTCTATGGCATACCCGGTAAAAAAAGATATTTTAAAAAAGAAATCAGTTGAAAAAAGACGAAAAAGCAAAGGCTAACAGCACCTGAGCCAAAGTTGCTAAAGCTGCCGTAGTGGAATCTTGCGAAACAAAAACATACGTGCACGTTGAGAATGAAAACTCACCAAAATTATGGGTTGCATCTATTATGCTCACATTGCAAATGTCTCCTCCCCGGGAACCTTTGCGAAAGAGGTTAATAGAATGCTGACTCATAATAGTATGCAGGAAATGTGGTTCCCTGAGAATCCACGATCGTAGGAAATTCTTAAGATTAGTCTCAAACCCCAGTGCGAAACTAGTTGCTAGAAGCTCCCCAACCCCGGCAATGCCCCAGCTCTTTTCAGAGATCCTAGGATCCAGGCACAGGTAGCAAGATACGCTAATCCACGTACGGAAGAACACAACACCACACAAAAGACAGAACATGAAGACACACATAAGTATGAACAAACTGGGATGGAAGTTTTAGTGACTGTGACTGCGAGACCTGAGGGAGAGGCACGCTCGCCCCGCCCCAGGCAAACCTCACAGTATCAAAAACGTCTGAGATCGTCCTTTTCTTGTAAGAGGGAATCTAGGCTGGTATAAAATTCAAGGAAAATAAACTTGAAGGCTTACGCCGCCGAAAGCTTCCCTTTCCCAAAGGAGGTGACTACCAATGATGCAACTAAAGGTGTAATAACCAGAATATACAAATGGAAATTTCCTTTGACTGACTGCTCTGAAAAAGAAGTCGAAGAGGCTTTACTCCAAGACTCAATCAAAAGGGCTCCCAAAACCTTCACTACTCTTACAGATAACGATTTCAGAAAAAAACGAACAAGTAAAACAATTATGCCACCATCCACTCCACAATTGCCCAAACTCGGAAGAGAATAAGCCCTAAAAATCATAAACATACACAGGAATCTATCGTGAACTGACAATGGAGAAACTAAAAATATTACACTTTAATTCGAACTGTTGGACTGACAAAAAATTACTTTATGGTAATAAAATAGAACAATATAACCAAGAGGTTGTATTTATTTCAGAGCACGGGATAAATACAGACACATGACGCGTGATTTTCAATTATTACAAACAAAATAGCTTGTGCCCGCTCATACTAGAAAAAAAACACTTGTCTTGTCTCTCACTGGATAAAAACCTACACTTCGTTATTCAAAAGGTTTCTTGAATCCACCTTTCTTGGGGTTGAAGATGGTAGCTCTGGCGAAGAGCTTCGGGGTCATATAAGTAATGAGCGCTTAAGGACACAGGTTCAAATCCTAATTCTTTATTTATTTTCATATAACGGTTAAAATAGTTTGCCCTATCTTTCCGTTCTCTACATCTCCCATTTTCCTTTTTAATCTTTTATTGGTTCATGCAATATTCTCTTTTGTGTTTTTCCGGGTTGTGTTACCAATTTCCATTTCCTTGGGCCTTTAAATAGATCTATAAATCACGCGTCATGTGATTTTCCATTATATATATATATATATATATATATATATATATATATATATATATATATATATACATACAGAGAAGAAACCACAGTGTCAATATCAATATATTTTCGAAATATCTCAATCGATAGTAAACTAATGAATACAGAGATGCTTAACTTAGGGGCACATAAATTTATAAGTCGGAATGTAATTAGGGGAGGTGGTATGGGGAGTAGTGGCATTTTTGACTAGAGGAAGGACAAATCTTTTGCTGATAAAGAGATTAGTGTTGAATTGCCCATCGAAAGTATTAAAGTTTGGAATTTAGTTTATTAGAGCTGATTCTATTAGATGCCTCTGTATATAATTGTGAGAATTCTAAACTTTATATATATATATATATATATATATATATATATATATATATATATATATATATATATATTACAAAAATAATAATAAACCACAATATATGAATCTGATTTATTTAAAGAACAGCAGTTTCGGCATGATGCCATTATCAGCATAATAAATATTACATTTAAATATTCAAATACCATACAGAAAATCTTTGACCAAACTGCGTCCAACCAACCAGGACGTAGGTGTAATTCCATCAAGTCTCTTTGCGAACATTCAAAAGTCTGACCATAAAGTTAATTTCAACCAAGCAAAAATTATTTATAAATCAAACAATTATATTGAGAGGAGAATTTCAGAATCAAACATCATTAATAAAGTCGATCATTTTAATTTATCTGAAGTGCAATATAAATTCAACAAATATATTTCCAATAATGTTGCCAAATTCATCTATAAAACGCCGGAACCAGTCCTTCACGGGGATTAGAAATTTGCCCACGGATCCATTTTTACCAGTTTGTTTCCTCTGTTTTCATTTTGTTTAGTCTTTTGTTTGCTGTTATATACTGGAGTCTCTTGCCCTGCATTTCATTATACAGTTGATAATGGCATCATGCCGAAACTACTCCTGTTTTTAAAATAAATCAGATTAAAATATTGTGGTTTATTATTATCTTTTGCACTGGATATATATCGCATTAATGTGATATATTCTAGTCATATATATATATATATATATATATATATATATATATATATATATATATATATATTATAAACCACACTGCCACACTTTAGTAGAATCAGTTTATTATATTACAGCATAGTTTCGGTATCTACTATAAAGTAATTCAAGTCAAGATTAGAAAACAAAGAAAAGTGGCGGGATTGGTCTAGTGAGTTACGGCAAACAGCAGTCGCAGTGGAAATTTCCCGAAATAAGTTAGGAGGGCATAGGAGAAGGGAGATAGACCAGTGTCTATAACATACATAATTACTTCGGTGGGTCGTTTATGTTATGTTTTTGGTACGTTTGTTTTATTGGAGTGTTTAACTGGCAAAACTGAAGGGTCGGTAAGGCTGTGAGTGATCTGGCCAATCGGCGAGATTGCTGGCACGCTGAGGTACAGTCGGCAGCGTGCGGGCATGAATTATGGAATCGTCTCACGATGCTGCTACTTATGTGTAGATAGATGTAGGTAGCAGGTAGTTAACAGCTGCTGGGTATTTGTGTGCTCAAGCAGCATGTTGAATATTATGCATTCGGTCGTATCTCGGGTCTCCATCGAGTTTCCCTAGTTGACGAGTTAAGCATGCGATGTTATATGTGTTTAATGGCGTGAGTTTGTTTGAGTCTTGTAGTGTAGATATTCTCGTGTACAAGGGGAAGCAACAGGCGCGCTTGTAAGCAGAATTCTGAATGCGTTGTGCGCTCCTGCCCCATGTGGGGCTTGTGGCCGTTTGCGTGAGTGGCACGTCTTATGAATGTCTTGTAGAGGTATAACTGCATTTTTGTTTTACTGTTTGGATAGAATCTCCTCATCATGTTGTTTGTGTGTTTGGCTTTGGACTGCACATTGTTTTTGTGTATGTGAAAGTGTAAGTATTTATCGAATGTTGCCCCGAGTATTTTTTTTTTGCTGGTTTGTGTGATTCTTACGGGGCTGAGTATTGTGAGTTGGGGGTTTGCTTGTATATTTGTATGATGTGCATGTAGTTGTCAAGCGCACCATATAGTGTCGCTTGTTTCTACTGGGGATTTGTGGTTATGAGCCACAAATCTTCGTATTCTGTCTTTCTGTCGAGTATGTATTATATGTGCCAGCACGCAGCTCTGGGGTACGCCAGCGCGTGGTGTAATGGTTGTGATGCTGTGTTGTTGTATCGTATTTAGCACTTCTTGTCTTTAAAGGTAGTGTGAGAGGAGCCTTCTGGTGCACATGTTGTTGGCGAGTTTCAAACGGAGCTCCTCATGTCACACTTTATGAAAGGCCTTCTCGACCTCCTTACTGATAGTGTGTTTTTTCTCGTTCATGCCGTGCTATCAGTATGATGTCGTGAAGGATGGTGCCACCTGCGCCGGTGGAGCGGCCCCTCCTGAAACAATATTGGTAGGGAGAGAACCAGTTCTCTTCATCCAGAAAATTCGGGAGACGGGTGTTCACCATAAGTTCTTGTATTTTGCTTAAGTGCTCTAAGAAAGCAATATGCCTGTAATTGTTTGGTTGCTTGGAGTCTTTATGTTGTTTGTGCAAAAAAAATATTATGTGAAGACTTGAATACTTTCGGGACATATACATAGGCTAGAGAGAAGTTATAGAGGTGTGTTATTGTTGGATAGATGACTTCTAGCAGCTGTTTTATGATTGTGGTTTGAAGGCCGGAGGTAGGCCAGGGGCTCGTTTTGGTGTCTTTTTAGATAGCATTTTGTCTCTTCGACGATGACTGGAATGGTTAATGTAGTTGTGTTATCGAGCAGTTTCATTTCAACCAGGTGTGTGTGGGAGGGGGGGGGGCACCATTCACTGACTTCTGGAAAATGCTCTTGCGCGTGTTGCTTGGGTCGACTATGTGTGTGCACTTGATTCCGGTGGGATCTGCATGCCTCGAGGATGTCATACGTATTCGTGAGCGTGCGATTGTCTACTTGTAGTTTTATGGGGTTGGGTGGGGGAGCATTATTTTCTTAACCCGCCGCCAGAAGAAGGAGGGGTCAGCACAACGAGTACCCACCGCAATGCCGATGATCACGCCCCCACTAACGGTTCCGGTTTAGCAGCATGCACTGCAAGATGCGGGCTCAGAGTGAAATGTTTGGTTATCGTGGGCCCTTTGCCGTGGTGATTGCTGTATATCGTGATGAGTCTTTGTATGTGTATTGAGAAGGTGAAGTTTTTATTAGTGTGTAAGTTTTCCGTCGCGTGTACGTGTTATGGGCTGTTTCAATGATGTCTAAGAGTGCCTTTGAATGGTTGTCTAGTAAGAGACAGGTTGGAATGCGGTCGGATTGTATGTGGGGACCCGGGGCTACGTGAATGTGGAATATTTCTGCGTGATCATTATGGAGGGCCTTGTCCAGGGAAGAGGTCCCACCACGCGTGTGTCTATGAGAGTATGGTGTATATGGCATTTTACTACGATCGCTGAGCCTAGATGAGGCACCTGTGGTACGTGAGGTACGTGTGGTAAAAGCCAATGTTAAGCCTAGTATTTGGTGGGGGTGTAGAATAGTAGAGTTCAGGAGTCTTATGTCTGGGTATTGTGTATTTAGTACCCAGTTGGAGACGGTGTGGGGAGCACTGAGACAACTACGTGCGTCCGGTTAGTTTGACCAAACTCAAGAAACCTATCACGGGCGAGAGCATAGTGCAGCTGTAGCTGCCTTATCATCCACCATCTCTTGTCACTCAGGCAGGAGGGTGGGGGGCACCACAACGACCTCCACACACTGCGTGTTGGGTGTGGGGTTTATATGTAAGGATGGGGATGTCAGTTTCACGAGTCTGGTGAGGTTAGATAGTGGTTAGGTCTTAGGGGACTGGACAGGCGTTGGGTGTTTTTTCTTGAGGAGGCAGGACGGGAGGTGATAGGAGTAGAAAAGGGAGTAGGACAGTAAGAGTGAATGTGGGAGTAGGGGTGGGAGTGAGTGTTGGAGTGTGCTTAGGAGTAGTAGTGGGGGTAGGAGTAAGGGTGGGGGCAGGAACAAAAGGGGGGTAGGAGTAGGAGTGAGGGTAGGAGTGGGAGTGGGGGCCCGAGGTAGGCATAAAGGCAGTAGGATTGGAGGTTGGAGAGCGGGTGCGGATGGTGGAAGTAGCTGCGGAGTATCTCGAGGAGAGAGGAGGTAGGCGGCCATTGTACTGGCAGGTATGGTGTGGGAGTGTATGTATTGGGCGGGGTGTATGTTTGCTGGTGTAGGTAGGAGGGCTTGCCTTCTATTTTGAGTGGTCGTGCATGAGGAGGAATATCGTCTCCGGGAAGATGATCTGCCCGAGTCCATTAGCAGCGTAAAACTGGTTCAGGATTGTGGCGTAGAGGCCTGGTTCGCCTCCAGACATGTCTTTTGCCACACTGGAAAGCACGGTGGCCATTTGCACTTTAGAGTTGACCTGTAGTGTGTGTCTGTGCAAGTGGTGTAGATATGTGTGCATGTGGTGTTAGTGTGGGTCCAGGCTGTGTGTGTGTTCGGGCAATGCATTTGCAGTCATCCTGTCATTATAGCCGCTACTGGCCCTGTCGGTATGGCGTCATAGCCTTTGGGAAAAGAGATCGATCGCACCGATTAAAGAAATACTAATTTAACTACGATGTAAAATGTTAGGGTTAGGAAGTTATTTAAGCGGGTTTAATTTTTAGTTTTCAAGCAGTTTTCAAACAATTGATCCCTGAAATGTAATTTTGACTTTTAAAATGCTTCCCAGAATAGTAGTATATCTAAATATACTAATGGTTTAAGGAATAGGTTCTTGCGGTTTTATCAAATTTATTCATACCCATTAACAATTTTAGAAAAACTTCCTTTTTAATTGATAACAATATGCTATTTAATCAATAATGTATTCTCCGTTGTTATTTACGACTTCTTCCAAAACGTTCAACTAGTGTTTCGATGCCTCTGCAATAAAAATATCTGGATTTTGACTGGAAGAATTCGTCTAACCAGGTTCTTAATTCCACATCAGTATTGGACGAAACGCCGCGCAAATTGCTGGAGAGCGATCGGAACATATGGAAATCCGAAGGAGCCAAGTCTGGCAAATATGGAGGATGCGGCAGGATTTCCCAATTAAGCGTTTGGATGGCGTCTTTTGTCATATTGGCAATGTGAGGACGAGCATTGTCGCTTTGCAGAAGGACTCCATAACGTCGATGAGGTCGCTTTTCACGAATAGCATCGGCGAGTCGATACATTTGTTGAACGTAGAGTTCTGCATTGACAATCTCGTTGTTCGCAAGGAACTCATAAGGAATGGTGCCTTCACAATCGAACCACACACACACACAGCATCATCTTTCGTGGATGAAGTCCTTGCTTTAATCGCGGAAGTGTTTTTTTTTATTGGGGCTAAGCCATTGTTTTCATTGGTTTACGTTGACATAAACACACCACTTTTCGTCACCAGTGATGATGCGGTGAAGAAATCTGTCCCTATATCCACGAGTAGTCATGTGACGAGCATGCAAATCTGCGGGAATCGTGGAGCGTTGAAGTTTGTTGCTTTCGCTTAAAGCGTGCGGAACTCATGCACCGAGTTTTTTTAACTTTCCCCATCGAATGAAGGTGATTCACTACAGTTTTCTGATCACACGCCAATTGTACAGCCAATTCTCTAGTCGATTGACGAGGATTTTCATGAAGAAGGTCGTTCAATCGATCTTCATCCAACATAATGGGGCGACCAGAACGTTCTTCGTCATTAAGATTGAAATGACCGTTTTTGAAACGTGAAAACCACCATTGAGCTGTCCTTTCTAATAAAGCATTTTTTGCGCACACAACACGCACAAATATCGCGACGAGCTTTAGCTGCGTTTGCATTGTTCCCGTCTCGATTGAAAATGAATAACAACAAGTGTCGAAAATGCGCCTTTCTTTCAACTTGACATTTCATTTTGAGGGTACAGAACAAAAATTAAATTAACACAACTTTTAAATAAACCGCAATGACTTATTACTCAACTTCAAGACGTAGCCTGAGCAAAAGCCTAATAGTCTAAGCTGTTAAGAGACGTAGCCTAACCTTTGCAAATTTTGCTCTCATTATTTATTATTGTTTCTTAATATGTGCACAAATCACGTCAACAAAACTTAAATCAACACAACATTAAAAAAAAACCCGCAAGAACTTATTCCTCAACCTAATACTTTCGGTGCAATAACTCGGAAAAAGAGTTTTTTTCCGCGCCAAATAAAAGACAATCGACAGTTCAAATGGATTTTCTGGACAAAAGGTGGCGTTGATTTTTCATTATTATAAATGAATGTGTATATAATGACCGTGGATAAAAAATAGAGAATATATGAGTATAGTTAGAAATGAAGTTAGAGGATAAGATATATAATTGAAATTGGATAAATTAAATAAGAGAACTTTGAGGGCATAGTTAATGCAAGAATGAGATATTAATATTTTTAACTTACGAATAAGATTAAGTACGAATTCTATTTAGGATGAGTTACAACACGAAATTATGAA
The DNA here is from genome assembly GCA_963969495.1 of Ceratothoa steindachneri. NCBI lineage: Eukaryota > Metazoa > Arthropoda > Malacostraca > Isopoda > Cymothoidae > Ceratothoa > Ceratothoa steindachneri. The sequence continues at coordinate 179,099,352 of OZ018320.1, forward strand.
TGAGTGAAATTTGAATAAAGATTGAATTGGGATAATAGTTAGATTTGGTATTTGAGGTAATTACAATGCTTGATTTGGATAAACCTTGGGTGAATGAATAAAGGGCAATTTGAGCAAGGATTTGAGAAAATTAGAATCAGTGAATTGAGTAAAGGTCAATGGAATAAAGGTAATTTTGATTTTGAAACAGCAATGGAAATTGAGAGTAACGGAATTTGGTGGTAATAAAGTATAGTATCAATGTAGTATTTACAAACAGCTAAAATACACTGCAACATAATTAATTTATTAAAAACGGTACTTACATTTTTTTATAACTGCATAATTAAAACAATTTTTAATACTATTAAGAAAACATACCTGATGTTAAGAAGATGGACGGTCAAGTGCGAGCAATGAATTTTTCAAGGAACGCTAGCGAGGAAGAATGTTGCCATATTTATGGTTTTGAGGGATTTGATCCCTAAGATGCATAAACTTTGGTAAAGATCACTCGAGGATGTATTAATAGACAAATTCGATAGAGAAAGTTAGATAAAGACTACAATTTAAACGAGTGAATAGAAGGCGGACCTAAAGGATTTATAAACACAAATAGCAACAAAAAGTTTAGTCTGTAGATCCACGTATCCCCAGGGACGTGTGAAGCCTCTGACTCACGATATCTCCTTAGACAGACCAACTAGGGTGAACTTTAAATCTCCTACAGTAGAGAGAAAAAGTTTTGAGAATACTATATTTTTTCATATAAGAATATTCATAGACCCAATCAAACGTTGCATTTTGTTTGAAAAATTAGAGCCCAAACCCATTTTATTTATAAAAAATAGGCAATCAATATTTACAATGATGACCCCTTTTCTCCAGGATGCCTTAGCCCGATTTGAGATGCTGGAAACAATATTTGTGATGATATCTTGACTGATATTGCTCCACTTTTGTTCAATAAGTACCCGCAACTGCTCACGATTGGATGGCTTCAGTTTATCAAACCCCAGTTTGATTATCGCCCAAGGATTAATTCTATATTTGGTTCAAGTCTAGCGAATTTTGGGGCCAAAATCCCCAAAGTTAGATGTTATTGTCAGACAAGAACTTTGTTGGCAATTTCACGTCTGAGAAAATTATGAATCTCGCACAGAATCCATTTTTGTACGACCTTTGATACCAATACGGTTACCTCAAAATCAAAGTACGACGCCTCCCAACCAGCAACCAATCAAAACCTTTATACAACCCAATTCTAAATTAACGAATCAGAATAGATTTTTCCCGTTTCCCCAGTCCACAGCGCATTGTAACGATCACTTTTACTTCAGCAGCACTCCAGACAAGGTCAGTAAAAATTAGCTCCCTAATTAATCATCAGTCTAAAAGTATTAAAAGTGTAATTCCTTCCTTTTAATTCCAGTTTCCCTGATTTATAGCTTCAAAAACGTCGTGGCAGTACTATATCCAGTACTATACTATATTTTATATAATTCCTCCATATTTTCTATCTTATTCACTCTAATATCAGCTTATATAGCTTATTCCTCTTAACAATATAATTATCGGCCATTTCCATAAATTCAATATATATATTCAATATGTATATATATATATATATATATATATGAATAACGTTACAGCCACGAGGAAAATGAAACAACGGAGAACTGCGAGGCCTTTCGACTAATGGTCCTTTACTAAGCAGACTAAAAGACAGGGAAAAAGAGAAAGATATTTATACACCTGATTAATGAAAATATGGGATATAAAGATTAAAAGGGGTGGGATTAGCAGATACCTGGAAAAATCCTATTAACGAGATGAGCTGTCAGGGTTAAAAAAAAAAAAAAAGTTTACGGGTTACAAAAGAAAGGGGGGGGGGGAGCAATGTTTAGGAATCACATATGCAATATGAAAACAAAAAAAGTTTACACATGATAACTAGAAAATATGACAAAAGAAAAATATGAGGAAAGGTTTTTTTTATAAATAAGCTAAAATAACTTCTAGGTGGTAATCATTAATTCAGAAATTTTATCTTTAAAATCATTCTTAAACATTCTTTTGATACAAGGGTCCAAAAAATACATTCCAGGGCTGAGATTAAAATTCGAAGTCATTTGTATAAATGCCGATTCTGAAAGATTTCGTGAAAAAAAGTCATTTGATTTGGCAATCACAGAACTCTCCTTCCAATTAATACGATGGGAATTTTCACTCAAATGGATAAAAATGGCATTTGATGTTTGTCCAGTGTTTACCGAGTACTTATGTTGCTTAATACGCACATTCAGATCCTTGCTAGTTTGCCCAATATAAAATGAAGGGCAATCCAAACAAGGGATTTTATAAATTACGTTATTTGTTTCATTAGGGCAATTTTTTATTAACATTCTTTTTAAAGTATTAGTTTTAAAGTTTTATAACGAAAGTACTATTGAGAAGGAAGCGCCCCAAAATATCCTCATTTTACCTTATTTTAATGGCTTTGAAACCGTAAAAACATTGTTAAAAACACTTAATGTAAATCTTGTTTTCTCTTATACTAATACTTTAAAAAGAATGTTAATAAAAAATTGCCTTAATGAAACAAATAACGTAATTTATAAAATCCCTTGTTTGGATTGCCCTTCATTTTATATTGGGCAAACTAGCAAGGATCTGAATGTGCGTATTAAGCAACATAAGTACTCTGTAAACAGTGGACAAACATCAAATGCCATTTTTATCCATTTGAGTGAAAATTCCCATCGTATTAATTGGAAGGAGAGTTCTGTGATTGCCAAATCAAATGACTTTTTTTCACGAAATTTTTTAGAATCTTTTAGAATCGGTATTTATACAACTGACTTCGAATTTTAATCTCAGCCCTGGAATGTATTTTTTGGACCCTTGTATCAAAAGAATATTTAAGAATGATTTTAAAGATAAAATTTCTGAATTAATGATTACCACCTAGAAGTTATTTTAGCTAATTTATAAAAAAAACCTTTCCTCATATTTTTCTTTTGTCATATTTTCTAGTTATCATGTGTAAACCCTGACGGCTCATCTCGTTAATAGGATTTTTCCAGGTATCTGCTAATCCCACCCCTTTTAATCTTTATATCCCATATTTTCATTAATCAGGTGTATAAATATCTTTCTCTTTTTCCCTGTCTTTTAGTCTGCTTAGTAAAGGACCATTAGTCGAAAGGCCTCACAGTTCTCCGTTGTTTCATTTTCCTCGTGGCTGTAACGTTATTCATAAATTCCTAACGTTCCTTATTTTCGTGATTCAGTTATACATATATATATATATATATATATATATAAATATTCATTATCCGTATTGTCGAATTAGTCATATTCAATTATTTGTTGTTCAATATATCTTGTTAAATTTATGAGTCAGTGATTTTGAAACCTTCCCGGTTGAATTAGTTATCCTTCATCACGTATTTTCTTTCAAGTCACTTTTAATCTTTAAATTCATATAGCAAGGTTTAATGGCTGCTATCTAGGCAAATTTGTCATTTAACCCATCTCAATAGCTATACCATCATTTTACCCTTTTGATCGAATCGCAAAGCTCCTGGAACTGAAACTCATCTACATGAAGAAGGCCAGAGCGCGATTTGGGATTCACCGAAGGAATGCACTGTTTTTCTTATTATTTTTGAAATGCTGATTTTTTTTAAACCTGGAATATTTTTTTAAATATTAGAATAATTATTTCTATCACGTAAATTTGAAAAACAAATGAAAAAATATAAATATATATTAGTCTCAAAACTTTAGTCCCTGACTGTACTTGTTTTTCACCCTTTTTATCCTCTTCTTTCTTTCCTAAGCTTTCCTCACTGCCGAGTATACTCTGCCGAGGAATAGTTGAGTAGGGGAAACAAGTGGCAGGTCGGGCGTTTGAATGTGCCTCTGTTTCGCTCCAAAACTAGAGGGGGCGAGGGGGAGAGTAAGCTCAAGACGGGTGCTATCTCTCTTCTTTAAAAAAAAAAAAATCATGTACATACCTTTGTTTCCTCCTTTCGACCTTTGGTATGTATCGGCGACTTAGCAATTCCTCTTTTAAACATTATCGAATAAAAGTGAAAAAAAAAATCTTTTTAATAATATGTCTTAAACCGCCCATACCTGCAATTTCATTCCCCCACTCACCTCTGGCATTCATTACTTTTGCTTCTTTCTTCCTTCTTTGAATCTGAATTTTCTCATTGCATTCCAGTGATAACTCGTGCAAATATATATATATATATATATATATATATATATATATATATATATATATATATATATATATATATATATATTTATATATATATATATATATTTCTTAAGAGATAAGAGGGGTTAGGTGTTGCCAGGCGTATTTTAGGAACCCATTCTCAAGGATGTGAGATTATAAATATATACAAACATAAGAATTTTTTAGATAAGTTATCAGATATTTATAAATTAACTATATGGGAAATGGGAAGCAGCAGAGGTGGTAATATTCAAATTATAAAAATGCAGGGCTTTTAACTATTAGGGAATAGGAAATATGTTTTTGTTTTTAAATAAAACTGAGATTAATTAGTTTTGGGTGTCTTCATTGTAAAACGGGGGAGATAATAGAAATACTTGAAAGATATGGGTTGTTTTGGGGGGGAGTGGATTTGGCGTGTGTAATTTGTGGATGATTATAGTTGTAGTAAAAGTGGAAATGAGCTTGTGTCGGAGTTTAAAGTGGGGTTTTTAAATCTAATATAAAGAGATTCCAGTGTACGTAGTTGGTTTTCGTTGTTTGCTGTGTCTTTAATTGAAAAATTATTTAAGGTTGGTTTATGGTGTGGATGTCTGTTTTCGTAGTGTATTCGGATAGGGGAGAATTCGGGAGTAGTGAGTGGGGCTCCAGTGCTATTACTGATGCCTAATTGTGCACAAATACGAGTATGTAGTGTACGCTGTGTCGATCCTAAATACACCTCGGAGTTACATCTCGAGCAGTTGAATTCATATATGATGGAGACTGATAAAACGAATTAAATTGCAAAAATCATTCATTATATAAATGGAATAACACAGGTACAAGAGAACCTAATTATTATGCTATTGCACTTAAAGCAACAAACACACGAATTTAATTGCATAACGTTCATCTAAATCCTGACTTTTCCTGCCCTCCTTTTGCTGCGAAGTCAATTGGTGGGCTTTGCAATTGGTGGACTTTGGCCACCAATTACATCGGTTTATTGTGCGCTCACATAGAGTAACGTGCACAAAAATATGTTTTGTTTTCGATCAAAAGTATTAAAAGTTTAGCAAAACAAAATAAATCATACAAAGAACTTCAGACTCTCTGAGCACTTGAAATTCATATAGATATTTGCATTTAAAAATAAGAATATCTATGAAAGATATTTAATATGATTATACATTTTTTACTAGAGTAGATCCGTAATGTACAATAACTGCACACATGCAAAGAAAGAAAGAGAGCGAGAGAGTGAGAGAGTGAAAGGGGGATGAGAGAGAGAGAGAGAGAGAGTACTACAAGGAGCTACACGGAAAATAAGTACCCTAGAAGACCTTACGGTCCATTCAATGAGGGTACCTTTGTACTAGCTGTCGAGCGGGCACTTTCCCGCTCAATTGCTTTACGTTCTCCCTAAACGGCCACTTTTCAAGACTTTGTCTAGTCTTGACTTGAACTGGTCAACAGAATTGCTGTTGACGACCTCCACCGGAAGTGCGTTCCAGCTACCGCAGATACTGTACGTGAAAAATTTTCCCCACAGATCGCGGTTGTAATGCTTCAGCTCAATTTTAAAGCCGTGATTTATTGTTCTGCTCTCATTAAGGCTGAAAATATCCCTGTAGTCAACATTGTCGAACCCTCGAATTATTTTGAAAACTTCGATGAGCTGACTACGCAGTGTACGAGTTTCCAACGAGAAAAGATTTAATTCCCCTAATCTATCTTCATAAATTTTATGTCTGATAGAGGGAATCAGTTTGGTTGCCCTGGCTTACACGCGTTCTAATCTCGCAATGTCCTTTCTAAATGAATGACTCCAAAATTGTACGGCATACTCCAGGTGCGGTTGGACAAGTGAATTGTATAGACAGAGTACTATTTACCTGTCAGGTCGAAGTATCAAAGATGTAATGGTAGGATCAATAAAATAAGGTCGTTTGGAGACAGTTTATGAATCAGCAGAATCGGATTAGAACGTCTGGTTTGAAACTCGACCACAATGTAAGGCTATCGCACCCGAGTATGAGAGCAGATAGGCAAACAGATTAATTAGAGCTGTTTGGAATGGGGACATAATTGGCGACAAAAGATGTTTCGCCTTAATGTAAAATTTGATAAGGTCATCTTAGCTTTAAGCAAACGGAGTTTCTGTGATACCCTCGAAGGGAAAAGACCCCCAAAGTAAGATACGATGTGGAGAATTTCATCCAATCACAGGCTAGACTACAACCAATCACAGGCTCCGCTGGGCTGACAGGTAGCTAAGTACCGCCTCTGCGACCAAAGTAAGGCGGAGCTACGCGTTGCATCTAAAATAATGCACGGTATAAATAAGAAAACATTTTCATTTAAAGATCATTATCATAATAATTATTATTATTATAGATTACTACTGACCCATTCATTGATTGATTATTATACTCTTAATTCACCGCCCTGCGAATCTCCATTTTTCTTGCTCTTGCCATTATAACCCGCTTTAAAATATTCCGTTGCGCAAATTAAATCTCTCCCGTAAATGTAAGCATTTCAATGTGGTATAAAAATACGAGTGTTCAATTCCTTCAAAAAGCAACCTTTTACATACAAACCCTTATCGGTTAATACCCTTCGGACCGTACGTCAAGAAACCTTGCAATCCCAAAAAAGGCCTACTTTCACCAAACCTATAACTGGCGACCCCATATTTGGCGACCTATAGATCTTATTTTTAAGGAGTAATTAATGCATGGTGAAAAATAGAAAGAATTAACTTTACACAATAAATTAGGTTACAAAAGAAGGATAAATTTGTATATAAATATTTAGTTATGTATGAACAAAATAAATGCACTTCTAAGCAACGTTATTTTATGCATATGAATCATTTATAGCTTACGTAGATTTAATTAGAGAGAGGGAAAATTGTTTTGATAACCAAGCTAGCACCGACTCCTTTTTTTTGCAGAGCTGTTTTTCGTAAAATATAAAACTCACCACAATTGTGATCAAATGACTTGCATGTAATTATTTATAAAGAGATCCATTGTGAATTACTACATCAAATAATTTTTTTATTCGTTGATTCTAATTAATCATCTGGCGCCATTTTATGCTTTAACTGAGTAGTTAAGCGGGGTAATGGTCTTCGATGGCAATTTAAGCAAGTTCCATAGTTCCAGGGCAAGAACTCTGCCATCTAATTCTGTTTTCTAAAGTGCAGTGCTGTACTAAGACCCTCAAATTGTTATGACAGCTCATTGTTTTAGGAACTAGAAAAATGACAGCAGTCAATACCTCTTCACCAGACACATTGGGTGGATTGCCAAAAGGTAAATTCGTCACATTGATAACAAATAGCGTCACTTGTTTCTCCCAGGCTAGGAATCTAACCAAATTTGAGTGGCAAGCATCTTGTAGTCTAATTTTATACCCAACATTTTCATCGACCAGGTTATCGCACATGAAGAAAGAGTATCAAAGATCCCCTTTTCTAACAGTGCAATATTTCAACAACGCCTATTTTAAGACCACAGAACTTGGTATCGTTACCTTCCTTGCTATATTTTTTAAAATTCATCCGACAATGAATTTTATTCACCAATGTTATGACATCATTTTACATAATAAGACTGCATATATAATTTATGTAATGGAGCCTTTTTAATTTAATAAATACCTTTAATTTAAGCATACGACCCGGTAAGCATATCATTAGTAATTTCCACGGGCTTTACGAAAATATACTGGTTTTCGCTCCTGTATCCTTGAGGATTCTAGCCTGTAAGTTTTTATTCCCTTCATTACAAATACGGTAAAATCATCATTAAAAGAGGCACATAGCTAATCATAACTGACGTAATAGGACATATGACTTTTGGTCAAGTGAATTAGAATTTGAACTATGCTGGTTTTCTCAAATACTCCCCTTTTCTTAACTAAGAGACGAATGGCACTTTTTATTACATAGATCGCCCCTTATTTATAAAATGATCAGTAGAAACCTTTATATCCTATCTGTAGTAGTCAGACTTAAAGTATTTAGAATGAGTCAAATAATATTCCGTTACGTTCTATAAAATTCAAATTGTATCAAATTGAATACATTTTGTTTCATTATTACACTTTGATAGTTTGACCAAAATAAGGTTATACAATTATTTAACAAAAAGTAATGCTAATTTGTATTTTTATAGTGGAATTCAGGAAGTCTATATAAAATGCTAAAAAGAGGTATGCAAAAAAGTATTCTTAACTTAAAAATAATATAGATTTTTTTTCGTTTTACATGATGTTCTGATCAATATCTCTGTTTCGATGCGTGACTATATAGGGTATGCGGAAAGTAGTCTCTCTCCCTTGTAGTTTTGTAGGCTGGGCTAAGTGATCAACCGCTTCCTTATGGGATGAAGAAAAAATATATATAATTATATATGGATTCTTTATTCCTGGGTATATGGCTGGAATAAGCTTCGAAATGGAGAACAAGAAATATAACTTTTCCTCTTGAATAATAATAATTTTTTTGACTCTTCTGACTATCTTTTACAAATAGTTACTTCATCTACACATAACACTATAACAATTTAACCAATCAGGATTGATTAACATTTAATAGTCATCTTACCTTTATTTTTGGAATAACAGCTTTGGAGTTGACAAATTGGCCAATCAGCTTTTATACATAAGCACTGTAATAATTGTCCAATCAGCGCTGTGAGGGAATTCCACGTGGAATCTCTTGTTCAGAACGGAACTTCCATGCGCTGTAGAAGGCTCGGTCAGGCTTAAATTGGTAAGCCTATCCCCACCCCCCTTCCACAAGTGGTAGCCTCGAACCGCGTCCACCACGATTCACCTTTACACGGGCTAGAATACCCACAGCTAGAAGCTTCGAGGCCATTCAAGAGTAGAGCTGTTTCCCGCTCCCCTCCCCCCTCCCTGGGGAGAGCCTCGGACATAAATAGTGCTCAACCCCCATGAGGAGACACAGAGTTGAGAAGTCTCGCCCAGACCCCAAGAAAATTCCCCTAGTTCCAAGTCAGGTGCTAACGACAAAGCAAAGTGACAGCTGAACTATTTTTGTGTATTGGAATTAGCCCCAGCCAGTGAGGTAATTCCATTTAACGATCGCTACCGAGTGATTTTTTCTGACTTCTCTCGTCAACTCCTGTCGAACCCCTCCTCGTTTACCCCTCGTTTTCGAGTGGCCGAAATACTCTCCCCTGGACAGGACGTTACCGCCCCACACCCCGCTTTTTTTTTTGGAGAACCGTCATCACTTTAACATCCCGCTCAGAAGCTTCGAGCGGCCTCGCCTCGCGTGCAGAAGACATCCGTGAAGCCTTACCCTGACGTCTCACCCGGAATCTTCGAGAACTGGCTAAGTGGCAGACGGCAACGGGTGGTGGTGAATGGACAGGCTTCTGAGTGGGTGCCCGTTACTAGCGGGGTGCCTCAAGGTTCTGTCCTGGGACCACTACTATTCATCATCTACGTCAACGACATGGACGGTGACATGGTTGCCAAGATTTTCAAATTTGCCTACGATACCAAGCTTAGTATGAACGTTGCAAAGAAAGGAAATACTGCCCACCTGCTGGAACATGTTGGGGAGATTGGGGAGTGGTCGGACACGTGGCAAATGCCTTTTAACGTGGGGAAATGCAAAGTAATGCATATCGGCCACAGAAACCCCCATCTCAGTATATCCTTAAGGGCACTGCTCTTGAATCGAGTGACACTGAGAAGGACTTGGGTGTAACTATCACTAGCGACCTCAAGTTCTCGAAACAGTACATCGAGGCAGAGAAGAAAGCCCAAAGGATGTTAGGCTACATAAAGCGCCAGTTTAGATACCGTAATAAGGAGATAGTACTTTGTCTGTACAACTCCCTCGTTCGGCCGCACCTGGAGTATGCCGTACAATTTTGGAGTCCTTCGTTTCGAAAGGACATCGCAAGGTTGGAACGCGTACAAGCTAGGGCAACCAAACTGATTCCCTCTATATGACATAAAAGTTATGAGGATAGACTAAGGGAATTAAATCTGTTCTCGCTGGAAACCCGTAGACTGCATGGTCAGCTCATCGAAGTTTTCAAAATACTTCGAGGGTTCGACAATGTTGACTACCGGGATATTTTCACACTGAGTGAGAATAGAACGCGCAATCACGGCTTCAAACTTGAACTGAAGCGTTACAACCGCAATCTGTGTGGAATTTATTTCACCTACAGTATCTGCGGTAAGTGGAACGCACTTCCAGCGGAGGTTGTCAACAGTGAATCTGTTGTACAGTTCAAGTCAAGACTAGACAAAGTCTTGAAAAGTGGCCGTTTAGGGACGCAAAACAATTGAGCAGCCATGTGCCCGCTCGATTGCTAGTCGAAAGCTACCCTCTTTGAATGGACCGTAAAGTCTCCTAGGGTACTCTCTTTCCTTGTAACTTCTTGTAACTCTCCCCCTCCAGTAACCTATTTGCGTTAATTCCCCCCATTTGAATAGTCTCCTCCCGTAACACCTTAAGTTTTAACTTCATAGTCTGATTCATAACTACAATTCATCCCCACTCGCCTTCGTTCATCTGATGATATTTTTGCCCATCATTTCTCTCATTATTTTTCTGTAAATAAAATTAGATTTTTGTACATGCCTCTTTAAATAACCTTAAGATTTGCCATTGCCCATAATATACATGACCTCGTTGCACTCTTATCTAGTTGTTTCGCCCGTCGAAACTCGTGGCGTTCCGTCCCTTTTGTCGGAACGCCTTGAAGTTATCGGTCCCTTCCCCAATATATCTAATATGGTATTGATATAATGTAATGTCATACCACGACAAACGTCATGATAGATTTAAAATGTTACTAAAGCTCTAACTATTTACACATAAACACGGCCTTAAATCATAATCCAATCTCCAGGAACAAACAGCTGAAATTGTAGTTGAAGATCAGAACTACGGATATCATATTAAGGGCAAAGTGCTAGGACTCAAAATACCAAAAAGAGGCTACAAACAACATATAACGGAAAGGAAGAACAAGGCGATTCCGATGCTTAACCGACTGTACAATCTAAGACGGTTATGCATGAAAAATAAAAGAAAATTATATCTTGCACTTGGAAGAGAGGTACTACTATACCCACCAACCCCTATCAACGGTGAAACAAGGACCAAAAAATTGGAACTCCAGAAAATACAAAATAAATATATTCAATATATATATATATATATATATATATATATATATATATATATATATATATATATATATATATATATATATAAACATATATATATTTTACATTCATTATATTCAATATGTATAATGAAACGCTCAATAACATCAGGAACAGAGCGGAGAAAATATGGAGGAAGATAGACGATCTACCTCCGATATTTTCAGAGCACACGAACACCAGAGCTGGAGTCCCCTTTACCACTCGATTTCCCAGAGGCAGAAAACAGCTGAGAATCGAGGAGGTTCCCATGTTTACTTAAGTAGAAATTCAAAAAGAGAGAGGGAACAAGCATAACGATAAAGCATAACAATATGTACGGAGCCACGTATAGCCGACCCATGATATCGTATTGCATCCGTGAGCAGATAAAGGTCTGCTCACGGATTGTGTTATTTGCTTTGAACATTTTGAGAGAAGCCCCATTTACAATCCCATGAAAACGAGATGTTGTGTCGCACCCAAGAAGTGCATGAAGAAACAATATGTGCTTGCATATGTCTGTACCAAGCATTTCTTTTGGGTTATGATAGTTATAAGTAGTGATGAGCATAGCTGCCTCACCAGCTTTTATTGTAATGATAGTACTGAGAAGTAAGGTATATTCAAACTACTCCTTTTTATAGGGTTTAATCAACTATATTCATAGTACATTTAGAAAAGAAACAAAAAATATTAGTAACATGAATACATATGAACAAATATAAATGAGGAAGGGGGAACATATAACATTTTGTATCCTTGATGTTTCAGATACGAGGATTCTTCGTGTTCTTCCTTGGCTCGGGACAAAAGAAGAGATAATGGGATTCTAAGCTTGCATGATAGCAGAGGAGGTTGAAGAGTTATGTGTCATCACCAGCTAATACAGTGTTAGTAACATTAGCATCCCCCGAGGCGTGGTGTGTCTCACAGTTCTTCTTTCAAAGCTCTTCGCCGAGAATAAAAATGAATTGCTGTTTATTCTGCTTGTTGTCAAGAAATGATTCTTTCTTCATTATGAGGTACATGTCAACTGTAAATGTAACAGTAGTGCCAGCATTCCATTTAGACCGACTCTGGTGTGTCATGTCATTTGTGTTTGTCTCTAATAACTTACAAACACGACTATGGCATCTCCGTACTTCTTTGTTACATAATCATTGTACTGGTAGCATATGTCTGTATGTAGATACACGAGACTATGAAATTAGATGAAGAAGTGCCCCGCCATCTAAAGCATACTGTTTTCCCTCATCGGGGACATCGGATTCAAGAAGACCACAGATGGAATCAGCAAAGACTGACTTGTTTGCTTCTTGGGGCTGAAGAGAGGAATCAAAAAGGGTTGGGAGATGGCTGCACAGTTCATATTTGCAGGCCAAAGCCGATTCTTCTGATGTCTGTGCAACAGCGATCAGTCTCTGAAAATGAAGTTATGGGTCTATTTGAATTTAATCTTCATCAATCTTGGCAGGTGACTTGATGCCGAGGGTGACAACTTGATATTTCCTCTTAAATGTGTACTCTGCAAGTATTTTCTCATCCTTAGATGTCAATAATTTGGCTCCTACAGCATGCGATGTATCGACATTGACGGTCGGGTGTGTATTAACTCCAATGACAATGTTCTTCAAACTTGGATCACTACTGAATGGATTCAGTTCCTGTCAATACTGAAGAACTGATAATGTGTCCTTCCAGTCACGAGGTAGTCTTACTTTGGTCATGTTCTTGTTCTGCTCTCTTCTGTTGTAATTCACCCTTGTGAGCTGCTGCATTCGCTGGTTTATTTCTGCACAGGCAAGTATTGTTAGTAGCCATAACATACGTTGTTGTTCTGTCATTCCTCTGCCTCGTGTTAGTCCCCCGCTGTTATTCAAACTCCTCATCAGAACATGTTCGATGATCAGGTCAGATGAAAGACCTGCCCACAGGTGGTCACTTCATCGACCCACATGCAACCCCTCTTCAAAACGTTGGTGGACATTGGGATGTTGAGTTTTGAGGTTTGATATATGCTGCAGATACAACCTAGCAGATTTGAGATACAGGTTATGGCCCGAGTCTGTCAGGTGGGGCAGAATTTTCTGGACAGCCTGTAGATGTAGTACCCAGTTCCTAGTGCGCTCTGCCCTTATGTATTTGCTTAGAATGTCTAAGATGTACATATACTGAACCCAGAGCGCTGAAGATATAGCCTATATCTTTGCAGACTCGGCATGCTTCCGAAGGTTGTCTTTGATTTGTTTCAAGATATCAGACTTGCATGCTTCTTTTACAGACAGTGGTCTAGCCATGGATTCTCATAGATGTTACAAGCTTCATTGAAGTCTGCATTATTGCTTAGATCTGTGAGCTTGTCATGTAGTGGCCTTGCAGGAGTTTCTGCTAAGTTCGGATCTTCATTCGCAGTGCAATCTGATGTTTCACGTAGGCATGGTAAAGGCGCATTGAGGGCTGCGTCAACAATTAAGTGTGCACAAACTGCGCGGCCAATGGCCTTGCCACTAAACATATGAATTACTGCATTGGGGGCATATATCAACTCCCTCACTTCTTGAAGCCGGGATGACATCATCAGGTGTCCATTACATCAGAGGAAACTCATCTACGTGTGGAAACCACCCAAGCGTATTAAAATTCCTTGCAGAACGCTTCCCATAGGATCTGAATTGATGATCATCAGGGCCTTCTACCAGAGGGATTGATCAAAGGTGATTACTGGGGTAACTCCGTGTTGTCGTGTATGTTCACTGACAAACATCAGGCTCGAGTATATGCACGTGCTGTCACTCGAGTTCATGCCTATCATGAGTAGAAACTTGATAGCCACCTTGCCAAGATGGTCACCGTTGTGTATAAATTACATCATTCCTGACCATGAAGGTCTAGGGGGCTCCAAACAAGATAGATGTCTTTCACAGGACAACGCAATTTTCAGAGCAGTTCTGGGATTTTAGGTTGACATCATGAGATGTCACTTTAGCAGAACCTATCATGATAAAGGGAATCAATAAGAAAACGTGATGCAAAGTGGTGATATAGCTGCAGACCCTACCCAACCTTCAGGGGTGCCAGTAAGACTCTGAGTTTAGTTCCATGCACTATGGCTTGGCCTATTGAAGCCACTTTAAGACTATCTTTCCCTCAAACAGTCCTTAAGCAGACCAGCAGAGTATCTGGTAAGTATTTTATGCCAGCCTCTTGCGATTGCAGGTCTTCACCACATGGTAGACTTCATTGAATATTTCAATGGTTTTAATGTCTTCGTTGATGAGTTTGGCAGCTATCTGTACAAGTTTGATTTTCTCTTCAGTCGTGTCTCTTTCCTGCTACTGCTTTTTTTAATATTCCTGTACCACTACGCTGGCTGTTGTCCTGAAACTGACCACGTTCAGCTTGCCGTTGATCGCAGTTTGGATTAGCCTGTCATCAAAGTGTTCCCACAGCCTTGCCTTCATGTGGGTGTAGCTGTATGCTTCGTGGTTAGTGCCTACAAGTTTCTGTGTTATGAGGTCAATGAGATCATTGATGTTGATCTGCTCATCATCATTTTACTCAAGCTATTTTGCGACTTGCAAGATTCTGCTGTCTTCTCATCGACCAGAGGCAGTCCAAACTTTGGCTTTTTGGATTCTTTGGTGTTCGTCATATGAGATATTGGTATCTGTTCAAATGTGCAAAAGTTAACACTACATGTATGGTGGTAAACTGCATCTGCTGCATGCAAGTCATGCACATGCAGAATCTGTGCCTTCACAGAATCTGACCAAATATCGGCTCGTTCACGGCAGGGTGCTCCTCAATTCAATTATCTTTACTTGAACGACACCCTGCGTCTTCCGTTTCCTCCTAAACTTGGCTGGACTGCCACAGAAAAGGCAATTAGTTTTGAAAGAAACCTGCTCCTCAGATGACCTAAGTACATGTGCATCACTGCTACTGCTGGCCTTTGACTCTTGCTATTCTGGTATCCTTGGCTATCTGATGTTGGTTGCAGTAGGTACGCCGGCAGTCTTTGTGTACCCTTTCCCTAAGTACTGTATGAATGCTGTCCTTCCTTGCGGTGCTGGCCTAGTTAATGGTCTAACATAATCCTATTAATGTATTAGCTATAAACAGATATTTATCCATTGTTTGGCCCGAATACACACAAAGTACACATTTCTCATATTAATGGGGGTAAGGTAGGCAAATTAAAATAACTTTAATAAAAATTAATATTCTGTATTCATTCTTTCACCAGGGGATAGTAATAATGCCCCTGCATATAAAAATATATTTTAATGTATGCCTGGGGATACATATATTTCCTTATATGAACAAAGTCTGTCAAATATACATATTTTTTCGGGGAAAAATATTGAAATGTTTGGACTTAAAAGCTATCATTTTTATTTTGGCATCAATACATTTCATTTTCTTATAATTGATCTTGTTTATTCATATACTGAACATAACTAGATACAATAAGAATTCTGAAAATATGTATTTACAAGCTGAAATATTCATATTTACAATATTCACATTCTCGATTCAAGCCGGGTGGCAGCCATATTTGATTTCCATGATTTCCGCCAAGAGGATTCCTTAGGTCTTTCTTTCTGTTATTGAGAACATATCAAGGATTCAAAATCTGTTGAGTTTGCTTGTGTTGCAATTTGTTGGAGGTCATCTGGACCTTTGACTGTACTTTTTGGAAGCTGTTCTGGTAAACAATAGACGATCCACAAAATATTAACTTTATTTCTCTTGTTAAGTTAGCAATACTTTTTTATTTCTGTTTAAATATCTTTTGTTTCTAGTTTCATATTCTACAATAGTTTTACAAGTTGTTATTATTTTCTGTTAAATATTTATATGTGCTTTATTTTTTTCAAGTGTTATGATATTCTGATGTTCCTACCGGTAATGAATTTCGTAAATACATTTATTTTTCTAGAACGTTACAGATAATTATAATTTGAGCCACTGTATTTATATTAAATTTAACCAGATTCTCTTAAGAATTCTTACCCTGGTAAAATTTTCTTTCACTCCTATTCTTGGAAATTATCAATAAGTCTGGCATTTTCACCTATCAATTGGCTTTACGCTCATACCCAAACATCCGGTGCAACTTTTTGTAGTCATGATTAACAAAAAAAAATGCCTTTTTGACATCATAACGTCATAACATTTAAAGTGTTTAGCCATCTATTCTTATTCCTTTCTAAACTAAATAGAGGTGACACAGGAAGCGTTTAAATTATTTTTAGGTATCATGTTTAAATCTTCATATATGTATATATAACTTATTTCCTGAAACAGAGACAAAACGACTGGATGAATTTTATTATAAATTTGAGAGGCTTGAATATTATTTTCGTTAAAGGGCTATCTGGTGACTGCCACCCTGGGCATAAATTGCCATAATAAATTTAGACAATTATTAGGCTATGTTAAGAACACTTCCTCTCGCTATAATAAAACCTAACAAAAACAGAGAATAAGAAAAAAACAGATAACATACAACAAACAAACAAAAAAAGAAAGAAGCAGAAGGCATGCTCCAGCATCGGAGGAAGGACAGTCTCCCAGCCCCCGAGCATGCACCCAACACCAAGAAGAGAGGTAAAATAAAATGGAAGAGGTCAGTCTCTTCCAAAAAGTCAAATAGTCCACAGTCCTGTGTACACGAATTCGTCCCGAGTACAAGGCAAAAGCGGTAGTGACCCGTTTCGCCTCGGTACCAGGACAGGTAACTTGCGTAAAGATCTTCAGAATAAGAAACTTATAAAGAATCTGCTGAACTTTCTAGGAAGCGAAACGGTCGTTGCACTAAGGTGAAGGGGAACGCCCTATCAAATGACAGTGCGCCCTACGAATGTGACCAATTCGAAAGCGACACAAAGTGACCTGTAGCTGCCAATGGCACGTAACTTTAGGTTCACGTTACTAAACACTTTCAATCTTATTTCTAAGCAGTACGAGGGTGTGGGGCTTACCTGATTACTGCCATATAGTCAGTGTGAGGAAAAGCAAAACGCTATCATGGTCGCCCAGTCCTTGCATACTCACTGGCGGCAATATGGGAGCGCTCTTTCTCCACAATCCAATGTCTAGGAACCGACAGAAGATAATCTCGATATCCATCCGGCTCGCAGCAACCGTAGCGTCACGAATACCGCAAACCAAGGGGGAGGAGGGTTCCACTGCCCCGAGAACACTCAGGAAGCTTTATGAGTCAGTATAGATCACAATCCAATCTCCGAACCGGGTACGGCACGTTATCTCCTGAAAGGCGGTGTATTGCAAGCAACTCGACCGTGGATACAGATGAAATGCCTGGTAGAGCCCCACTGACTTCAAACAGAGGGGATACGGCGTGGAAACCGGCCACCACCTAGGACTTGAAGCCATTCATATACAGTGGCACTGATCTAGCATGACAAGAAGTGTGCTCCCAAAAGGTTGAATGCAATACTCAGGACACTTTAGAAGCTTTGGGATAACTTTAGGTTCCCCTCAGCCGTCTCCCATCTTCTTTGCTAAGCCGCCTGGAGAGCTGCCCTGATTTCTACCATGTAATTGGTGTGATGAAGAGCGAAACGTTGGACTGGTCACTCAGTTCTCGCGGATTATTTGGCGCGCTATTTCCTGCAATTCCCACAATTCCAGGAACCCAGCAGAAGATAATCTCCACATCTGCCCAGCGTCACGGATACCGCAAATAGTGTGCAGATTCCAATGCTTCGAGAGCACTCAGGGCGCTATGTGATTCGCTAAATATCACATTGGGGTCTCCGAAAAGGGCAAGACGCTTGCCCACTCCAGTTTGTTCATCGGAGGGGGGCTGACAACGTCTTATGACTTTATTTAGGTCCTACCAAAGGTTTTGTAGTAGTAGTAAAATATTTCAACTGTGATGTTATGAGAACACTCGTTCGTTCGGATGTCTGTGTTTGAATGGACATAGTGATCTAATCCACCCATATCATTCATCATAATTCGACTCACAAGTAAGTAAAGTCTCTCTCAACAATTTGATATTATTGCCTCTCAGTTGGTACTACAAGTTAAATGCTTAACTACTGATAAATAGTTAAAGTAGAATAAATAATGCAAATCAAGGTCATTTGAAGTGTCCCAAAAGAAGAGAAAATTGCACATGACTTCTACTTCTGAATGGTAGATATATTTATGAACAACAAAAGAAAGGTTCGACTGTCCCTCCTACATCCCAGCATAAAATAATTAATTGGTTCAGTAGCACAAGCACATGGCGAAAGCCTTCTTGCTCCAGCTATTCCTAATAGGGTATGTTGTGATAGTTATCATAGTGATACACATACACACAACACTGTTTCTTCATAGTTTTTATTTTTCTAATGACTTTAAGTTTTACGTGTCTAATTTAGGAAGAAAAAGAAAGTAGGCGAAGCTCTGCCCTTTTAAGTCTATAGAGTTAGACGACTTAATGCAAGATTTGGAAATAATCTAATCGAAAACTGAAATGCTAATTTTAAGATTTCATGAGTAGAAGCTGCTTGGAAGCTATTGTAGATATTTTTTTAAAGGAAAAAGGATGATACTTTGCTAAATTCATAGACATTAAATAGTCATTCACTCACTCTGCCATTGCAATGATATAAATTGCTTGTTTGCAGTAATCGAACTGGAACATGTATCAACCTACAAGCGTCTATTCTTGCATTGTCCTACTCGATTTTTATGGCATCCTGTACGATGGCGTCGGGGTGGGAGAGATATCATCTACATTTAAGTATGCAACGAAAAAACAAAGACACCCGAAGTTTATTAAAGTATACATAGGTCACCATAAATGTTTTTCAGCTAAATACACTGAAATTACAAGTCTATTAATCATCAATCTATCCAACATATCAAAGATTTGTATTTCAGCGAAGTAGCAATTATGGCTTGATGGTGCATTCTTGCGAGCATTGTTGTATCTTCTCACAAACAGGGGAGGTAATAAGACCGATCTCCTACTATAAGTCGAGATAATTTGGTAGCTAAAATATCAAAGGTATATTTTTGACAATAAATGATAAAGGAATAAATGTATACACGTTGGCGAACACTTATAGACATAACACAGTGTTTATTATATGCATTAGAATCTCGCCTAGTCCATATTCATCCCTAGATATTAGGCCACAAGTACGCCAACTCATAAATCTCATACACACACCTAGCATACACGAAATCGTGCCCTTCTCTATCGGTCATCTTACTCTCCTTCAAAAATTATTCATGATGACACAGTCGACCAGATCGCGCATACACTGATCCCAGTGGACACGAGGAGTGTGTTTGCAACTCGCCGTGCGCTCTGTTCGTTATTTTTTTTTCATTTCCCTTCTTCCTACACACTCCTATCTACAAGAGCTTATCTGCCACTCAAAGCTTTGCACTTTTTACAATGCTGAAAGTTCATGGTTCAGATTAATGTTGTGGGGGAATTCCACGTGGAATTTCTTTTCCAGCACGAAAGTGATGTCCTTGCGCTGGAGAAGATTCTAGAAGTTGGTTAGGCTTAAATGGGTAAGCCTCCTTTCCCCCTTCCACAAGCGGTAGCCTCAAACTGCGTCCACCACGGACCACCTTTACGCGGGTTAGAATCACCTCGGCGTGAAGATTCGAGGCCATTCGAGAGTAGCGCTGTTTTCCCCACCCCCGCGGAGAGCCTCGGATATATATATAGCTAGTCTTCCATGTGGAAGACACAGAGTTGAAAAGTCTCGCCAGGACCCAAGAAGATTCCCCTAGTTCCAAGTCAGGTGCTAAAAACAAAGCAAAGTGACGGCTGAACTATTTTTGTGTTAGAATTAGCCCCAGCCAGTGAGGTAATTCCATTTGACGATCGCTACCGAGCGATTTTTCCGACTCCACTCATCAACTCTTGTCGAAACCCTCCTCGTTCGCCCCTCGTTTTCGGGTGGCGGAAATACTCTTCCCTGGACCGGACGTTACCGCCGCCCCCCCTTTTGGAGAACCGTCATCACGTTAATTTCCCGCTCAGAAGCTCCAAGCGCCCTGCCCCACGTGCAGAAGACATCAGTGAAGCCTTACCCTGACGTCTCGCCCGGAATCCTCCTTAAGCTAACCCCTCTCCCCATTCAGTAACTCATTTGAGTTAATCCTCCCCATTTGAATAGTCTCCTCCTGTAATACATTAATTTTTAACTTCAGTGTCTGACGCATAACTACAATTTTCCCCCTCGTTTACCGATGTAATTTTGCCCATTAATTCTCTGATGTAATTATTCCCATTAATTCTCTGATGTAATTTTGCCTATTTATTCTCTTATTTTTGTAAATAAAACTATATTTTTGTACATGCCTCTTTAAATAACCTTGAGCTTTGCCATTGCCCAAATTTTACCTGACCTCGTTGCACTCTTATCTCGTTGTTCCGCGCGTCGAAATTCGTGGCGTTCCGTTCCTTGTCGGTTCACCTTTAAGTTATTAGTCCCTCCCCCATAGATATAATATGTTATTGATATAATTTAATGTCATACCACGACATATATATTTATTAATATACATATTATATAATTTTGGTGCAAGTGTGTTTGGGTTTTTTACGAACCCATGTCATTTTAATTTCGACATTAGAAGTTCCCTTGTTATTCACGTCTATCCCTTTTATTTTAATTTTTGTATTGTACTGGAAGGAGGCAAGTTCAAGTTAATTTAAGAGCAGTGAAACGTAATCTATTTAGATTTTGTGTTGGACCCCAGGTAATTAATTTTTTTTATTGTGTTTGAATTTTGGAGACTCTCCTGGTTATTAATCCAAAAGAGTAAAGGTCTTTGGTGTCCTAATTCCGGTCGGACTATTTTTTTTTTTTTCGCTTAGAAACAGGAGAGGTAGGTAGCTGTATCATATTTTTTTTTTGTGTGTGAACAAGGCCTTCACGAATATTCAAGTATTCGTTTCGCGTGGGTAGTGTCCTAGCTCGTTCGCGTGTCAGTGTTCCCTCAGTTAACTGCGTAACAATGTCATCCTTCGAAAAATTAAAGAGTCAGGGTGAAATTTTAGGTCTTTCGGGCAAAGACATGTTAAATTACGTACAGGAAGAAGAGAGGAACGAACAGGCAGAGCGAAGTGAGGAGGAACTAAGAAAAACGGAGATGGAGAACAAACTGAAGATAGAGATGGATGAGAAAAAACTGAAGATGGAGATGGAGAGGATCAAACTGGAGATGGAGAAGAACAAAATGGAGATGGGAAAGAACAAAATGGAAATGGAGAAGAACAAAATGGAGATGGAAGAACGTGAACAAATTAGGCAGCATGAGCTGGATATGAGCCGAAATCAAATGGATTCTCTGTCCATCGGCTTCTGGGCTGAAATTCCCCAAACTATTCAGTCAAACTTCCCGCTTTTAATGATGGAGAGGACTTTGGGTCATTTTTGACCCATTTTGAGAGAATCTTTCAGATCAATAGATGGGATCTCGAAAATGATGGCGTCGCTCTCTTACTTCCCTTCCTAAATGTCAAGTTAAGGGATATCTTCGTATCCCTTTCCCCGGAAGCAACTTTGAACTACTCCACGTTAAAGTCCGAATTGCTAGCCGCTGTTCATATGAATAGCAAAATTCTACCGCTCCCGATTCCGCCAGGAAAGGATCCGCCCTGGCCAAACATTTCGACAACATGGGTACATCCTCCAAAGACACCTTCTGTGTTGGCTGGATGCGTGCAAGATTCCCCAGGTCTACAAGTCCCTTCTGGACTTCTTCCTTAGGGATCAGCCTTTAGCTGCCGTGGCTCCCGAAATTCGCGCCTTCATTAAGGATAAACGTTGCACCACTTTCAAGAAGTGCTTGGAAGAGGCCGATGTCTACGCGGGTAGTCACGATTTATACCCTAAGGATGTTAAAAAAGCTCCCTAATCGCCCCCCAAAACTCAATTTTATGGCCCTAAGACCCCCCCCCTAAATTTGTCCCCAAATTTACCAAAGTTCCTAGTCCCTCAAGGCCAAGAAACTTCCATCCATCTGAACACCGAGACGTTAATGCCCTAGTTTTTCTCCCCCGGTTGTGCCGTACCAAAAGAACCCGATCGTCTGCTACACCTGCGGAGTTTACGGCCATTACCGCACAAACTGTCCTCAAAACTCCCGATTCGCAAACTCTCAGTCCCAACAAGTGCACCAAATCTGGGCCGCCCCTGATCCCCCTCCGTCGCCTCAGGAGACTTCTGATCCTCCCTCGCCCGCCAAAGGTCCGGGCCATCAGGTAAATTACGTACAGGAAGAAGAGAGGAACGAACAGGCAGAGCGAAGTGAGGAGGAACTAAGAAAAACGGAGATGGAGAACAAACTGAAGATAGAGATGGATGAGAAAAAACTGAAGATGGAGATGGAGAGGATCAAACTGGAGATGGAGAAGAACAAAATGGAGATGGGAAAGAACAAAATGGAAATGGAGAAGAACAAAATGGAGATGGAAGAACGTGAACAAATTAGGCAGCATGAGCTGGATATGAGCCGAAATCAAATGGATTCTCTGTCCATCGGCTTCTGGGCTGAAATTCCCCAAACTATTCAGTCAAACTTCCCGCTTTTAATGATGGAGAGGACTTTGGGTCATTTTTGACCCATTTTGAGAGAATCTTTCAGATCAATAGATGGGATCTCGAAAATGATGGCGTCGCTCTCTTACTTCCCTTCCTAAATGTCAAGTTAAGGGATATCTTCGTATCCCTTTCCCCGGAAGCAACTTTGAACTACTCCACGTTAAAGTCCGAATTGCTAGCCGCTGTTCATATGAATAGCAAAATTCTACCGCTCCCGATTCCGCCAGGAAAGGATCCGCCCTGGCCAAACATTTCGACAACATGGGTACATCCTCCAAAGACACCTTCTGTGTTGGCTGGATGCGTGCAAGATTCCCCAGGTCTACAAGTCCCTTCTGGACTTCTTCCTTAGGGATCAGCCTTTAGCTGCCGTGGCTCCCGAAATTCGCGCCTTCATTAAGGATAAACGTTGCACCACTTTCAAGAAGTGCTTGGAAGAGGCCGATGTCTACGCGGGTAGTCACGATTTATACCCTAAGGATGTTAAAAAAGCTCCCTAATCGCCCCCCAAAACTCAATTTTATGGCCCTAAGACCCCCCCCCTAAATTTGTCCCCAAATTTACCAAAGTTCCTAGTCCCTCAAGGCCAAGAAACTTCCATCCATCTGAACACCGAGACGTTAATGCCCTAGTTTTTCTCCCCCGGTTGTGCCGTACCAAAAGAACCCGATCGTCTGCTACACCTGCGGAGTTTACGGCCATTACCGCACAAACTGTCCTCAAAACTCCCGATTCGCAAACTCTCAGTCCCAACAAGTGCACCAAATCTGGGCCGCCCCTGATCCCCCTCCGTCGCCTCAGGAGACTTCTGATCCTCCCTCGCCCGCCAAAGGTCCGGGCCATCAGGTAAATTACGTACAGGAAGAAGAGAGGAACGAACAGGCAGAGCGAAGTGAGGAGGAACTAAGAAAAACGGAGATGGAGAACAAACTGAAGATAGAGATGGATGAGAAAAAACTGAAGATGGAGATGGAGAGGATCAAACTGGAGATGGAGAAGAACAAAATGGAGATGGGAAAGAACAAAATGGAAATGGAGAAGAACAAAATGGAGATGGAAGAACGTGAACAAATTAGGCAGCATGAGCTGGATATGAGCCGAAATCAAATGGATTCTCTGTCCATCGGCTTCTGGGCTGAAATTCCCCAAACTATTCAGTCAAACTTCCCGCTTTTAATGATGGAGAGGACTTTGGGTCATTTTTGACCCATTTTGAGAGAATCTTTCAGATCAATAGATGGGATCTCGAAAATGATGGCGTCGCTCTCTTACTTCCCTTCCTAAATGTCAAGTTAAGGGATATCTTCGTATCCCTTTCCCCGGAAGCAACTTTGAACTACTCCACGTTAAAGTCCGAATTGCTAGCCGCTGTTCATATGAATAGCAAAATTCTACCGCTCCCGATTCCGCCAGGAAAGGATCCGCCCTGGCCAAACATTTCGACAACATGGGTACATCCTCCAAAGACACCTTCTGTGTTGGCTGGATGCGTGCAAGATTCCCCAGGTCTACAAGTCCCTTCTGGACTTCTTCCTTAGGGATCAGCCTTTAGCTGCCGTGGCTCCCGAAATTCGCGCCTTCATTAAGGATAAACGTTGCACCACTTTCAAGAAGTGCTTGGAAGAGGCCGATGTCTACGCGGGTAGTCACGATTTATACCCTAAGGATGTTAAAAAAGCTCCCTAATCGCCCCCCAAAACTCAATTTTATGGCCCTAAGACCCCCCCCCTAAATTTGTCCCCAAATTTACCAAAGTTCCTAGTCCCTCAAGGCCAAGAAACTTCCATCCATCTGAACACCGAGACGTTAATGCCCTAGTTTTTCTCCCCCGGTTGTGCCGTACCAAAAGAACCCGATCGTCTGCTACACCTGCGGAGTTTACGGCCATTACCGCACAAACTGTCCTCAAAACTCCCGATTCGCAAACTCTCAGTCCCAACAAGTGCACCAAATCTGGGCCGCCCCTGATCCCCCTCCGTCGCCTCAGGAGACTTCTGATCCTCCCTCGCCCGCCAAAGGTCCGGGCCATCAGGTAAATTACGTACAGGAAGAAGAGAGGAACGAACAGGCAGAGCGAAGTGAGGAGGAACTAAGAAAAACGGAGATGGAGAACAAACTGAAGATAGAGATGGATGAGAAAAAACTGAAGATGGAGATGGAGAGGATCAAACTGGAGATGGAGAAGAACAAAATGGAGATGGGAAAGAACAAAATGGAAATGGAGAAGAACAAAATGGAGATGGAAGAACGTGAACAAATTAGGCAGCATGAGCTGGATATGAGCCGAAATCAAATGGATTCTCTGTCCATCGGCTTCTGGGCTGAAATTCCCCAAACTATTCAGTCAAACTTCCCGCTTTTAATGATGGAGAGGACTTTGGGTCATTTTTGACCCATTTTGAGAGAATCTTTCAGATCAATAGATGGGATCTCGAAAATGATGGCGTCGCTCTCTTACTTCCCTTCCTAAATGTCAAGTTAAGGGATATCTTCGTATCCCTTTCCCCGGAAGCAACTTTGAACTACTCCACGTTAAAGTCCGAATTGCTAGCCGCTGTTCATATGAATAGCAAAATTCTACCGCTCCCGATTCCGCCAGGAAAGGATCCGCCCTGGCCAAACATTTCGACAACATGGGTACATCCTCCAAAGACACCTTCTGTGTTGGCTGGATGCGTGCAAGATTCCCCAGGTCTACAAGTCCCTTCTGGACTTCTTCCTTAGGGATCAGCCTTTAGCTGCCGTGGCTCCCGAAATTCGCGCCTTCATTAAGGATAAACGTTGCACCACTTTCAAGAAGTGCTTGGAAGAGGCCGATGTCTACGCGGGTAGTCACGATTTATACCCTAAGGATGTTAAAAAAGCTCCCTAATCGCCCCCCAAAACTCAATTTTATGGCCCTAAGACCCCCCCCCTAAATTTGTCCCCAAATTTACCAAAGTTCCTAGTCCCTCAAGGCCAAGAAACTTCCATCCATCTGAACACCGAGACGTTAATGCCCTAGTTTTTCTCCCCCGGTTGTGCCGTACCAAAAGAACCCGATCGTCTGCTACACCTGCGGAGTTTACGGCCATTACCGCACAAACTGTCCTCAAAACTCCCGATTCGCAAACTCTCAGTCCCAACAAGTGCACCAAATCTGGGCCGCCCCTGATCCCCCTCCGTCGCCTCAGGAGACTTCTGATCCTCCCTCGCCCGCCAAAGGTCCGGGCCATCAGGTAAATTACGTACAGGAAGAAGAGAGGAACGAACAGGCAGAGCGAAGTGAGGAGGAACTAAGAAAAACGGAGATGGAGAACAAACTGAAGATAGAGATGGATGAGAAAAAACTGAAGATGGAGATGGAGAGGATCAAACTGGAGATGGAGAAGAACAAAATGGAGATGGGAAAGAACAAAATGGAAATGGAGAAGAACAAAATGGAGATGGAAGAACGTGAACAAATTAGGCAGCATGAGCTGGATATGAGCCGAAATCAAATGGATTCTCTGTCCATCGGTTTCTGGGCTGAAATTCCCCAAACTATTCAGTCAAACTTCCCGCTTTTAATGATGGAGAGGACTTTGGGTCATTTTTGACCCATTTTGAGAGAATCTTTCAGATCAATAGATGGGATCTCGAAAATGATGGCGTCGCTCTCTTACTTCCCTTCCTAAATGTCAAGTTAAGGGATATCTTCGTATCCCTTTCCCCGGAAGCAACTTTGAACTACTCCACGTTAAAGTCCGAATTG
Organism: Ceratothoa steindachneri; assembly: GCA_963969495.1. NCBI lineage: Eukaryota > Metazoa > Arthropoda > Malacostraca > Isopoda > Cymothoidae > Ceratothoa > Ceratothoa steindachneri. The sequence continues at coordinate 179,126,113 of OZ018320.1, forward strand.
CTAGCCGCTGTTCATATGAATAGCAAAATTCTACCGCTCCCGATTCCGCCAGGAAAGGATCCGCCCTGGCCAAACATTTCGACAACATGGGTACATCCTCCAAAGACACCTTCTGTGTTGGCTGGATGCGTGCAAGATTCCCCAGGTCTACAAGTCCCTTCTGGACTTCTTCCTTAGGGATCAGCCTTTAGCTGCCGTGGCTCCCGAAATTCGCGCCTTCATTAAGGATAAACGTTGCACCACTTTCAAGAAGTGCTTGGAAGAGGCCGATGTCTACGCGGGTAGTCACGATTTATACCCTAAGGATGTTAAAAAAGCTCCCTAATCGCCCCCCAAAACTCAATTTTATGGCCCTAAGACCCCCCCCCTAAATTTGTCCCCAAATTTACCAAAGTTCCTAGTCCCTCAAGGCCAAGAAACTTCCATCCATCTGAACACCGAGACGTTAATGCCCTAGTTTTTCTCCCCCGGTTGTGCCGTACCAAAAGAACCCGATCGTCTGCTACACCTGCGGAGTTTACGGCCATTACCGCACAAACTGTCCTCAAAACTCCCGATTCGCAAACTCTCAGTCCCAACAAGTGCACCAAATCTGGGCCGCCCCTGATCCCCCTCCGTCGCCTCAGGAGACTTCTGATCCTCCCTCGCCCGCCAAAGGTCCGGGCCATCAGGTAAACTTCCTCTTTAATGAGAACAACCCTGGTGGATTGAAATTAGAGAAGGGAACTGTGAACGGTCGCCGAGTATCCACCTTCGTCCGTGACACCGGGTTCACCTGTATCATAGTGTCTGAGGACCTACTCCTTCCTGTTGGCCCCGACCACAAGAAGTTAGCGGTAGTCCACGACTACCTTGGCCGGGCCAGTCGTTTCCCAGTAATTCGTTGTCACATCGAATGTGACTATATGTCCGGTTGGGCCGAAGTGGTAGCGGCCTCAATCCAGTTCTGCTCCGTTTTGTTCGGTCAGAACCCCGTAATCCACGACCATCTCGTGGCCCAGCCCAGGATTACCCGTACACAGGCAGCCCTGGAAACCCATGCACCCGTTCCCCTGGAAACCCCTATCGGCCCGGAATTCCAAGCCCTCCGGAGCGGCAAGTTTTCCCGCGCCCAGAAGGAGTGCGCAACTCTTCTCCCCCTTTGGGAGAAAACTAAAACCCTCGAGCGTGAGTCTACCCGAGGTAACAAACGAGTGTCATATCCCGTGAAGAAGGACTTATTGAGAGGTATAAGACCTACTTTGGCCTTAAGTCACGAGAACGAAAATTCAAGCCAGGCGCGCAGGTGCTGGTACTACTTCCCACGGAAAGCAACGAACTCTTTAGCCAGTGGAAGGGACCCTACTTCGTCCTCAAGGCTAGAGGACCCGTGGATTTCCCCATCCGTACTCGGGAGGGAGCGAAGGTTTTCTACGTGAATTGTATATATTATCTCATTAATGTTCTTAATTATGATTTTTATTTTTGGTCCACTAAGTTTATTCATTAGTCCAATATTTATGCCTCCATTTAATTGCATCCTTTTTTTTTGGTTCCACTGAAATGTCGCCAATGTTCTCCTGTGATTTTTTTTTGTTCAAAATTGCACTAGTTAAATTGTCTCTAGAATTGACCCGTTTGAGGCTTATGTCCGTAAATTCCCCGCTGAGTTCAGAAACTCGTGGCGTTCCGTTCCTTGTCGGTTCGCCTTTAAGTTATTGGTCCCTTCCCCATAGATATAATATGGTATTGATATAATGTAATGTCATACCACGACAAATGTAATGTACAGAAAAAACAAAATATAGTTGGATAATGTTTGCAAATTCCGACAGCCATTTGATTTTCACAATATATATTCTTGAAATGTGGAAAATAACACACTAAAACTATAGCTAAAATTTCATCATCATCACAAAAAAATAAGAAATATTATTGGAAATATTCGGCCGCTTTGAACAGTTTTAGAATTAACCAGGTGATATTTTTCCCACCTGATTAGATAAAGGGTTATTCTCATGCTTATAAGACGACGACGTTATCATTTGCACTGCACTTTTTCTTGCCTCTGAAAGCATGAAACTCCTGCATCTGCTCACCTTTGCCTTGGTTGGATGTTGCGTAAGCTTTTCTTATTTAACACCTAGAAGGAAATATCTAGTGGTCATTGTTAGAAATTTCAAAGGAACATTTACATAGGGACAACCTTGCTCCTGATGAGTATTGTTTTATAAGACGTAATATTTAACATTCACCAGCTTTTTATTTATTTTTTTATATCCACTCTTTTCAAAGTGTTTATTGAATTTTATCTTCATTTTTATTTGCTACAAGCCTAAATTAGACGAAGAGAGACAAAGGAAAGGGCTTAGAAAAAATGGGCTTTGTTTTAGTAGAATGGGAATTAATTTTGGCTCGACAGTCATATCAATGTCTCCCCTCACTCGAGCAAAACTGATAGTTTTGTTGGCCTGAGAGTTAATCAAAGAGGCAAATTGCTGAGTGTGAGAAGTTTCCCGTTAATCTCTGCTTTCCAACGAATTAAAATGCAATAGTTACTAATATTTTTACTCCAGATCATTAATTTTTACTATATCGTGCATAAATATGTCAAACGAGTATATGATAAGAATAATTTAAAAATCGCTTATATGAAGTCGAAGTATCTTAATTTTTTGCAAATAAAACAATATCTTAAAGTGATTAAATCTCACACAAACAGAGGAAAAAGCGGTTAGTCATCCGTCAAATTTGGAACCACCGAAAAATAGAACAAATGTTTGAAAGCTTTTTACCACACAAGACAGCTAATATAACTGTTATTTGACCCCAAGAAATCAGAGTTAGCCAGTTTACCTGGTATACCCTTCTTATACTTATATACACACCTTCAGACTTTTTCTCCTCTCTATCCATAAACATTTCTAACTTACACCATCATTGATCATTATTTAGAATTAAGTTGCATAAAAAAAAACGAGATAAAATCTAAATTTCGCCCTAGGTTTTGGCCGACGATTATCCGCCCGTCAAGGTAGAACTGTATTATGAAAGTTATTGTCCCTACAGTCGAGACTACTTCTTAGATCAACTCTACCCAACATGGCAAGAACTGGGTACCATTATGGACGTTTATCTTTTTCCATTCGGCAACGCACAGGTGAGAATTTTTCCCTTGTAAGCCGCATGTCCAAATCCAGGTGTTTTATTATTTGATTGTCCGAACGAAGCTACGACATGGAATTGATTGATTTAAACACGGGGCGGGAGGAGGGGAGGACTAACGGGGACGTGATCTTAACTCGCAAATTTGTGAAAGGGAAAGTTCGTGGTGAAAGTGGAACTCTATAGACGTGAAAATGTTTACAAGGAACGCAGTTGCAGTAGCTAGGAGCTGAGACTACTTGGAACATCTAGAACCAAAAGGGCACGTAACTCTTTCACGGTGGTGAGTCCCCCAACAGATCCATACCCAAGATCTACGCTTATTTCACTATGGGGGCGGTCACATTTAGTCTCTATACGACACACAGCTAACACCATATAGTGTATTTTAACTCTAGCTATCATAGTGAGAATTTGGAATACATCTAAACAATTCTTGGATACTATTGGCGCAACAAAACACTTAAATTACACACCCAGGCGTAGTAAAAGTTCTGTTGAAACAAGATTGAATTTCATTACAAGCTAACTGAAGACAGCGATCGCTTGTTGATACTATGTGGCCACGCCTTGGCTCCTCAATACACTACACCAAGCCCTTAAACTAGTCAAAGTTGGGTAGCTAATGGATACTCCACATTATGGAGCAGTGTCTATAAATATTAGACTTCACATTATATCAGTCATACACTCCAATCTTATTTGGAAGTGAATATCAGCCCCCGATGAACCGCAGTTGAGTTTTGGAATTAATCCTAAATTCCTCTACATTTGGGTCCTATCCATACAGCTTGTCTCTCAAGTATCCCTCCCTATTTACCTATACTCATTTTCTTATACTTAAATAGTAACAAATATCAATACAGAGAGGGATGTTGTAGTGCTGCAGCTATGTTAAATAGCCAATGTATTATTTTGTTTTCGCATAAAAAGTGAGTAATCCCCTGTTCAGGTGCATGTGAATTTTTCCATTAATTAATTATTAAAAGTCTCTCCGAGTAATAAAGAGAAGGATGAACAGTGGTTGGTATAGGTTCTTGCTTGGGGGCAAAGACTTGAAGGGAGAAGTAAATCCTTTCCTTGAAGAAACTTGGAAATACATTGGACCTGATTGGTCTATTTGCTTCTTAACAACGCCCCACGATTTCGTACTCAAAGTGTCGACGAACGATGTCTTTTTATCGAAGTGAAAGACTAGCGAATTTATCAGGCTTTAGCCACACAGAACACCATGAAACAGTTTTAAAAACAAAATAGAGCCAAAGATGAAACAAGATGTGTCCTCTGATTGCACATCCTCCTAGGAGAATCTGTAGGAACCTTTGCAAGGGGGACTGTAGAACATCGATCGATTTCAGGTTGTAACAGGAGACTCAAAGTCATTTTATAGTGATTACCTTTTTTGTTTCAGTACCTTTCGTCTCCTGATGGAAATGGGTGGGACTTCAAATGCCAACATGGAGCAAAGGAATGTAAAGCCAACATGATAACTGTGTGCGCTCAAAATCAATTTCGTAACATCAACATTACGATGAATTTTGTTAATTGCCTCTTAGCCGCAAATAAGCCAGTACAAGCCGGAGAAATGGTAAGTAGAGAATAAGGAATGTCAATTTGTTCTCAACAAAGATCCTTAATTAAATGTTACATTTTTACAAAGAAAATAATGCGATTTTCAAATCTATTGCATAACGCTCCTCTTATAAGGTGAGTATGTTGCAATGCAGGGTTTTATCTATACTTGTAGTTGTTAATTTTTTTAGCAAAGTTCTTACATGTGTACTTGATTTTGACTATGACCTTCACTTATTTTTCCTGGGATGTTATTTGAATTGATTGTTAGCTGTCTTGCATGCCATCGCCTCCAATGGCTGCATTATAAAAATGAAATATTTCATGTTGCCCTAACTTTAGCTTTTCTCGCCTTTCTACCACGATTATTTTGCCCTACACACTTCTTGAGCTAACATAGGACAACCAAAAAATATGGTAGGAATTTTACCACCGATCTGCGCTTATTTGATATGCCTTTTATTTCTCAGTGGCAACGTACAGTTTAACGTTGCATCCGAACTACGGTTATCTATAGGATAAGGCAGCCGCCAAGAAAGCGACTCCAATCAGGATTCCATCAGGCAACTAACCACGCCCGATGACGCTTAACTCTGCCGTAATCGGAAACGGGATTTCTACTCGGACAAGCGTAGCCCTAACACAGGAGCAACACTGACTTCCAAAGATGAGAAGGCTTTGAGAAAACAAAGAGGCCCAAGTGAATCCAAGGACTTATGTATGGTTTCAGAAAGACAAGGAGAGAGATAAACTTCTGGTAGTGGAGGTTACGACTGCAAAAATGGCTGGTTCAAATTATTTAATTCTAGAGGTGTGGCTATATATACGTCAGACTCAGAAAGGTGTTTAGACCAGAGAAAAGAGTTCCCTGGTCAATTAGACAAATACTGGATTTATACAAGGTAGTAAGTACAAGGCCAAACCTCAACATCTACACTACGTCTACCCGGCCATTGTAGCCTGAAGGTTGTCTGCTATATGTAAAATCCTTTATGTATTGAGTCTTTTTGAAAGAAAAGCGAGCATCGTATTTGATTTTACTTATTAAGCCAAATACAAGTTATGCTATCTATTTATTTGCATTAAATTAATTGGAATCCTATACATAGTTGTAGGAAGATAATAAATTAGAAAAAACAACTTCATATATAATTGGTTCATCTAATTTTGATAAAGTTCCCATTTAAAGAAAATAAATATCACTTGCATTCTGTTCGTTACCCGAGACAATATAAAATAAAAAGGTATGGGTTATAAACGGATTTCTTCGCATGCAACAAATGTATCTTAGACAGACAAATAAAGATTAAGTTATGATTAAACAGAATAAGTTAAATGATAGACAATGATTAATTATAGGTATCGAGCACTTAGCTGAATATGAAAATGCAAGAGTATTATTATTCGTTGCAAATGCTATAGAAGTTATTGATTTGCAAGATGCAGGCATCAAAATTCTATGCGCCATAAATCTAGCCAGGCGAAATCGTCGTTGGTCGGTCAACTGTTGCCGCCTCTTTGCATTGTTCTATTCCTCATTCTGCAGTTTACAACCCAAAACAGAAGCTTACATTATTATTTTCTTCTTCTTAGGCTATTTTTAACTACAAATTACCACCAACTCTAAAGTTAAATGTTTATCTTCCTACAAGAATGTCAATGGGTAGTTCACATTTTATACCTTCAAGAATCCTTAAATGACGCTTAATTTGACTTCACCTCTTTCCATTGAACTGGATTTTTTCCTGTTTTCGAATATTCTCTTTTGCATGGCTATCTTGTCTCTGGTGGCTTCTCATTAACAAATTGTTGCTCTAGTTTCCCTTGTACATTTTAACGTCATTTTCTTGTCGTATTTGCTGTCATTTTCTATATTTTACGTCCCTTGGCACCAATTTAATAATAATGTTGACTTCTTTCTTTAGTGTGCCAACCAAGTAGGCAAACCTTGGGAGCCCATTGATCAGTGCGCCAATGGCATCGAAGGCCAAGAGCTACTTCACGCAGTAGGTGTTCTCCAGGAATCAGTCAAGCCACCTGTCAATTATGTTCCTTGGATCATACTTGATAATGTAAGTGAAAAACATTAGGAAAATCTATCGAATTCTGAAAATGGTAAGTTATGGAATAAATAAGAGTCCATTCGTGCATGACTTTGTATTTTGACTCTTAAGGTTTGGGTACATTCGAGATTTACATCTAATTCTTAATCTACTGTGATTAAATTCCATTGGGAGTTTATTTTAATCAACTTCTCGATCGCTCTGTCCATTCCGGCTTAAAAAAGAATGCTAGAAAGAACAGACATAAGAAGAAAAAAGGAATAAAGATTTTAAGTGGAAAGCGGTCCAAAAGGAAATTGATTAACACAGTAAATATACCTCATCATCCCTGAACTCGGGTCTCGGGGTGACGCACTGGGAACCACATGAAACAAAATGGTAAAAAAAGACACGGATCTTCTAAGTATGATGTTAAACTTATCGCAGGAGTACGAATTGTCTATCCTTTAAAGATCTTTCATAAGACTGTGTGGAAGACATTCACGAAGATATAAACTAACTTGTTCTATATCTCTACCCCAACCAAGATCCATTTTTTCTCCATCGACATGCGCGTAAAAGAGTATTTGCTTCTACATTGGAAAAGGTTACTCTTACACAGAAAAATAGACAAGCCAGGGATTATAGTGGTCGTTAATTTTCCCCTTTAATAACTGATCAAACTAATGAAATCTAATTAAATCCAAATTGAAAAATGTGTGAGGTCTATTTTTAAATTGAGCCATTGCTGTAAACTCTTACTCATTTGCTCTTTCACATGCTTTCAGGTTCATAACGATATGGAACAGACAGCTTGTCAGTCCGCCATGAAAACTGTCGTGTGCCACAAATACACTGGACCAAAGCTTAGTAATTGCTCTTCCTCTGTCAGTTATAGTCCCACCCTTTTGGGATACTCTAAGGCGTAAGCTCACTTCAATACAACCTGCTCAAACTTTTTGGATGTCTATTTAGCCACAAAGTTGTGAATAAAACCTCTTGAACGCATTTGTTTCATTAACCATCACCTCTTTTTTCTTCCTATCCCGAGGTCCGAGTGATACATATAATATCTCCGAAACAAACATTTTATAAAGTATAAATGAAGGATTTGCAAACTGGGTTTGGTATAGAATGGAAAAATGTAGCAGTCAATGACAATCTAATGACAAAACATTGAGTGTAAATCAGACAATAGAAAATAATTGTGTTACTATAATGAATGGTTCGCTACCTTCATCTGTATCTGACCTGCTTAGGGGACGACCCTCATTCGTCCTAACAGTATCAAATAGTTAAACCTATGTAAATACATTAAAAAATAGTTTTTTTGATTAGCTATTTCAATGAGATATTGGATATAATCACTTGCATTGCATTGGTAAGGAACATCCCTGAGGTAGCAATAGAGTGAAGAACCATTGCTATAGTACCCCACCTACCACAGGTGGCTGTAATGAGGTTTAACGGACAAATAGAGGTAAAACAAAAAGGGAAACGGCAAACTCCAGCTTAGAAATTAAAAGTTAAAATCCATCCTTTGTAAAAGATGTAAAAAAATTTCTGAAGTAGCTGATCAGCACTTGAAAGCAACTTTTTTTCATGTGATTAAACTGAATTTTAAAACATAATATTTTACATATTTTTTAAGGTGAATATATATTTACTTCTTTATATGAGGGGCAGGAAAAGTACTCATACTGTCTTCACATACGTGTAATAAAATTCGACTAAGCATAGATAAGCCGCTGAGCTTGGGAGCCTGGCACTCAAAGATTTTGTTCCTGCGAATGCGATACGCTGTCCAGCGCTGTTGTCTATCAAGTTTCTCCTCTCACTGTGCAAATTTCCTCCCGCAATCTTCTGAGACTTCTTCTTGATCTCTTTGTGTCTAAAGATGTTCTTTTTAGAGTTTATTTCGTCTATATTCTGTCGTTTTTTTTATCAATGTGCCTTGGTTATTTCCACTACGGAACTTTATTATATATGTCCACTGAGTTTCTTTCTATTTATTTCATTTATGGTCCGTGCAGATTAGGCCTAACACGGTTCATTACATATTTCTTTGAAATTTCCTCCCTTTCTATGTGCTTTTTTTTTCGATAAGTTAGACCCTTAAATGTCCCCCATAAATTCTAATTCCTTTCTTGCTACGCCAAAGTGCTGAAAATACCTAAAACGCTGCTTAAAACCGTCTTGAGGAGGTGGGATGCCCTCACTGTCGTGGAATGGCCAGACTCTACATTTATTTATACGTAGGTACTCTGGAGCTTGGGGCCGATGTTGGCTGAAGACCGTTAGTGAAAGGGAAAATTGTTATAAGTCCAGTGGGGAGGGTTTATTATTAACTTTGCGGGGTCCTTTTAAACAAATATTTCAGAGTGCAAGTTGGCCAAAGATTAACAGGTAGCTGGTACGCGCTAGGGTTGCAAAAGAAAGACAATGACGAAAATATAACTTTACTAACAACAAAATGTATTTATATTTACATAAAAATTGGGTTTAAAGGGAATGGTCGCCTAGACGGAATTAAAGGTCCACACACGATACAGGTAGGTTAATTAAGGGATAAAAGAGGTCAGATTCAGTTTGGTGATTTAAAGAGGGATTTTAAACTGAGGCGTTCACACAAATAATGGAGCAATTGGGTAAGCCAGATTCAAGATCAATCTGCAGGCAGCAACGGTTACGATTACCTTACGTGCTCGTTGCCGAAAAGGGGCCAGTTGGGGTATGATGAATGTGACATGAGAAGTCGGGTTTCCTCTAGCTTCAGACAAGGGAGCCCTTGTTGCTTTCGGAGTTGGGGATCCTTGTCAGTCCTTGCCGATTGGCTATGGCAGAGTTCACTGGTGTCGAAGCTTGCCGATTGACTAAGGCAGAGCTCACGGATCGATTTATCCTCCACCTGAATCGAAATCACCGCTAGGGGAGGGGAGGGCGTCCTTTAGCTTGTTCGTCGGAGTAGGTGGAGGTCTAACAGCGCTGCTCTCTAAAGTCAGTCGAAGCGTTATATAGGCGCCTGGTGACGTGGCTCCAAACGCGCGCGAATTTGGGGAAAAGTCGGCGACTTCTTCGGGGGAAGGGAGAATCGTGATAATGTTCATTGGAATGTCCAACAGATTTCAATTTTCGAGCGGAAAGCCAGAATGCTAGCAAAGAGGTGACCGTGGGGGACGATGACATCGATCCCTAGGAAAATACAGCTGGGGCGTGTGATAACGGCGTCGGCCGCCTCCTTGCCCAAGTTCAGCTATGCTTTCACCAGCTCCATGCGGTGAGCTCAGGATCCACGTGGGTACAGAAGGGCACGTGGTCGCCATTTGACCTCATTCTGCTACACTCACATCACTCCCTTTTTTATTTTTATTTTATGACTGACCGCATACAGCCTAAATGACGATGTTGGATGAGTATATATGTAAGTAAGGAGGTCAATGTAGTTTTTGTTACTTAATTGCTTCTGTAATACTCTTAGAAGTGAATAGGGGTATTCTGAGTCTAAGGCATTGGCCTAGTCTAAGTATTCCATGTCGAGATATATTTCGTATTAATTTGTTATCTGCAATGATTGTTAAGCAGCCGATGATCATAAGTACTATAGTTCCTCCAGAACCCTGTCTATTCTGGTGGCTGAATAGGGTCGAGTTTTTATGTTAGTTTCCTGGTTATTAATTTTAAAGTAATTTATATGTTGCTGATAGGAGGCTGATTTGACTGAAGTACTTTAACTCCTCCATGTCGCTTTTTTAAAAAGAAGTACAAAAAAAGCGTTGGATCTTGTGAGGAGGGTCCAACTTTCCCTTAAATATTTTGGAAGAGTTTTAATAGTTAGTAGGTCAGTAATACGTTTACCCCCAAACCTCTAACAGGCGCTCTACTATGATTCATGTTTTTAAGTGCTTGCAAAACTTCGTCCGTCTTTGTTAGTGAGACTACCCACCCCCACTCCCTACGATTCGTTTATTGAGACGTCATCTGGTGCATGGTTGTCATTGCTCTCTTACAGCCCTGATAGAATTCTTCTAATTTATCTGTTTGAGAGTTTGTTTCGCAGTTTATTAGTTGGCGATGTCATTTTCTGCTTTGTAATTGCTAATTGTTGTTAAATGTTTTATTTTTCAATAGTTTTTCACTAATTTGTCTTATATATTCTCTGTTCTACCACGAGCTTTATTAATAACCTAACTTCACTATATTTAATCCATTCTTTAGTTGTTCCATTACGGCTTATTTTTCCCCCTTTGTCAAAAATTCGATGCTCTTCCAATACGTGAGCTACTAACTTTTTTTAATCTGCCAACTTTTATAACCTCACTTTTATCATAAGGGGGTTACATTAAGATAATAATTATATGTAAGTTTATTAGCAAAAAAAAAGCATCTTAACACTAAAACAAGAACACACTAAAACATAATTTTGAATATTTAGGGGAAAGCAACTTTAACACCATTCATAAAATCAGAGTAACTAAACTAAACTAGATTAGGTACTCTGGTTTTTGTCAAAGTTGCACACTGTAAAATAGTTTCTGTTATGTATATTATTGGTATAGTTTCTAATGAGGATTGTGTCACCTGACCATTAAATTTATTCAACTTATATTCTTGTAAAATTTGGAACGTATTTATTTTGGGTGTCAAGTTTTAGAGCGTTTGTTCTCTTTGTCAAGACTTTATCTCTCTGTCTCTTGAATATATTTTGATCCTGTTGCACACTTATCGGTGTTTACTTCTATGTTGTTGTTGTTATTGCGGATCCTCAAGCTGGCTGGCTAAGCAGCCTCGAAAAATTGGTGAAATATATGGCCTGTACCGGGTTTGCTCAAAGAGTGTAGATTGTATTGTTAGCGATTGTGTGTGTGTGTGGTGCTGTATTCCGTTATCTGTTTTATTGTGTGGTAGATCGGGTGTTCATTTCTGAACAGATAACTGCGATGGACACATCTAAGTTTTTCTGGTAGCTCAAGAGATGTGGGTGATGTCCATACAGAAACCTGGCTAGGTGGACTCACTCCTCACGGGGGTGGTGGTCGTGAAACCATCTTTCACCAGAGAATAAACGAAGTAGACAAATCGCTGAGAAAACCCTTAGACGCCCTCACGGAGTCCAAGATCCTGGGAGCAGCTTCGGTCTCCAGGACAAGTACAATTAGCTACATGTCTTTTGAAAGAGTTATTAGCCGATATGAGCTCAATAATATTTTTTCATGTGTAAGGTCATGTAAGCGGTCTAATTTTGCCGGTCTCAACGTGTCCATCTTCCACTTTGTCTTTTTTAGAAGGCGTTCATAATTTAAAAGTTTGCTCCTTTTGCAAATTCTACAAATGTTTCTAAGTGCATTTCTTTCGCCTATCCTGGATTTTCCTACCGATTGACTATGGATAGACATGCAAGAAGTAATAGATACCCGCAGTTTTATCATAAAATGTTGATATTCCGATTTTCTTTTAATTATTAGGATGTGTTTTGTTTACATTTTTTCAAAGTGTAATAAAATAATTATTAAACATGCCTAGAAAGCAAAGTTCCAAGCAAATTTCAAATTTTTAAAGAGGAAGGATTATTTTCAATCTGAGGATGGGTTGTTTCAGACAAATTACTTGGAATTTTGGAATGCCCCCTTTCTTCTGTTAATATGAAAAGATATCTTCGTGTTTTTCGAAGGTTCATTGAGAACAAACCTTAGTTAAAAGCTTCTGACGTGGCATAAAATTCAAAATCAGACCAAAACAGCAGTAAATTACTAACACTCTCTTGGATAATATAGACGTGAAGCTTCTTTTTACTATAGCTAATATTAAGAAGAGGAATGAGTGGGCTGAAGCAATGAACTGCAATCCTTTTGAATTTTTTTCTGACGAATCAAGGTTTGCTCAATTTTCAAACAGTGTAAGATTTCCTCTTCAGGAGTTTGACATAAACAGGTTACAACCAATAATATAATATGTAGGAGTGTCTTTTCGGTTTGCGGGCCAATTTGGAATGATGAAAAGTCGGATTTGGTTTGAGTGTGTTGGCTATATCAACTCGGAAAAATACAATTCCATTCTTAAAGAGGGAATTCTACCAAATGGTCAGTTTGAAAAAGAAAGTTGTTTATTTATGGAAGATGGGGGCTCTCTGTCATACTTCAAAAGGGGCGAAAAGAATGGGAGCACCAAAGTTGCATTAAACGACTTTCTTGACCGTGGTGTCAGTCCTCTCATACGAATTCCAAAGAACAAGACTTTACGAAAAAGTTTAAAACCAAACTAGGAACGCGATCATAATTAATAAATGTCATGCATGTGCCAAACATGGTCGAAATTCTATGCCTATGCGAGCTGCAGCTCTAAAAACATCTAAAGAGAAATTCACTAATGTACTTTTATTATTCAAAGTGTATTTTATTCTTTAAATTTGCAAATAAACTTATTTGAGAAATTATATGGTTATCTATTTACTTCTTGCATGCATCTGTAGCGTCTTTGTTCTTCAATATTTGCATTGAGGTTTTACATAATCTTCTTGACCTGAGGCTCCATTGCGGATGTGTATTCATGAATATTGAAAAATAAATTCTTGCTTTCTCCATATGAGGGAGATTTGTACGTGCGTGGGCTTTGATTACTTGTACGGATTACCTGTTTGATACTTTGAGTATTAGTAATCAATCTATCGAATATTCATATTAAAATCTTTGGGTTTTAACCATGCTTTCCTACTATTCTCCATCCTTATGTGTTTTGTTCTATTGATTTCATTTTCCAAGTTCCCACCAAGAGTCCCAAACTACCCTAAGCATAATTAATTTCGTTCTTTCTCGAAATTTTAAATTTAAGGAGGGTAGTGGTAGATTTAATCAGCTGGACAGGGGAACAGTAAATACGAGTAGGATAGATTAGATATCGGCCGTATAAATATTGGATCAAACTATATAATGTAAAGAGTAATGGCAGATTAAAAATAATTTTAACTAAGTTTTAATTTATCAACTTAAAAGGACTCCAAGAGATATAAGTCAGAATCACCACTTATCATGCCGTACTAATGATGCCCAAGCAAATTCATCTATAGCGGCCTTGAGCTTTGTAGTGTCCAAACGGCGTGACCGGAAGTGTACGGGCGTTTTTTTCGTTTGAAGGTAATGCTTTTGTTGTGTGTTTGATTGGCTGGCCGCCTACTCGAGTGGAGTTTAGGTCAGGAAAGGTTCAAAGTAATTTCGTGTACTATCAGTGTATGGTTGGGTGAATATTTGAAAGATTTCCCATAGGACTTAGCGAGTCAAAACCCTGAATAGGCGTGGTCATGTGGAATGAAAGCCAGGAGAGCCATGGAGAAGGCTCCCAGACAACGGTCCTTGAGCGTTCGTCCTTTTAAATTGAGGACCATTTAAACTTTCTGCAGAAAATTCACCCCTGAAATGGGATAACGGATATCTGCTATTAAAAATAGCCAGTGATAGAGTGCAGGCAAGATTGCTTTCGATAGTAGAGAAGTCATCTCCTGCCTTCTTGTGATGCCGAAATGATGGATCTGGTCGAATTACTGTCCATCCGAAAATGGAGTTCCGAATAAAAATATCAGTGATTCGAACCCTATACTGCCACCTGGTCGACGCGAAGGTGTACCAAGTGTGTCCTCAAGATCGAGAGTTGCAAATAAGAACATATTTTTGAACACAGGATTAGAATGTGGGAGGATACTAGCAACGGTTCCCAGGAAAAGAGGTCCTCAATGTGGCGCTTGCGGAGCGGCAAGAAGGCTTCGAGAATCAGAAATGACGGTGAAAACTAAACGTTTTATTAAATAGAATAAGATGTTTTCGTCCTTTTGTTCCCGGGTGAGTTACTAAATATAGATGCGATGTTGCCGTCGGGTTTGTGAGTAAGGTTTAGACGCTCATTGGCAGAAGAGTTGCACGAACCCTGCTAGAAGTAGTTTGAGAGTTCTACCTAATAGGAGAGAAATGTGACTCAAACAGTGGGTTTGGCGCTGTTGAGAAAGGACACATCCCAAGCCATGGCGACCCGATGTGACTTGCGCCAGTGACTTCACAAGTGGATGCCTCGGTGCCGTTCCTCATGGTAATTGATAGCGATGGTCTCAGGCTCAGAGGGTTGTTAAGAGTAGGGACAACAGAAGGAACGGAAAATCGACCTCTTATTATGGTTTTTAGTTTTGTCTCGCTGTGCAGCATTGATTACTTGATGTTGATTCAGGTTTTTGAGTAAGTGGTTGAGTGAAGATTGCGTTCCGGTTTGCCCTCTGGAGTTCGCCTGAGAAGACTGGGAAAACACCTCCGAGTGAAATACCATTAGAATGTTTTTGTCAACGAGTGTTCGCGTTATTCTAGGGTCACCAAATAACGTATCACTGCCCTTGGGTATGGAAACTCACTAAAGTTTTATTTGCACATACAAATGATTGCTGGATACTTCAAGTTCAGGTAGGCGAGAGGGGAAAAGGAGAGTGTCGGGGAAATGCAAGCTCGATTGGTTCAACGGCTGGCGATTTCCTTGTGCTCTCCTGTCTCGATTCCACAAAATGGCTCTCCGAGATGGAAAATTATCCGTAGTAGTAGAGTCGGGAGGCATGACTCCGTTAACCGCACCAAAGATTATGAAATTTAAAATGTTTACTTAGTTATTGCAGTTATAGGCATAGTCATTGATGCGCCAATGATCAGTAAAGGACAAATAGCTTCCATTTCTCGAATACCTTCGAGCATGCTGGTCGACAGAAGACTGGAGATAACTCGTGGTTTCCCCCACATAGCACGCTCCTAAATATTGAAAGAAATTCAATTTTCAAATTTGTAAAGAGATCGAATCATGGAATTCTGAATTAAAGTTATTTTAAAGTTCATTGGGGGAAAATATTAGGCAAACAGCGATTTCAAGCCCAGTACAATTTTACCTGATTAATTACAACACTAGGGAAGTATAAAATACATATTTTGATTGGGAACTGAAAATGTGGTGGGGTGGATGCTCAGGTTTAACTTTCTTAAAAGAAACTTTTTCATCACGTTGCCTAATGTATTGGCGGCAAATCTATTTTAACGAAGAAATTTCTTAGGATATCCAATTTGAGGTTCGGGTTGATATATTTCAACCTGAACCATTCATTTTAAAGCGGTAAAAACAAAATGTAATGTAAGATAAACTTAGACTAAAAGAAGTTGGTTTGCCGCACAATGATATAAAAAACTTATATCACATTTGGTTACATAGAACCTAAAAATGAAATGATGTTATTAAATTTAAAATTCATTGATACTAGGGGGGGGGGATTTGGATGTAGGTTTTGTTTGTTAACGTGGTTTTAAAAGGTAAAAGGGGGCCGTCAGTGGTCTTATGGGTTTACGTAACGGTATTTAAAGACCTTTAAAGGCTTGGTCGGATTTCGGTTGGCAAGTTTGCTCTGACTCCAAATATTTACGTAGATTCTGCTTCTAGGCTGGGTTCCAGGAGGTGCCTTGGTTACTTTGGGGTTAAAGGAAAGGACTCAAAGGAAAAGCGACGATAAATAGGTTGTTATTCTTGGAATAGCGTCTACTTTATTAGGCTTAGCGAAATAAATTGAGTTCTGTACGGCGGTATGTAAGTTTTTCTAATGTTGGAGTAGATTAGGCAAGGTGACGGACCCGTGATGCCAGTAATACTAAACGGACGAGGCAGGTGCCTTTACTTGAGCCCAACATTGGCTGAATGATTTAACTGATCTTCTCTTGACTGCCCATAATGTCCTCCTTCGCTTATATATAACCCTCCTGCTTAAGGGGGTGTGACCTCTTTTCTCTTCTCAAAGCGCGGGGGCAAAGCTAACTATAGGAAACTCACTTGCTAGCCTCTCCGCCGACCGTTGAGCGGAGTTCAGAGGTATGTGCTCCTCGGGTATCTGTGCACATTCTTAGACCGGGCTGGCTGATTCTATCAAGAGATGACTGTTTATTTTTCATTGACATCTTCACGAAAACTTGACCGGCAAAATCAGATCTCACTCTGTATTTGCTCGGCTTCTATAATTATCAAGCATCGGTATCTTTCGGTCCCGCAGCTGCTCATTTGTGTATGTATGTATGCATGTGTGTGGTGTAGCCACGTGGGAACCAGTTATTTGCTCGCCTTTCTTATGCATTTCTAACAAATATACAGTTATGTTATAAGTATTTCTCTATTTTTAGAATGATTTATTACTTATTGCATGTCCTATTACATAATTAGTTAATATGTGTGTTAAATCTTAGGATTTCATAGATCTATTGAGCACCGATTTGTGGGGTTCCTCATCGGGCTTATTTATCCTGCAATATGGGTTTCACATGCCTACTTTCCTTGCACTCTGGGCGCCGCAGAAGACTCCCCATCCGAGTTATGCAGTAAGTTAGATAAATACTTACTAAGTAATGACTTGGGGTAGACATTCTGTCGTATTAACAATACTACAATCTTCAGGGCTTGGAAAATCATTAACATATATATATATATATATATATATATATATATATATATATATATATATAATATAATTTACCTAACAATCGGGTCACTTAACTAGCCCCTATAATTGCTCAAGTTACAATTATGATACATGAAATATATACACTTCGGTACGCAAAAATGTTACAAAATATCGAGGTGTACAGACATTTTTATGCCTCTCTCACTTTTTTTTTTATAAAGCGTGGCAATGCAATGTTCTTAGCTGTATTCAAAAATAGAGGAACAATGGGTCTCTAGCAAACATGACTCGTATCCCAGAGCTCGTGAAGACGTCCGGCTTGTCGTTGTTCTCCTCGGTGCCTATAGGGATTTCTCGTCGACTTCCTTCAACGTCGTTGTCCTTTGCTTCATGTTCTCCATGAGATAATGTGCCACATGTTATCCTCCTGGCCCTTGATTTTGACGTCGGGCGTCACTGATTAGTCAGCATATTATCCCTATACGAGGGAGGAAGCCTCGCTGGTTTTAGCCTGTCGACTGAGACAGTGCCCCTCTTGCCATCGGGAAATTCCAATTTGTAGAACTTGTCGTCGCGCTCGACCACCGGGAAAGGGCCAACATATGGTGTTTCTAACGGTTTACAAACGCGGGTTATTTGGACCCAGACATGAGTTGCCTCACGAAGATCTTTGGGTACGAAAGTTTTGGGTACTGAATGCAGGTGTCCTCGGGATGCCTGTGTGAAGTCGACTTGTGCCATGGTTATGGCTAATTCTTTAATGAATTTCAAATCGTTTTTCAATGATGAGGATGAAACCAAGGGTTTGGGGCACAACAATGTAGTCCCTGTGACCATTATGAAGGGCTGAAATCCCGAGTCATTAGGCAAGGAGTGAATGCCCAAGAGGATAATCGGAAGAGTCATCAGCAGGCCTTGCCGAAGGGCCATTATGGAGAACTTCAAAGTCCTGTGTGCTTTATTGGCCATCCCGTTCGTGGAAAGGCGGTACGCGGTGGGATAGAGACGATGAAAACCAACGAGGGCCGATAATTTCTTAAGTAGCTTTGACTCGAATTGGGCTCCTCTGTCGGTTACTATGTATAGTGGGACCCCGAATCTGAAAATCCATTCGTCTAGGAAAGCTAACGCGACCGTTGCGGCACTTACGTCCGGAATCGGCAACGCTTAGATCCATTTTGTAGCCAGATCAATGCACAATAGTAGATACCGATTATGCGAAGGATATGATTCTCTAGGCTGTGTGTATGGTGGAAATGGTCCAACGATATCGATATGCAGCCAGGAGCGAATGTCCTTGTCCATATTAAGCCAGAAGTATCGAGAGTTAATTAGGCGAAGGGGTGCCTTGATCCCAGGGTGTAAGAAATTGTGGAATTGGTCAAAGCTAGTCCTTCTGCACGCTATAGGAACAAATGGTCTTGGATATCTTGATGTTACTTCACACCATACTTGAGTTTCTCCGGAAAAAGGGAAACATTTTAATTGTCAGCGAAACTCCTCTATTTCTTTGTCATTGTTTTGCGCTGCCACCAACGCTTGCAGATCAAATAAGTCAATTTGGATCGAATTGACGTTCCTCGATAGGCAGTCAGTAACTACGTTGTCCTGACCACGCACGTAGGTGGTATCGCTAATGTACTCCAAAACAACCATACAATGGCATTGCTGCCGGCCCGTTTTGGCATTCAATGGCGACGAAAAGGCCGATACTAGTGGTTTGTGGTCTGTGCATAAGAAACAGGGCGACCTTTAACCATGTGCCTGAAGTGGATTACAACAAGATATGCCGCTAGGAGCTCTATGACGTAGGTGGATTATGCTCGCTGTGTCAGGCTTAGCTTTCTCGAGAAGAATGCCACCGGACGCTGCGGTTCGTTTACCATTTGGTGAAGGGCACCATCTGCCATTGGGAGCAATCCATCACCAGCTGATATGGCGAATCATTGGGCAGCGGGTGACAGAGCTTGAAAGAATTAATCAAAGCTGACTTAGTACTTTTAAATGCTTCTCGTGCATCATCGTTCCAATTGAGCTCACGAGCCTTAGGTTGCAGGCGTGCAAGCTCGGTCAATGGGGCTGCTGGAATCGCGGTAAAAATTAAGATTCATCCTTCGGTAGTATCCCAACATGCCCAAGTATCGTTGTAGTTCCTTGTAGTCCTTCGGTAAAGGCATGTCCCCAATTTCTTTCATTTTCTTGCCCGGTGGACAAATTCCTTCCGCCGAAATATGATGCCCTAAAAATTCAAGTTCCTCCTATGCCAGTTCGAATTTGTCCAGGGATATCCTTACACTGTTCTCGACCAGGATTTTGAAAACTTGATCTAAATGCTCCAAATGGTCATCCAGATTGTCCGAAAATATCAAGATGTCGTCTATATATACATAAACGAACCCTAATACCCGAAATAGGTTATCCGTCTGTCGGGGGAATGTGCAGCTTGAATTCCGGAGGCCAAAGGGTAGCTTCACGTACTCCCACAAACCAACGGCGTTATTAACGCAGTTTTCTCTATGTCTGCCGAGTTCATAGGGATTTGATGGTAAGCACGAACCAGATCCAACCTTGAAAAAATTGTTTTGCCATGGAGGTGGTTTGCCACACTTTGAATTCTTGTCAATGGATATCTGTTGGACTTTGTGATGGCTTTTAGCGCGCGGAAGTCGCCGACCACTCTGTATTCACCCGTCGGCTTCTTAGGGCCCATGTGAATCTGTGAGGCCCATGGTGATTTTGCTGGGCGCACGACTCCCTCTTTCAATAGTATTTTGAACGTTGCTTTGGCAAATTGCAGTTTCTCCATTGAAAGAGGTATCTGCCGCGCGAATATCGGTGGTGCACTGCCGGTCTCAATCGTTTGCGTCACTGAGTTTGGCGAAGGTGGGGAGGGATTAGTGGGCGTGGGGCGGTATAAAGCCTCATACCTCTCTAACACTACCTTGCAACTAGACGGTAGGTGCTGCAAGACATTAATGATTAAAGCTAACCCATGATCCCCTGATTGTTTGACTTCTGATATGAGCTTAATTTGGTTGTCGATAAGGATGCCGCGCGCGCAATTTACCAAGAGATTAAAGTGCCTCAGAAAGTCAATTCCCAATAAGGGCGAAGTGGTATCCGCGACCAGAAACGACCACCTCAATGACCGGCGAAGACTTGAGATAACTATATCCGTGAGTACCTCTCCGTACACTTTTATTTTTCTGCCATTAGCCTTCGTAATGTTCACACTATATTCACGTAATTCAACTGAATGCACCAATTTAGCCGGAATTATTGCCACTCTCGTCCCTGTATCAATTAGAAACTCACACTTAAATTTATTCACTTTAGCGGCGACGGTGAAGACGAACGGCATAAATGTGGTCGCGCTTGTAATGGAATGCCTTGCTAGTTTTCCGATGGCGCTGGCGAAGAGGCCTGGAGGAAGGTTGTATTTACACGTGTCCCCTTTCTTTGGCCACCTGCACCAGGGCTTACAGAATTTCGCGCTCTCACTAAAATACAAATGTGAACGGCATACAACAGGTCTTTGGTTTCTGCGAAGGGGTCACAATCCTATCGGTATATTATTGGCACCGAGATCATTATTACTCTATACAAGATTGGAACGGTTTCCATTAGTGTACGCACCTACGGGCACTGATCGCGCACTTCTCGTAGAGTTCACACTATTTACATAATTATCACTTGTATTATTAAAATTGGAAATACACATATCGGACAAAGAAGTGGCACTACTTTCTTTGGATTCACTGCTGTCATTAACATTAAGACACTGTGAGCTATAGAATGACAATAGTTTATCCGCAAGCTTTTCTAACTGGGCCAGGGTATGTTCCTTCTGGGTAGCAATTATGGGCGTGATGTTGGCTGTTAGGGATTGGATAAACTTGTGCCTCACGAACTCCTCCCTAACTCATACCTGTAGAGTAGTTCTCCTTAGTTCTTCTAATTTGGTAACATGTCGCCCGGTGAGTGTCGATGAGGTAATGAGCTTCTCGAAGAGCTCGGGTTTAGTCCTTAAGAGCTAGAAATTGTGAGTAGATAGGATTGCAGCTGGAAGACGGTTAACGGTTTCGGGAGGCAATGCAGCCAAAACATGAAAGGATTTAGTATCCTTCTTACTTACTTTTGAAATATTAAACTAGGCTTCCACAATCTTGAACCAACCTGCAACTGCAGCTTCTTTAAATACAGGTGGCTTGATGATGATGGCGTTCACGATCTCCGTTTCTCCTTGTCCTGCCTGTTGATGGTTTGATGCGTCCATTTACTCGTAACCTTTACTGTTCGGCAGAAGAGGGTCACCAGTTTATGTAGTGGTATAAGTTACCGGATTGTGGGTGCGTGTTCGGTATTTATAAGGGCGTGTATTGAAGAGTCCTCGTTGCTATTACGCTCGACGGATGAAGAGGACTTTAGGCAGTGGACCTACTTTACGCCTGTGTTTGATTGGTTCTGACTCCTTATAATTTCTCACGAGGGTTATCTAGCCTCTCAACATCACATCCTGGAAATCCTAGTAGGAACAGTTAAGGACAAGCTGTTTAGGAAGGTGTAGGGGCCACATAATCACCGGTTAAAGCATCTGAAAGATATTTGTACGGATTTGTCCAAGAAAACCCAAAATATGTTGGCTATCAACGGCAAATAGCTGAAGGAAAGGAAGAACAATGAACAAATACTCTAAGACATTCTAACAGCAAAAAGGCTTTCAAGTGCCGACTACAGGGAAATAGCTGAAATGACAACCATTGTTCTTGGATGAACGCCTTCTCGAGGTATTCCCTTAAGTCGACCAGGTGCCATTCATTAGGCCAGGTGGATGGCCAGAAACCTGTACTTGATGAAAATACTGTAATTTACAGTTCAACTTGAGTACGAAGAAGATACTGGATCAAAACATAATAGATTCAACAACTTCCTTTGCGCTAGTCTACACTCCCGTATTGTCGATGTCAATGTCTGCTACAGATGCTACCATGAAGGATCTAAGTATAATCCAGGACATGTTGGAGTACAAGAAAACTGACCCAGAACTTGCTGGTACAATTCTTAATGAGATTGAAAAAAACAGAAACTTTACCTAACGCAAGAAGTCTTGGCACTTACCTTGTTCAGCAGGCGATTAAGTGTCACATTGAAGCATGACATCAATGTCAAGCTACATGCGACTGAGAAGCCAGGCAGCTTCTGAACATGAAAGACTCGATTTCAAGGTCATTGTATCTAGTGAGCTCCGATCTATCAGGGACTCTTTGCTGGAAATTCTTTATCGTCTATTCTACTTGTTCTGTATGTCTTCTCAATTTCTTAATTTAGTTCATCTACTATTTGGTTTTTAAATTTAATATCGTAGATCTCTTTTTTCTTCTTCGAAAAATTTAAATACTTTTTTACGATGTTTTTTGAACGTGGTCTCTATTTCTGCCTCGCATTCTACCATGTTATTCCCTGCGTCCTTAATTTTAATGTTAATTAATTATCTAACAGGAAACAAAAATTTACGAAAAAGAAAACCGAATTATGATAGCCAAACATGAAACAGCAATAATGAAAAATATCGAAAAGGGAATAATCACGTTTTAGAAAACAATAAAAAACAACCGAAAGCAAAATCGATAAAAATAAACAAACAAAAAAACAAGGAAACAAAAAAACAGTCAAAAATTAAGACACAAACACAAAGCTACAAAAGGTTAATGAATGCGAAAACACACAAGACTCTATTCAAATTCATGCAAGAGAATATTCGGATCTACCGAACAATATTAACAAGAGGAACATAGGCACTATGAGCGTGAAAAAGGAAGAATGAATGAAGTGAAAATGAAGTATGATGGTTCTGATTTCAAATTAATCAGCAAGTTCCTCATGTCCTTTAGGCATTGCTCATCCCGACTTCTCACTAAACCTTACGTCTATATTTTTTTCATTTTTCTCTCTCTTACTAATACCTTTTGCGAAACCTTGCTCCGGACTTCCTTATCAATCACTCACCCTCGGTTCACTCGAGCTGAGGACCAGAAGTGTGAGAAGTTTCTCCAGGAACGAGTCAGCACCAGGCCTCCTCTTCTTCTGCCCTCACTTCTACTAGATTCTTACCAGGACAGACTCAGTCTGAACGTTTGCTCGCTCACTGTAAACTAGTATTGCTGTTAAAGGCGATAAATCTTTCGGGAGAGAGTTGAAAAAACTACTTTTCGTAAAATTTTCAGGAAGATATGTAATATCTATGCGCTCTTGCGACTGATTGGAGATTCCTCCTGTTCCCTTTGAGCGAGGACAACCCCCCTCCCAGATGGGCTGCTTTATCTTATTTAATTCTTGACTCTTTAAACAACTTTTCATCTCTAACTTATTTCTCTATGGCACCACATAACTTGGTCAACGACAAGGTCTGAGTTATAGTTGGTAATAATGTATAGTAAACCCCTGCAGGAGGCGTCGTTGGGTCGGTCATGAGCCATAACCCAACTGTGGACCGCTGGGAGAGCTAGGTCCAGATAGGTGGGGTAATCGAGTATAGTACACAACCTGGAAGGTAGGCGAGATAAAAATTAGGAGACAGATGGGCTCCTCCCACTTGTGGAAACTGGGAATTTTTCCACAGGTGAAGATCTTAAAACAACTCCTCTTTTAGGAAGGGAGAAATATCTACGAAACATGGATCCTTCTGATCTGGAAATTCCACTTTTCAAATACATCGTAATTCTAACAGGATTTACTGTAATTTGCCCGGAAGAGAAATATGTTAAACCATCCGCGCTCAGCTGGAAGCATTTAACTGAAGAAATTGGACCCTGAAGCAAGAATAACCCCACAGATCACGGCCAGCAGAAGTGAAATATGCCGTATGATAGAAACATGGGTGGGAGAACACATTTGCCAGGGATTAAAAGAAAAACTCTAAGCGAGAAAGCACTGGCAAAGATTTCAGACGTGGTAAAAATGAAAGAACACACTCTTATAATCAAGGTAATATCTATGCGAATAAGCTGAAATCGCATCGAAGATACTGGAAAAAGGACTTTTCTCTTAAAGCATGATAATCCCACTGGCTCACATACAGAGACGCTCCACAAGCAAAAATATAGGCTTCAGGTGTTATGCCTTGGAGGATCACTCTACTCAAAACTGCCCCCTAAAATATCGTATAAACTGTTCAGAATGCGGATCTGAAGGACATTCATGGGGAAACTGCAACGGCCTGCCAAAAAGATGCATAAACTATCAAGGAGACCACATGACTACATAGGCCATGATATGCCCCCAAAGGAGTGTATTTATTAAAATAAACGAAACAGAGATTCACAGAAGCAACGAAACCAACAACCGGAATACATACGCTTCAATGGCAAAAAGTATCTTTACTGAAGGTAAAGATACGTGCATATCACATGCACACGTATTGAACATTGTCAATCCAAGAAGCTACGTAACAACACTTAATAGCAGGCTACAAAAGAACGGTTTCAGAACAAATGAACTTCCCCAAAGAGGTAGATTCGTCGGCAATATTTATAATTAACGTAACAAAGCAGTAATTGAAGAGACTAAGGATAAAGTGGGGACAGCTGAAAAAAAATTGAAATGAACAGCGAAGACACAGAGAAGAAAGCACATTCGACGACAAAAAACAAGAATAAGATTTTACGCTAGTGACACGTAGAAAAACACAGAAAACAAAAGTCTAAATCCGTTAGCAAAAGAAATCCATCACCAAGAGAAGAGTCACTCGAAAGCCCCTTGCACATAACCAGCAGTGACATCACAGGCGAAACACAAATAGAACCAAAAGAAGAAACAATAATAACTTCTTTTACCGGATAAGTGACCACGGAAAATGACTAAACGAATAATAAATGCACATTTGGAATATGGAACTTAAGAAGTTAAAGATACTACAAATAAACAAAAACAGATGGAGAGACAAAGAAAACATATGTGAAACTTCTTCAGAACTATCAATCCGAACATAATTCTAACATAATGGAAGGAACAGAGAAAATGAAAAAATATAGATTAGGAACTACAATATCCTTGTTAAGAATCCTTCAAGTAATCGACGATGCAAATTTAGAAATAGAAGTGCAAATGGAGTCAAGCAACATCATAGTTGCAACAGAATACCAGCTACCTAGTGGCCCACAATTACAGTTACAGAATTTTACTTATAGACGGTCACCAGTTTCGGGGGGATGATGGCTAAGGCGGTTAAGGTGGCCTTACAGTCGAGTTTGGTCTGACTCTAAACTGTTCTTTCGGGCAATCCGCTTGTAGGCTGGGTTCGAATGGTAACCTGGTTATTGCTCAACAGAAAGAAGGAATCGGGAGCAAAATGGTCGATTTTGTTTGCCTCAGTCTCGGATAGGGCTACCTCAGTTCAGGCAAGCGAAATAGTTGAGCTTTCCGTGGTTTGTTTGTGCGTTCACGTCTTTGGGTGACTATCAGTGTTAATGCACAGTGTTTCTTGTAACTCTCCTTCTACATCAGATTGTTGGGACTATGGGCAGATGGAATGAAGACGAGGAACGGACTCGTGATGCTAATAATAATAATGCTACTTATATATAAATCAGAACGAGAATAATAATAAGAATGTTTCAGCCCGTCTATTTATACCAACGCCAATTAAGGGTTGCGTGACTTTTGAACGTGGGGTGGAGCTCAGCGGGTGCGTGTATTCTCTACTTAGACTACTGGGCAGAGTCAAAGGGTGTGCATGTTTAGTGTAAGCACGTGTGCACTAAGAGAGTATTTGCATTTGGCCACCTGACCGGGCTTATCAAGCCGACATCCATAGCAAGATTGATTTCGTCCTTTCACAGGTTCATGTAAACTCTGGCTGGTCAGATCATATTCCGTTGCATGTGTCCAGCTTTTTTCCACTGCCTCCGTTATCTGTATCCAGACCTTCGGCAGAAATCTGTTTCCTAATATGTGTATGTTTGTATATTCGAGGGAACCTAACGATTTCGCTTTCAACATATTCTGTTTTGCATTGAGACATTTTAAGTTGCGATTTAACATTATTTACAAGTATTTGCTTTGTTTTACATTATTTCATTGTTACAACATGACATATTATTTCAATGCTCGATTTGTGTGCCCAATTTCAAGATTTTATAGGGCCAATGTGGTACTCATTTGTGAGGTTCTTTATTGGGTCTACTCCACCTTGCAATTGGCGCCACATACTAACCTATTTAGCAATAGGGCGTTGGTTATCTTAATGGGAGACTCAAGCGCCCACTGCGGGCATCCGTGTATAGATAAAAAGCAGAGTCGGAAAACAACTAAATACACCTATTAACAGAGGAATACTTCAAATATTAGGACCGGACTTCCCACATACTTACGACGACAATCTGCGACAAAACCGGATATCTGTCTGGCTAAGTTCAATCTACCCCTCAACTATTACATGGAACCAGTAGATGTTCCTTGCAGTGATCAGACTGCAAGTCTAATTCATGTCAACAAGAAACCTATACATATCGTTCGAGGAAATGCAAAAACCTGCCGTAGAGCGGATTGCGATAAGTACAAAGAGTTACTTCGGTCGTGCGAACCCAACCAGCTAGGGGAGGCCACTCTAGAAAAAAATCGATGAAGAACTGTTTAGGATTAGAGAATAAATAAAAAAAAATGCATAGGAGAGGGTCATCCTCATTAACTCGTACAAAATCATCAAACAATTCAAATGGACACCTGAAATGACAAATAAGAGCGAAGAGAATAGCCAGACAGCAGAAAGTATAAATAATATTCAGACCAACAAGAGAAACATTGAGCGCAATCAGGAGACAGAAAAAAGATTCAGTCGAACTGATCTGTAAGAAACAAAAATAGAAATTGGATCGATGCGTCGAGAAAATAGATGTAAAGGGTCTTTCAACAGGGACGCTTGAGCTTTGTCAGGCGATAGTGTCCATGTTGTTAAAGGGACATCTAGCAACTTAACTGTGAACTGTTCAGTAGTACTTGGCAAGTTACGATGGAAGGTTATAGTGTTGAACAGCGTGTGCAAATCATCAAATGTTATTATCAAAATCAGTGCTTCGTTCGACAAACGTTCCGCGCATTACGAGATTTCTATCCTCGCCACAATCGTCCTGCCGAGCCCACTGTTCGACACTTGGTGGCCAAATTCGAGGCAAAAGGGTCGATCAACAATCAGCCAACACCCGTACGTCGCCGAAACGCAAGGTCTGCTGAAAACATCGCTGCTGTAAATGAAAGTGTACAGGAAAATCCGAGGCAGTCAATTTCTCGTCGTTCACAAGAACTTGGGATTTGTGCGGCTTCATTTTGGCGAATTATGCGTAGGGACTTGGGTCTGCACCCGTACAAAATCCAACTTACCCAGAAACTTAAGGTAAACAACCATAAACAACGCTGTGTGTTCGCTGATTGGGCTCAAGAGCAGTTGGAAGTTGCCCCAAATTTCCCCCAAAAAATCATCATCAGCGACGAGGCCCATTTTTGGATGAATGAATTTGTGAACAAGCAAAATTGTCGGGTTTGGGACAAAAACAATCCGCATGAGATAAACCAGCACCAATTCTATCCCAACAAAGTCGCTGTTTGGTGCGGATTTTCGTCTAACGCAATCATCGGTCCGTATATTTATTGAGAACGAAGATGGGATTGCCATAACCGTCAACGGCGAGACCTACAGATCGATGATAACCAACTTCTTGTGACCTCAACTGGATTATATGCCTGCTATGGATACTAACGACATGTGGGTCCAACAGTATGACGCTACGTATTACACTGCGCACGCCACGATAGACATTTTGCACCGGCGATTTCAGGGCAGGGTCATCTCGCGCGGCGGCGACGTCAACTGGCCACCGAGATCATGCGATTTAACGCCATTAGACTACTTTCTTTGGGGATATCTTAAATCGCAGGTCTATGCGAATAATCCGAAAGCAGTTGATGTCCTCAAAGTCAACATAACATACCTTAAATCGCAGGTCTATGCGAATAATCCGAAAGCAGTTGATGTCCTCAAAGTCAACATAACGAACATCATCCAGCAAATTCAGCCAGACTTATGCGACAAAGTCATCGAAAATTGGGCCTCCCGAATACGTTCCACCAAGCGAAGCCGTGGCGGATATTTGAACGACGTCATATTCCACACTTAATGCCATAAAATGTACTTTCAAATAAAAAATAAATTGAGTGCATACATCACACACAACTTGTTTTATTTACATTTAAAAATTGAGCGACCTTATTGAAAGACCCTTTAGAAGCATCCCCAAAGGAATTTTGGAAACATGCTAATAGATTAAAGCCACAGACATGGAATGATAATTTTTTGTCTTTATGGTATTATTATGGTTTATCTTAGTATGTTTTTATCTTGTTTCTTTTAGTGATCTTTCTGACTTTAATAAGCAATTATGTGCTTCCCTTCTCTCCTCAGCTGATGTCATGAGCTTTGGAATTGAAGTTGAGTTCGTTGTTTCTTTCTGGATATAGATTTGATATGCAAATCTTGTGGGAAGTTATTAATTTTTGTCCATATAACTTCTACCCTTTTCCTGAAGACCTTATTGGTTTGTATTAATTTTTCCTCTTTATGTTGGTTACTCATTTTCTTCATTTCTATGTTCTTGGTATTTGTTATTAATCTTAGTGCTTTATTCCGTACTCTTTGCATGTCTTTTGTTCTTGTTTTGGACACTGTATGCAATGCTATTGAGGGGTACGTTAATGTTTGTTACTGTTGACCTGCCCATTGCCATATATATTTTTCTCTTGTTTTTTTTTTTTTTAGAGATTCCTCGGAGTAAATACAGTATGTAATTGTCGAGTTGGAGTTGATTTTAGTATTGTTTCTTGCTGATGGATTATGTATCCTTCCGATGTTATTTTTAGACCCCAAACTTTACCTTCGGGTCTGTAATACCTTTCTTCTTCATGTACGATAACGGTGACTTTTTTCCTTCCGATTGGAATTACGGTGAATATCTGGACTTTTGTTCGTACTTTTCATTTTTTTTTCGAATTTGATGATGTTTCCTATTTCTTGTACCGTTACTCTTTCTTGCTTTCTTTCCTTTTTGCTAGAGGATGTTATGTATGGCTAATATTATCTGCAAACTGGATGTTCAGCGTCTCTGGCTACAATGGTAATGGCATACCCGCTGTATATATTGAATATAACGTGGGACTTAAACATCTCCCCTGAAGCACCCCTCATTGTATTTCAAATTCTGGTTCCTCTTACTAGTTAATCATGACTTTTGCTTATCTTTCCGATCCAGAGTGTATCAAAGGCTTTCTTTACGTCTCTTAGCACAAAGTTGATATATTTTCTGTTCGCTTTAGCTTGTGCTACTTTTCTGTTATTATTCCGAGGGCCATGGTGATATTTCTGCTCTTCTTGAATCCAAACTGGAAATTATTGGATAGATTTTTCTTCTAGGTGTTCCATTTATCTTCTCGTTAATATTTTATAAAATACTTTATCAGTAAAATGTAACTGCGAAATAGACCTTTAACTATTTATGAGGCTGTGAGGCTTGTCTGGTTTTGTGAAGAGCAATATTCTAGCTGTTTTTTTTTGTGTATCAGCGAAGTAGCCAGTGTTTAGGCTTGGATTAAAAATGTTTTTGAGGGCCGTAATGATTTTTGTTTAGGACATTGGTGAAGTTGAACTTAGTGAGTCCTGATGATCTCGCGCCCTTTGCTTCAATGATTGGATTGCACTCATTCTTTCCTCTTCCGTTAATATTGCTCCCGGTGCCACTTGTTTTCCCCTATGTTGTTCCGGAGGAACTCATACACCATTGTTTCCGTTTCTACACAGGAGTCCTCATTTTCTTCAGGTGAATTTGTGGAAACTGACTTTCAGTGACATCGGAATTTTTCCTTTTTTCTTTTCTTCTTGAATTAAGTTACCCTATTCATCTTTAATTTTTATTTTTGTTCTTGGTTTTGACCATTTTGCTCTAATTATATTTTGTCAGTTTTCCTTTGACCTTCTGTTTTGATCTATTTGCTTAATTACGTCATCCCATCTTTTTATTTCTGCTTTTAATATTTTTAGTGTGAATGTTTTTATGGGTTAAGTTCTCCTAGCCATATTGATCGGTATGCCTTTTTATATTTTTGTTCTTGTTTGTGATGTCAGTGGTCCACTCCTGTTGTTTTTGTATCCGGTAGCTTGTGTTAAGGACGTTTCTCGAGTCTGCGACCACCAGGGCATCCGTTAATCGCTTCAACTCCTCGTTGATCTCTTCAAGTGAAGCATCTACCAGGTTATTTTGGATATATACATTTAATTCTCCTGTATATTTCTTCCAATCTACTATGTGATACTGGTTCCTAATAACTTTAGGTACCCGTATCGGATTTTTATTCAAATGGAGTAGCTTATCAATATAGTCATTACTTGCAATTGGTACCTGTTTAATATGGAAATTAAGTGTTTTAATATCGGTGGGGTGATCTGGTATCTCTTGACCTTGGAGATGAATTTTCCATTACTTGTTCCGTTTGAGAGCGTTGTCATATTATTCCTTTTTCTGGAGCTCCATTGTTATTTTCCTTCTTTTTAGTAAGTCCACTCGTAATCTGTCTGATGATTCTGTGTTCTCTGGGAACCAAATTTCTGTAATGCCAATTTTCACTAGAATTTGTTTAAGTGTATTTGAGAACGTGCCTGGTTTTCCTATATTCAACAGGTGTCCATATAGGATGCATACTAGTAGGAACGAACCAGCCTAGTCCTTGAGGAATGGTGATATTGAATTTTGCTTCTTTCATCTCGTTGATCGTGGTTATTGACACCCTTACATACATGGCATTTTATACCGTGTTTCGCTTGATTTTATCGTTTTTTTTTCTATAATCTACTTCCTTTTGGGGCAGTTCATTGCCAAGGTTCGACATGAGCCATCGCAATTAAGGTACATTTTAGTAGTGGAATTGCATTCTCTCCATCCATGTTCTCCCGAATATTCAGAACATCTTTGTGTTACAGCGCAGTTCCTCGTTGTATGGTCTTCGAGTGCGTAAGAGTAGTAACATGTTTTTATCTTTCGTGTATTTTCCCTTTTCGATATTCTCTGCTGGAATTTGTATGTTGAATGCCAGTAGTCCGTTTGTAGCAAATATGCTCTCCATTTCAGTGTTCATCCACACTACCTTAAAAACATGTGTCAGTCGCTTCTTAATCTTTCCGTTTTTAGTTCTTTCGCCAAGTGGGTTCCCACCCACAGGTCTATCTTCCTACAAAATGAGCTTCTATTAGCGATAATTTTTAGGGGGATTGATGTGTTGACCCTATCTTCCTGAGGGTCTCTATTCCTTTTTGTGATGCAAGTGAGATTTGAGTCACTGTGTCGGGTAGTTTAATGATAGATAGTTGACCCGCAATAAGCAGCCCTGGGTTCAATTGCCGGTCAGGAAAATTAAACTCCCTCCCCCAACTAGCGTCATTTCTGCCTTCTTAGTATAGAGTACCTTCATTTTGCTGTCTTTCGCTATCCTTGATCCTTGTGTCTTCCAATGTCCCTCTCTCTTGCCTTTAAAAACTCCTGTTTCTTGTCTCAATGCTCATTTTCGTCAAATATTTTTTCTCATATATTGTATTGTTATATAGTCTACAATGCAAGGTCTCTGCCTTTTTGTTCTGTCTTCAAAAGGTTTTTGAAAGGTAGAAATTAAATATGGGGAAAGCCCTGTGGTGGTTGTTACCACCTGCAGAACTTGTATTTGGTTTTTCTCTTATATATATATATATATATATATATATATATATATATATATATATATATATATATACTAACAGAGATAAGATTCGTTGTTCGAGTAAAATATGCATTCGTAAATAAACTAATAAGACGGATTTGAACTTTTCCTTTTTTTTATTGTTCACAAACAATATTCTCATTCTATGAACTAAACTTAATCTTGTTCAGTAACGTTACAGAACTTCTTGGTACACAATATTCCTTTTTTTTTCTTGTGGAGTATATACAAACATTACTTTAGCTTCTAACTCTAGAATAATCAAAATAGAGTTGACCATAAGAAAAACAGGGTTCCTCTAATTGTGATTATGCTACTAATAGAGTCTCACCTTAAGATTTTTTCAATTCACATTGCAAAACTTACACGGATTGAGAAACGTAGTTTTCTGAATTTAAATGCCAACTCTGGCCCTGGAAGATTTAGTGATATTCCGTGAATTAAGACATCGTATTCTTTTTCACTTCAAGTAAGAATGTTTGCCTCTACATGGGTCATCAAATTATTTACCACCAGACAAGTGAAATTAGAGAGTTGTGTAAGATTGAAATTGCGAAAAAACATTATTTAGATTTACTAACTTCAGTTCAAGTTGGTGAGGAGTTCTGGTAGGAGGTTCTAGAGGGTTTAGGAACTCTATTGAATAATCAACTATTTGAGTATGATCCGAAATTGTATCAAATGACTTGTAAATTTGTGGACTTCGGGAGAGGAAAAGCAGTAGATGTTTATTGATTCTGCAGAAAGTGTTATTCTTCCGAGCCAATATAGCTCTTTCAAACAGCCAATTGTAGTTTTTGTAGTTTTGCTGAGGATTGGGTAATACCTTTGCCTTGAGATTATAAATAGTATTAATAACTATGCAGACAGGAGATATTTCTATTCCACTATCAGCATCAAGAGGTTCTTTGCCATTTTTCAGTGTCAGAATATTTGGGGCAAATTGTGCTGACAGTTGATGACCAAAAAACTCTGCCCTCATATTTGTATTTAGAGTCAGTGTTCTAATATTGCTGCACAAAGAAGATGATTTTAGGCAAGCCCGGACCTCCTCTGCTATGGCTCCTTTAAGGATTAATGGAAGTGTCTGCCTGAAATCAGCATACTTCAAAAGTGATACCTTTCATAGGATCCTCACAAAACCTGATGTCTCGCATTGAACTGCCTGGTTCTTCTAAGGCTCACTTATGAGCCACTCAATGAAGTACCTGGCGTTGCCAGGGTAAAAAAGAAATCGTAAGCAAGATGTAGATTGAAATTCTTATATATATTAAAAATTATTCTTTAACCAATGCTACATCAAAACACTTTTTGGTAGACAATATTCTTCGTCTTTCCTTGCGGTACATGGACAAACAGGCTGCTTTTGCTTTCCACATGTAAATGATGATGTAGGGTAAAATAATTTGTCTCTCAAGAGACTATAATAGGGGAGCTATCCTTATTTTTCGCCTAATTTATTTTTAAACTTCACTTTTTCAAACGCTATAAGCATTGTAACTCGACCACCACGGTGCTCATAACGTCTTTAAAGTAGGGCATAGTGAACCCTGTAAGGAAAGCCCGTTAGATAGCGTGAATAAAGGTGTTCCTTAGTACCATGAACCCGAAATTTAGTCGAAGAGAACTTCTATTATAAACAGGTAGTTAGAGAGCCAAAGGCGGTGCGAAGTGAATAAAAAGAACTGTCCTGACACACTTTTCAGATTGCACGGAAGGACGAACATCAATGTTGATTGAGGAGAGAGAGCTTCAAAAACACTGAGCACCTGGGGCGCTCGGTAAAATAAGGAAATTTCGAGAGGACATCTTTCCCAAGAGAAAGGAAGCAGACACGATTCTCCCCGAGTACCCTTAAGGACCATTGAGAACAAGAACAAGCCCGAAAAGAGAAAGCTCGTAGAAACTCTGCATGGGAAACTCAAATTTGCTTTTATCCGAATTCTGGACGTCCCGAAAGGGTACATCGTAATCTGCCATGCAGAGTGCGATGTAAAGATATTAGTCTCAGTGGACGGAATAGATACAATGAAGTAGACCGGACTCACAGCCATAATGCCCCCTCAAATTATGGCCAACAGGAGCTTCATATGTCGGAAGATAGACATTTGAGTAGGCTTAGATACGAAAAAATAAATCAAAACTGAAATTAAAAAAAATCACCCAGGAGTGGAAATCAAAGACGTTATCAAATTTGGAAACCACCCGCATGTCTTTAAATTAAGACGCACAGAGACAGAAATGGTCAAACAAATGTGCCAGAACGGATTACCCTTGTCAGTATGAGAATGCCACATTATAAAATAAAGGAAGTAAGAAACACATCAACATAGAGATGTGTTTCAACTGCTACAAGAAGGAGTACCACATAAAAAAACTGCAGGGAGATGGAACAAAGCTGCTCTTAATTCAGTTAACGAACGAGGACACTCTTGGAATTGTGCCCAACCAACGAATAAAAAATCCCTCAACTCCGGTGGGCAACACCAGACAATAACAATGACTTACCTAAAGGGGAAAAAAATACTAATAAAGAATGAAAAGGAAGAAAAGAGCATGACTGAAAACAATAACAACACAATCTATGAATGAGGGACAAGGGCTACAGTATAACACATGAGCGAGTCCAAAACTCATCTCACAGTACTAAATGAATCATCGATGCAGCTCCTTACGTACATACCCTACGTTTACGTAATGAACAAAGAAAACCAAGAACCTTTGCAGTCACTTTCAATGCCATGCTGGTAAAAAATGTAATGAATATGTGGTTCCCTGAGAGCACACCCTCCTCAGAAATCTTAAACATCAATGTGGCTACGCCAACAGTGAGGGAGAAATTTAAGCCAAGAAAAGAAGATAAGGAAAATAAACATTCTGCGCAAGAGAAACTACATTTACCGAAGATAAATGTAGGAAAACGGCCGTGGAAAGCCTCATTGCAAGAATTGAGGCCGCAGACCCTAACCCAAAATTTTAGGTTTAGGTCAGTGAAGAGTGCCACCTACCGTGGAGTAAAATGCAATAAAACGTAGTAAAAGTCCTACTTGAAGGCTCATGCAAATGGCCTTCAAGGGGAACACAGGAGAAGAGGATGAAGATGTTTTAGAGAAATTATTCCTTAATGAAAGAATCAGAATCTTCCCTGGCGATTGTGTCACCTTTCACCAGAACACGTTCAAAGATTTTGTATGTGGAAGGTATTAGGCTGCTGGTGCCGAACCAACTAATTGGTCCACCGGACAAACAATGTGGCCAATGGCTCATCATTCTCCCTCCATATTATCAAACATAGGGATTGTTTAACGGCAAACGTGGCAGCGTCCGGTAAAAGATCCTGCTCCCATAAAGGTAAAATAACCGAAGTATGAAATAAACTCGAACACGACAAAATCTCACGGCTAGTACACCTATCTCGACTAAGTCAATCGTACCGAACAAGACTCCTGAACCATAACAAGAAAATGAAGAACCGATTAACACTGAAAAAAGTAATAAAGTGCTAAAACAAAACAAACTACAGTGAACAAAGTGTCTCAGTAAAGGGAATTTAACTGAAAGGAAACACGAAGTGAAAATAACATGAGGAAACAAATCTGATACAAACAAATAAACACGAACACAAATTACATAACGCTATGAATGATACAGAATACACATGGATGTAACAGTGCAGAAATGAAAAAGATATGTGACGAACTTCCAATCAAGTTTAATATAGAGATTAATGAGAGAATACGAATAATAGAGAGAGTGACAGAGATTGGCGGCTTATCCGCTACCTACGGAGAAGCTGCTCCGAACGACTCAATGGATGAAAGACGAATGATAAATAGAAAAAATAGGGACTGTGGTTCGGATTCCACTTTAATTAGTAAGTCTAAATAATGAAATATTCCATTCTTTGTATTCCTTCCCTCTGTTCGCAGGTAGAAGCTCAACTTAAATCAACTATCATCCTTCCCTAACTGCCTATATATATATATATATATATATATATATATATATATATATATATATATGAAGTCTGTGTGTGTGTGTGTGACTGTCCATCTATAGGAAGGTTAGACAATATACATAAGAACTCAAATTATATTCTTATGTAAAATATTCCGAGGAAGATAATGGAATTAGTCCCGAGTCTCTAAGTATCTCCCAAATGAAGTTACGGGTTCTTTTTCAAACTTGCCCTGTCTGTTTTGTTTTTTTCTTTAGGTTCCGGTGAAAAAAATCACGTTTTCGTCTCTGTTGTGCTAGCCCTTGCCTCTTTTACCAGGCGCTCATCCCTTTGGAAGGAGTGCGGTGAAAGCGAACAGAGATGAGAGGAAATGGAAATGAAAGGAACATAAAGGAAAGGAAATAAAAGAAAGGAAATAAAAGGAAGGGAAGGAAAGAGAAAGGAAGGAAAGGGGAAAAAAGGGAGAGGAAAGGAAGGAGTGAGGTGAGTAACAGTGAAAGATCGCCGAGCCTTCCTCTTCCTCATTCTGGCCATTCGAGGATGGATGGAGATCGGGGGTCTTGCTTGATACCCGGCCCTCTCAACCTCCTTTCCACTCCCGACAGAGCCATAATCGGAACTTCGATGGAGCGGTGAGTAGTCCAGGGAACAAAGAAGGAGAAGAAGAGTAAAGATTAGAAATAGCAAAAATGGCAATGTAAGAGTAGACTTATTGGTCACGTGGGTTCTGAATAGGGTTGCTAAATAACCGGAATTTTGAAACCGGTTTTGAGCGAAAACTTCCCAACACAACTAGGGTTTAATAAAGAGGAAAATTGTATAACGCATTCTTTATTGGGTAATAGAAATACATGTACAAACTAATGGAAACCATAACAAAACATATAACCTTTTTTAAAAAATAAAATGCGGTTGTTTTTTTTACTGAAAACATAATAAAAAGTTATAAGAAAAAAGGCTCGTTGCCAGATATAGAGATTTTTAAAAGTCAAAATATTAATTAATAAATTGTAAAAATAAAATTATTTTATATAATGAAGCGTTTAACTAAAAAACCTAAAAAAGGCTCGTTGCCAGATATAGAGATTTTTAAAAGTTAAAATATTAATTGATAAATTGTAAAAATAAAATTATTTTATATAATGAAGCGTTTAACTAAAAAACCTAAAATCTGGCAAAGAAGGAGAAGAAGAATACAGAGTAAAGATAGCAAAACTGGCAATATAGGAGTAGACTTATTGGTCACGTAGGTTCTGAGTAGGGTTGCGAAATAACCGGAATTTTAAAAACCGGTTTTAACCAGTTTGATCAAAAATTAAAAAAAAAACAACTAGGGGCTAATAAAATATAAAAAATCTATAACACATCCTCTATTGAGTAATAGAAATACAGGTACAGACTAATGGAAACCATAACAAAACATATAACCCTTTTTTTAATGTAGGTTTGGGGGTTGCTTTTTTTTATTGAAAACCTAATCTAAATTATTATAAGAAAAAGGCCCGTTGCCATATTTATGGAATTTTTTAAGTTAAATTTATGTTATCTGATGGATAAAATTATAATATAATATAATTTTCTAAAATTACATTAATTAAAAAATTATATAAATAAAATTATCTTATATAATGGAACATTTAACTAAAAAACTCTAAATCCTAGCTAAATTTAATACTTTGGTAAGTGTAAAGGGGCCTCGAGGTTATTGCGCGTCTTAAGGATACCGGTCGTCTATGGGTGAGAGGTTGCTCTGACTCCAAAGGCTTACATAAGTTCGGCTTCTAAGCTGGGCTTACCGATCGTGTCTTCCTGATCGGGGTAAGAAAAGGACTTCGAAAGGACGCGGCAAAAAAAAAACAACTTTATTCTTAAATTGGCCTACTAAAAGAGGCAAGCGGAAACGTTTCAAGTTCTTTGCGGTCAGTGAGTAAGCTTCTGTTTTTTACGCGAAGTCTGCAATACAAGGTTTCTGCATCTTTCTTTCTGTCTTCAAAATTGTTTTGAAAGGCAGAAATTAAATATGGCGAAAGCCCTGTGGTAGTTATTACCACCCGCAGAACTTGTATTTGCTCTTTCTTGGTATTTGGCATGGATAATGAGCCTTTAAATTGTGAGCGGGTTAGAAGACATGGTATAAAAACTCCTTGGAGGTTCATAGCTTAAGGATATACTGTTTGATAGGGTAACGCTTTGGGTGAAGTAGAGTCACTGTGCCTGATAGCTTAACGGTAGAGCATCTGATCGGCAATCAGCAGACCCGAGTTCGAGTCTGAGCCAGGAATTTCAAACTTTTTGACCCTGGCGTTATTTCTGTCTTCTCGGTACAGGATTTCCTTCATTGTGCCGCCCTCTGCTCTCTTTGATTCTAGTGTTCTTCTAATGTTGCTTTCTCTTGCTTCTAAAAAAAACAAACTCCTGTTTCTTATCTCATTGCTCATTCGCGTCCAATTTCTCTTTCTCATATATATATATATATATATATATATATATATATATATATATATATATATATATATATATATATATATATATTGTGTGTGTGTGTATGTGTGTGTGTGCCGTCTCCAAGGGTCGTGACCTTCACTTGTCCGTGGGCAGGACCCAGCGGTCTAATTTGTTCGTTATTTCCAGCCTTTGGGCAGAGTACCGACAGCTATGTGTATCTTTTGTACCTACATATTTCCCAGATTTATATTAATTATAGGGAATCATTCTGTCCCTTACAATTTTGTTAGCCAAAGCCTGTATTTGCTCAGCTTGCCTGTTGTCTCCTGTTGTGACATTTTTGATGATATTCTCAGCACGCGTATATTTGTGTGTTTGTGCGAGACTCGTATTTGTTCAGGTGGTGATCTTTGATAGTTGTGCGTATGTTCATGTGTTTCCGCGTGACTCAGATGAACCGCTTGCTTTGTATCTATTTGATAGATGTACAATTTGATATATATAGTTTGTTTCTTTTTCTAATTCTCTTTGGTTCTTGATTTATTACACGGGGCATATTATTTACTTAATTTACGCAAATAGGCATTTTTAGGATTTAATAGATTTCCCGAGCGTCCATTTGTGGAGTTCCTCGCTGGGCCTATTAAATCCTGCAATTTGGATGCCTCAGGCCTCCCTATTTTATAAGATGAGCCCCATAAATGCTTAGCAAGTTAGCGAGTTCAAAGAAACTAAATATCTATTTTTTACGTTCATATGCTATATTTATTTGTTTGAAGTATGAACTCGTAATATATTTTATTTTAAATCTTTATTATTCTATTGTTATTTTATGTTGATATTTAGACAAATTAATTTTATTACTATTCAAAAACAGGTTTTTATATTTCGATTTTCGTTTTTTTTAAGAAATATTAAAACTCGGTTTTCTTCGGTTTTAAGAACCGGTTTGCAACACTAGTTACGAGCTACGGTGTGTATTAAATGTTTGTTTATTCATTATTTACTATAATGACCCTATTTCCCGATAAAGTGCTCGAATCGTAAGTTGTGAAGGATAGAAGAAAAAGTTTAAGAAGTGGGAATAAATAGTAAGTTTGCAAATGAATGCTAGGTTGAATGGGGATCATGCCAATCTCTTTCCCTTTTGTAGTATTGTATAGCGTACGAGAAGTGCAGGCGAGCGGCTTAAAAGCCTTGTTTGAATGTCTTTTTTGAGACTCAAGATGGCCGAGTGGTTTCGCCGCTGGCTAACAGTGGTCCAGCGACGCAAGAAGCTGTTTGCAACTTGCATACGCTATTATTTTTTATTTGCCTCCTTTCCTACTCTCCTCTATCTACAATTGTATAGATTAAAAATAGTTTGCTTAGTGAGTTGTTGCCTGATTATCATGCCATCCTTTTTCTTTATTTCATGTTTGTATATTATGTGTTGTTTTTAAGCCTTTAAACCGTTATTTTAATTCTTTCTACTGCTGGTTTAGCTTTCTAGTAACTCTTTTTTCTAGTTTATTTTTGTAATAATGTCATTCAGCCATTTTACATATTTAAGTAACTGGTAAAATTAGTGATGTTATCGTACGCTTTTTTTTCTAAACTTTTCATGTGTAGATGTTTTCCTCTTCCTGATTGATCTTTGGGAAGAAGCGTTTTGATCTCGCTCCCTCTCTTTAGGCTAGCAATGCTCTGATTTAATCTCCAATTTTCCCTTGGGTTTCTTATATTAGTTTATTTTGCTCTTTCCTCATTTATTTTGTTCATCGATTTCATTACAGCTTCTCTGTGAATGTTGCGTTGTATTATCATTTCTCTTCTTGTGTTTGAGATAATTAATATTGCCTTGTTTTGAATTTTGTGCAGTTTGATAATGTTTGATTTCGAGATGATGTAGATAGGGATAACTGGGTACATCATCTCTGACTGAATAATGGCTTGGTATATCTTCTTTTTTCCGGTTGAGTGATCTGAGCCTTACAGTAGTCTCAATCCTGCTTTTCATCTGTTGAATCGTTCCGTTACCTGTTTGCTCTATCGTGTTTTAGTATTCGTTAATCTTAACAGTTTGGTTTCATTATATCTGCATCTTTCTCAACATCAGAATTATCTTAAACTTGTTCATGTTCGTACTAGTTTTCCATTTCCCCTCATATTCCTTAATCATTCTTATCTCTTCTGCCGTAAATCTTGATTGCATATCGCCATTCCTTTAAGAGCAAATGATGATTTACGTGACGTCATCGGCGAACTGGATGTTGAGGCACCATTCAGCAAGGGATAGTGGTATACCGATGAATGCATATCTTTCCATCACATAGTCGTAGAGTAGTATTTCGATATCGTTGATCATTCCTAGCTTTAAGGTTTCATATTGCAATCCCCTTGTCTAAACCTTGTTGAATGCCTTCGCTACGTCCCTGCAGACGATATCAACACTGGCCTTTTCTTTCTTTTTTTGCTTTAGCCATTTACTCAGTAATGAACGTATGGTCCATCACTGTGCCTTTTCCTTTCTGAATCTAAATAGGAACTCGTTTAAAGGCGGTGTTCTATCGATTTCCTCGTTAGCAAGTGTATGATATTATGTTCGAAATCAATGTCAAATTCTTAATGTTCCTCTGCGCTTATGTCAAAAGTCCTCTTCCTATCTTCACTAAATATCAATTCAATCATATCCTTGTCTTCTATATTCTCCTTGGCTGTCTTTTATTTTCTATTTCCTGCTTTTCTCCAAAATTGCTCTCACTTCAGGTGAATCATTGTCAATCATTCGTATTGTTTCGGTTCAATGTTTACTTTCTTTTTCCGTAGTCATTTCTCATTTCGGTGTTTAACTCCCACGTTGTGCGTTCCTTCTTATTTGTTCCGATATTTCACCTCATCTTCTGTTCTTTTAAACAATTTCGGGCATCCAAGTAAAGTTCTTAATCGTCAGGTAGCCGCTTTTGGGTATTGCGGTTTCGTTTGCCGCTTTCATCGAGCTCCTTATTTTATTCTAATTATATGTCAATTTCTTATAACATTGTTCCTTCTTGTGATTCAGGTATTTAAATACTTAGTTCTCTTCTGTATCTCTCCTATTCTGCTATGTGGTATGCTTTTCTTACCTTCGCCTGGATTTGTATTGATCTCTGGTTGATGGAACGAGAGTCGTTCTGTGTTCTGTGCACGGCATGTCTTCTGGCTGCATGTAATAGTTGTAGTGGAAATCATTATTACCGAGGCAGATGTCTGGTTTTGAGACAGTGCTCCCTGTTACGTAAGTTGGGCAATCAGGTCCTAGACAATGGTAGATGCCTCTTGCGAACAGTGGTTCCAGGTGTCTTTCTGCTCTGTTTTAATTTCTGATTTTGTTATCCGTTCGCTGCACATTGGGCATTAATATCGCCCATGAATATCAGCGGGTTTCTTTTATTAAAAATGTTTGTAAAGTTTTTAATCGGGAAAGGATTTTTTCTTTGAGGAGGTTGATATATCGTAGCTATTATGATATTTGATATTACCATTTTTAGTTTACAGCGATATCTGATTCGCGATCACGATAGGGGCTCCGTCGTGTTGTTTCCCGTAGAGTTTATGGCTATGACGGCGTTGTTCCAAATCTTTACCTCGTAGTTGTTAAGGTTGACTCCGTGGTCTGAGATTAAGATGATGCCCAATTCTATTCTACTGAAAATGTTTCCATAGGTCTGCTTCTACTCTCTCTCTCTCCCTCTGTTGGTATTAAGTTGTAAGATGTTCAATTTTGTATTATCCATGGTGATTGGAAATATTCCTTTGTCCATGGCCGGTTTTTGTGATCCTTTTTTTTTGTCTGTAACAACTTATGGTTATTGTTTCCGTTTTGGGGGGGCGCTTCGCTCGTTCGTAACTCCTTTTTTGTTGTCCTTTTTTGTTCATGGATGGAGGAGCGGGGCTGAGGGAATTTGCCCTCGGGGTCGGGCTCCATCCTAAGTTGGATTTTTCCTACTATGCATTCTTCTTGTGACACTCTTGGATTCCTTCCCCGATAATTCCGTACTCTTCTCTGAGTCACTTGATTCTGTTTCCGTTGTTTGTGTGTCTTCCTGTGTATTTTCTTTTTGGTTTGTTTCTGGCGACTGCATGTTAACAATTGCCGATGAATTGACCCGACCTTGGACCTTGGACATAAAAAGTGGTGAGATTTAGGGAGAGTTAGAGAGAAAGATAGTAAGAGAGGAAAGTGATGAAATAGGGTGAGTTTAAAGAATAGAGGATGTGTAAGAGACAGAATAAATAGGTCCCTGGTGAAAGGGTAGCTCTGTTTGTTTTTGTTTTTTTGGATGAATTTTGTTTGTTTTTATTTAATAAACTATAAAATTTATAGTTTATTCAATTAAATTAATCTTGTTAATTTAATTCTTAATTTTTTTTAGATCTTAATGATCTGTCTGGCATTCAAGCCTTTATTTGAAGCGGGGTTTTTATTCTTGCTGTGGGATTTAGAAAGTTTA
Source organism: Ceratothoa steindachneri (assembly GCA_963969495.1). Taxonomy (NCBI): domain Eukaryota; kingdom Metazoa; phylum Arthropoda; class Malacostraca; order Isopoda; family Cymothoidae; genus Ceratothoa; species Ceratothoa steindachneri. The sequence goes on from OZ018320.1 coordinate 179,168,983, forward strand.
TTTTTAGTTTCATTTGAATTCTTGCAAAGTTTGAATTTTGTGTTTTGTCGATTTTGTCATGTGTATTTTGGAGTCACGTCGCCGTCAGATTGTATCTTACTGCTTTAAAATGGCCTTATTTGTCGGTCGACCTCGATGTATAGCCCCATGAGGTGCACCAGGCGTGGTACGCTCCCTGCCGTTTCTTTTTTTTTCTGTATTCGGTGTCTGTGATTGTGTGGAAGCAGTCCGTGGTCAATTTTACCATGTTTTGAGCGAGAGCATCCTCAATCTGTCGCTCTGGAACCTCATCTGAGCATTTCCACTTGTATATTTCAGTCCTAAGACCTTCAACTACTTCGCGGGAATTAATTTCGGTTGGGAAGGAAGCCGATTCGGGGGCATATAATTTAAGGTTGGAACCTCTCGCGTGGTATTTTAGTTGGTGGTCTTTCCCTCGCGATGAGGAGGTTGACCTTGAGTCGCGGATTTTAGAGCTTTTCCTCGCTCGTGGAGACCTGGCCTCCTTGGATCGCTGCTTCCTTGTTGGGGGTGTGATTTTGCGTATTGCTTGTATCAATTGTGTCTTTCTTGGGTGAAGGTGGCGCCTGTTTTGTTGTTTGCATTACCTTGGGCTTATTAAGACCGGGATCGCGTGTGTTGGCTGTGTTTTGTGGCGTGGGCACTTTTAGACATGTTTCCTGGCACTGAGGGGCTACACTTATTCGCATAACCTTTTCTGAAGGTCGGTTGTCCGGAAACCACATCTCTTGCAGCCCTTTCTTTACGAGCATGCGATTGACTTCCGTGGCAAAGGTACCTGGGCGAGTGATGTTGGCAATGTGTGCATAGTATATGCAGCATATCATTTTGGTTGAGTGTTCGTTTTCGATGTATAGGAATGTTTTCTGGTTGTTTGTCTCGGCAATGGCGGCTTTGGCTACTTTCGCATAAGTCGAATTGGCCTTTTTAGAGTAACGGAGAGTTCTAGGGCAGTTATTTTACCGCCATAGCCCTCCATCACTCTTCCCTGCGACACATAGTGATGAGGAGAGGTTTTGTGTATTTGTGTTGTTTGCATTACCTTCGGCTTATTGAGACCGGGATCGCGTGTGTTGGCTGTGTTTTGTGGCGTGGGCACTTTTAGACATGTTTCCTGGCACTGAGGGGCTACGCTTATTCGCATAACCTTCTCTGAAGGTGGGTTGTCCGGAAACCACATCTCTTGCAGCCCATTCTTTACGAGCATGCGATTGACTTCCGTGGCAAAGGTACCTGGGCGAGTGATGTTGGAAATGTGTGCATAGTATATGCAGCGCATCATTTTGGTTGAGTGTTCGTTTTCGATGTATAGGAATGTTTTCTGGTTGTTTGTCTCGGCAATGGCGGCTTTGGCTACTTTCGCATAAGTCGAATTGGCCTTTTTCTCTTCTGTGTCTCGTTTTATTTGGGTTTGTTTTTGAATTTCTTGTTTTTTAATCGGCATGCCATAGACATCGCCTGGTGGGGGCCTTCACAATTTAAGCATTTAGGGGAGTTACTTTTACAGTCACGCCCAAAATGGTCGCGACCGGCACAGATAGAGCGTAAGGTCTTTTTCACGGCAGTTGCAAGTGGTATGTTTGCCGTACTTATAGCACCGAAAGTACATTTGTAAGTCGACAAACTCCTCACGTTCCATCTGCTCTGAGCAGAATCTTACGTTGAATAGACGAAAACCATTTCCCTCAGCTTTCTGAGCCATAGCCGTGTCCTCGAATACAACCTTAAACATGTACGTGTAATGCTTGAATTTGATAACCTCAACTACCTTTGCCCATTGGTGATTTCGTTCAATTTCGTTTAAAATATCCTCTGCCAAGTGGCTTCCGACCAAGGAGTCGAGGCGCCTGCAGATTAAGCTACGGTGAGTTCTAATTTGTGGCGGTGTGGTCGGTTTCAGATTAATAATCTTCAGGCATTCAACGGCTTTGCTTGAGGTCAAGGCTTGTGCAAATGGCCGAGTAACCGTTCTGAATGTTGATAAGTCTAACTAATGCAATGTTCAATGTTCCGTAAACCTTTTTAAAAACCTTTCCTCCATCTGGTTTTGGGCCCTCCGAGAGGACTCGGAGAGTGATGCGGAGAGTCTTTGTCATTTCTCCTGCATCCTTTCGTAAGATAGGGAATGATATTATGATATGAGTATGCATAAATATATATGTATACACTGAGAGATGGTTTAGAAAAGAGGGGGGGGGAGAGAACTAGGGGCCAAGGTCCAAGTAATTCTATAGAACTTTACCTAAATCTTTCTTCCTTCGGGCTTGCGGGTGGGCCAGATGAGGCTCAAGTCCTTGTATCTAACGAAGGAGCGAAGATTTCGCCCTTCACCTTCCTAGATCGAATACCAGTGGCCCACTTTTCAAACGTATCGTGCTTTTTCACTTTAACCAGTTTTTATTATCACTACTCGAAGCGAGTTGCACAATTTCACTTTCACATCTGTATATTGAAAAATACCTCTGTATTTTCGCGAAGAGAATCAGCATGCTGAATGGTAGTTTCCTTTTTCTTGTGCTGTCAATATCATTTTCGTGTTCTCACATACGACTTTGAATACATGAGTGTGATTTCTGAATTTGATCGCTTCCTGTATTTAAGCCACCTTTGTCGTTCCATTAATTCTTGTCTGATCTCTTCGCATGCTTTCACTTTTGGGCACGCAAAGATCCTATCCAATATGATATGCGGTGAAATCTCCGCTTTCAGCTACAATTTCTTCAGTTTTATGATTTCGGTCGTTGATAGTAGCTGTTCTACATCCTGAACTTGGGGCCCATGACCATGAATCCATTTGTAGGCCCGATGCATTTAAGTAAGGGGAATTTGAGATCCGAGAAGATCGCATGTGGAGCTTGTTGAGGGGTCCGTTTCTTTCAAATTGTTATTAGCCTTATCAACAGTCTATAGTTAGGTTCGCGCTCGTGGCCGATAAACGGACCTCCTTATCTGGAGCACTAACGGGGTCTCTGGCAGGGGTTCATTATACCCTAGTACCAACTGCAACTCAGACTTTGCTGGTGACTAAGTTATGTACTGCAAGGTTGAAAGAAGTTGTAAGTTAACAGAAAATAAAGAGAGAGAGAGAGAGAGAAGTAGGAATAAACAGCCATCCTTTGGGGAGCTACCTCACTTAAATGGAAGAGAAAGAATCTCCAATCAACCTAGTGAGCGCATATATCTCTTGATATTCTTCTGTTGTTTCCTCCTTTTGCGCTTGCCTAAATATGTATCATCTCAATTTTTAACGAAGCAAAGGGTCTTGTCATGAAAAATCACGTTTTTGCCTGACTTTAAATAGTCCTTGCCTCATTTACCAATGTGTAGCGTAACCAAAAAGTATATCGTGTTCGTACAAACTGACTGGGTCTTTCTTGTTGATCAAATTTTTGTGCAAGATGAATAGAAGTATCACACTAATGTACTCCACCCTCCTGCATCGGCGGAGCGGGAGGGCAAACGACCACACTCGGCTTCCCAACACTATCTTCACCATGAACCCATCGAATTTAGTGGGCCAGAGGAAAATGGAATGGCGGGTGGATAGACGAATAAGCAACATGGGTGTAAAGGGAAATCAGTAAGAAATTAGTAGTTGATCAGAGTTAACCTTCTTCCTCAGAACAAGGGGATATAAGACAAAGAATAGAGTATTCCATTATTTGGACCTACTGATTAACGTGGAAAAGGACCACGGTGATCAATTTTTGTATCATTCGTCTTTCAACCATACACTCCTTCAGCGCAACTTCTCCCTAGGTACCAGGAGAGCCACAAATCTGCCGCTTTCTCTGTGATTGTTATTCTCCCATTAAATTCTTCAACAAACCGGAAGAAAGGCCTATCTAATTTATTTAATAAACCTAACGGGAGGTCCGTCTAATTTCTTTAGTAAACATGATGGAAGGTCCATCTAATCTCTTTAATAGACCTGACGGGAAGTCCATCTAATCTCTATGATAAACCTGACGGGAGGTCCATCTAATCTTTTTAATAAACCTGACGGGAGGTCCATCTAATCTCTAAAGAAAACCTGATGGGGGGTCGATCTAAACTCTCAAATAAACTTGACGAGAGGTATAACTGACGGGAGATAAATCAAATCTCTTTAGTAAACCTGATGGAAGGTCCATCTAATCTCTATAGAAAACCTAACGGGAGGTCCATCTAATCTATTTAATAATCCTGACGGGAGGTCCATCTAATCTCTATAGAAAACCTGAAAAGGATCCATCTAAACTCTTAAATAAACCTGACGAGAGGTATAACTGACGGGAGATAATCTAATCTCTAAAGAAAACCTGATGGGGGGTCGATCTAAACTCTCAAATAAACTTGACGAGAGGTATAACTGACGGGAGATAAATCAAATCTCTTTAGTAAACCTGATGGAAGGTCCATCTAATCTCTATAGAAAACCTAACGGGAGGTCCATCTAATCTATTTAATAATCCTGACGGGAGGTCCATCTAATCTCTATAGAAAACCTGAAAAGGATCTATCTAAACTCTTAAATAAACCTGACGAGAGGTATAACTGACGGGAGATAAATCAAATCTCTTTAATAAACCTGACGGGAGGTTCATCTAATCTCTATAGAAAACCTAAGGAGGGTCCATCAAAACTCTTTAATAAACCTGATGAGAGGTATAACTGACGGAAGATAAATCAAATCTCTTTAGTAAACCTGATGGAAGGTCCATCTAATCTCTATAGAAAACCTAACGCGAGGTCCATCTTATCTATTTAATAATCCTTACCGGAGGTCCATCTAATCTCTATAGAAAACCTGAAAAGGATCCATCTAAACTCTTTAATAAACCTGACGAGAGGTATAACTGACGGGAGATAAATCAAATCTCCTTAATAAACCTGACGGGAGGTCCATCTAATCTGTATAGAAAACCTGAGGAGGGTCCATCAAAACTCTTTAATAAACCTGACGAGAGGTATAACTGACGGGAGATAAATCAAACCTCTTTAGTAAACCTGATAGGAGGTCCATCTAATCTCTATGATAAACCTGACGGGAGGTCCATCTAATCTCTTTAATAAGCTGACGGGAGGTCCATCTAATCTCTATAAAAAACCTGAGGGGGGTCCAACTAAACTCTTTAAAAAACCTGACGAGAGGTATAACTGACGGGAGATCAATCAAATCTCTTTGGTAAACCTGATGGGAGGTCCATCTAATCTCTAGAGTAAATATGACGGGAGTTCGTTCTAATCTCTTTAATAAACATGACAGGAGGACAATCTAATCTCTTCAAAAAAAGTAACAGGAGGTCCAACTAATCTCTTTAATAAACCTGACGGGAGGACCATCTAATCTCTTTAATGAACGTGAAGGGAGGTCCATCTAATCTCTTAAATGAACGTGACGGGAGATCTATCTCATCTCTCTAATAAACCTAACGGGAAGTCCATATAATATCTTTAATAAGCCTGAGGGGATGTCGATCTAATTTCTATAATAAACCTTATGGGAGGTACATCTAATCTCTATAATAAACCTGACGAGAGGTTGATCTAATGTATTTAATATATTTGACGGGGCCGATCTAATCTCTTTAATAAATATGACGATAGTTCTATCTAATATCTTTAATAAACCTGACAAGAGGTCCATCTTATCTCTTAAATAAACCTGATGAGAGGTCCTTCTAATCTCATTAATAGACCTGAGGGGAGGTCCATCTAATTTCTTTAATAAACCGAAGGGAAGGTCCATCTAATCTCTTTAATAAACCTGATGGGGTGTCCATCTAATCTCTTCAATAAAACTGATGGGTTGTTACTCTAATCTCTTTAATAAACCTAACGGGAGGTTCATCTATTTTCTATAATAAACCTGATGGAACTTCCATCTAGTTTCTTTCATAAACCGCAGGGGATGTCCATCTTATCTCTTTAATAATCCTGTTCGGATGTTCATCTAATCTCTTTAATATACTTTACAGGGGCCATGTAATCTCTATAATAAAGCTGAAGATAAGTCCATCTAATATCTTTAATATACCTGACAGGAGGTTCATCTTACCTCTTTAATAACCCTGATGGGAGGTCCATCTAATCTCTTTCAATTAACCTAATGGTAGGCCCAGCTAAACTTTGTAAAAAACATAACGGGGGGTCCATCTACTTTCTTTAAAAAACCTGATGGGAGGTCCATCTAATCTCTTTAATAAACCTGAGGGGAGATCTATCTAATCTCTCTAATAAACCTAACGGGAAGTCCATCTAATATCTTTAATAAGCCTAAGGGGATGTCGATCTAATTTCTATAATAAACCTGATGGGAGTTCCATCTAATCTCTTTAATAAATCTGACGGGAGTTCCCTCTTATCTCTATAATAAAGCTGACGGAAGGTCCATGTATTCTCTTTAAAAGACCTAACGGGAGGTCCATATAATCTCTTTAATAAACCTGACCGTAAGTCCATCTAATCTCTTTAATAAACCTAAAGAAAGTACATCTAATCTCTTTAATAAACTTATCGGGAGGTCCATCTAATATCTTTAATATACTTGACGGGGCCCATCTTATCTCTATAATAAATATGACGATAGTTTCATCTAATATCTTTACTAAACCTGAGAAGATGTCCATCTTATATGTTAAATAAACCTTATGGGAGATTTATCTAATCTATTTAATAAACCAGAGGGGAGGTCCTTCTAATCTTAATAATTAACCTGATAGGAGGTCCATCTAATCTCATTAAGAAACCTGACGAGAGGTACATCTAATCTCTTTAATAAACCTAACGGGAGATTCATCTAATGTCTTTAATAAACTTATCGGGAGGTCCATCTAATCTCTTTAATAAACTTGACAGAAGGTCCATTTAATATATTTAATAAACCTAACGGGAAGTCGATCAAATCTCTTTAAAAAATCTAACGGGAAGTCCATCTCTTTTCTCTAATAAACCTAAGGGGAGATCGATCTAATCTCTTTAATAAACCTCATTTAAGATCAATCGAATGTCTTAAAAAACCTGATGAGAGGTCCATCTAATCTCTCTAATAAACGTAACGGGAGTTGTGTCTAATATCTTTAATAAACCTAATGAGAGGTCCATCTAATCTTTTTAATTAACCAAAAGAGAGGGCCATATATTCTTTTTATTAAACCTGACAGGAGGTCCATCTCATCTATACAATAAACCTGACGGGATACTCATCTAATCTCTTTAATTAACCTTACCGTAGGTCCATCTTTTCTGTTTAATAAATTTAACGTGAGATCCATCTAATCTCTTTAATAAACAAGAAAAGAGGTCCGTCTAATCTCTATAATAAACCAGGAGGGAGGTCCATCTAATTCGTTTAATAAACCTAGAGCGAGGTTCATCTTATCTCTTAAATAAACCTGATGGGAGGTCCATCTAATCTTTTTAATTAATATAATGGAAGGTCTAGCTAAACTCTTTTAAAAACATAACATGGGGGGGGGGGTCCATCTCATCTCTCTAATAAACCTAACGGGAGGTCTATCTAATCTCTTAAATAAACCTCAGGGGAGGTCCCTCTAACCTCTTTAATAAACCTGACGGGACGTCCAAGTAATTTCTTTAATATATATAACGGGAGATCAATCTACTCTATTTAATAGACCTAACGAGAGGTCCATCTAATCTCTTTAATAAACCTGACGGGAGGTCAATCTAATCTCTTTAATAAACCAAAGAGGAGGTATATCTAATCTCTATAATAAACCTGATGGGAGGTCCATCTTATCTCTTTAATATACCTGACGAGAGCTTCCTCTAATCTCTTTAAAAAACCTGACAGGAGACCATTTAATTTCTATAATAACCATAGGAGAGATCCATGTAAGCTCTTTAATAAACCTAAAGGGAGATCCATCAATTTCTTTAATAAACCTGAGGAGAGTTCCTTCTAATCTTTATAATATACCTGATGGGAGGTCTAACTATTCTCTTTAAGAAACTTGACCGGAGAAACATTTATTCTCTTTAATAAACCTCACGGGAGGTGTATCTAATCTCTTTAATAAACTTATTGGGAGGTCCACTAATCTCTTTAATAAACTTGACGGAAGTTCCTTCTAATCTCTTTAATAAACCTAAAAGGACTTTTATCTAATCTCTTTAGAAAATCTAACGGGAGGTCCATCTCTTGTCTTTAATAAACCTAAGGGGAGGTCGATCCAATCTCTTTAATAAACTACATGGGAGATCCATCTAAAGTCTTAAAAAACGTGATGAGAGGTCCATCTAATCTCTCTAATAAACGTAACGGGAGGTGTATCTAATATCTTTAATAAAGCTGATGGTAGGTCCATCTAATTTCTTTAATTAACCAAAAGGAAGGGCCATCTAAACATTTTAATAAACATAACGAGTTGTCCATCTATTCATGTCAAATAACCTAAATGGTGATCAATCTACTCTCTTTAATAAACCTGACGGGAGGTCCATCCAATATCTTTAATAAAGCTAACGGCAGGTCCATCTAATCTCATAAATTAACCTGATGGGGTGTTCATCTAATCTCTCTAATAAACCAGAGGGGAGGTTTATCTATTTTCTTTAATTAACCTGAAGGGAGGTTCATCTTATCTCTATAATAAACCTGATGGGACGTCGATCTAGTTTCTTTAATAAACCGCAGGGGATGTCCATTTATCTCTTTAATAAACCTGATGGAATGTCCATCTAATCTCTCTAATAAACCAGACATGAGGTTCATCTATTTTCTTTATTAAACCTGACGGGAGGTCCATATCATCTATACAATAAATCTGAAGGGATAACCATCTAATCTCTTTAATTAATCTTACCGTAGGCCCATTTATTCTGTTTGATAAATCTAACGGGAGATCCATCTAATCTTTTTAATAAACCAGAGGGGAGGTCCATCTCATCTCTCTCATAAAGCTGAGGGAAAGTCCATCTCACCTCTCTCCTTAACCTAACGTGAGGTCCATCTAATCTCTTTAATAAACCCCGACGGGAGGTCCATCTAATTTCTATAATAAACCTGAGCGGAGGTCTATCTAATCTCTTTAATAAACCTGATAGGATGTCCATCTAATATCTTTAATAAACCTAACAAAAGGTGCACCTAATCTATTTAATATACTTGACGGAAGGGCCATCTAATCTCTATAATAAATCTGAGGGAAGGTCGATCTAATTTCTTTTATAAACCTGACGGGAGGTATCTCTAATCTCTATAATAAACGTGACGTGAGGTCCATCCAATCTCTATAATATACCTGACGGGCGCTACCTTTAATCTCTTTATTAAAGGTAACGGCAGGTCCATCTAATCTCATTGATTAACCTGATGGGATGTCCATCTAATCTCTTTAATAAACCAGAGGGAAGGTCCATCTATTTTCTTTGAAAAACCTGAAGGGAGGTTTATCTTATCTCATAATAAACCAGACGGGAGGTTCCTCTAATCTCTTTAATAAACCTGACGGAAGGTCCATGTAATCTCTCTAAACAATCTAACGGGAGATCAATCTACTCTCTTTAATAGACGTAACGGGAGGTTCATCTGATCTCTTTAATAAGTATGACGATAGTTCTATCTAATAGCTTTAATGAACTTGGCAAGAGGTCCTTCTTATCTCTTAAATAAACCTGATGGGAGCTCCTTCTAATCTCATTAATAAACCTGACCGGAGGTCCATCTAATTTCTTTAATAAATCGCAGGGGAGGTCCATCTAATCTCTGAAATAAAACCTGATGGGGTGTCCATCTAATCTATCAAATAAACCTAATGGGGTGTCCATCTAATCTCTTTAATAAACCTAAAGGGGGGTCTGTCTAATCTCTTTAATAAACCTGACGGGAGGTTCTTTTAATCTCTATAATAACCCTGATGGGACGTCCATCTAGTTTCTTTAATAAACCGCAGGTGTTGTCTATCTTATCTCTTTAATAAACCTCTTCGGTTGTCCATCTATTCTCTTTCATAAATCTAACAGGAGATCCAGTTAATCTCTTTAATATACTTGACGTGGCCCATGTAATCTCTATAATAAAGCTGACGATAGGTCAATTTAATATCTTTAAGACACCTGACAGCAGGTCCATCTTATCTCTTTAATGAACCTGATGGGAGGTCCATCTAATCTCTTTAATTAACCTAATAGGAGGCCAGCTGAACTCTGTAAAAAACCTAACGGGGGGTCCATCTACTCTCTTTAAGAGACCTAACGGGAGGTCTATATAATCTCTTTAATAAAACTGACCCTAAGTCCATCTAATATCTTTAATAAACCTAAAGGGAGGTAGATTTAATATCTATAATAAACATGACGGGAGGTCCATCTAATGTCTTTAATATACTTGACGGGGCACATCTTATCTCTATAATAAATATGACGATAGTTCCATCTAATATCTTTACTAAACCAGAGAGGATGTCCATCTTATCTGTTAAATAAACCTCAGGGGAGATCCATCTAAGCTATTTATTAAACCTGAGGGGAGGTCCTTGTAATCTTAATACTAAACCTAATGGGAGGTCCCTCTAATCTCTTTAAGAAACCGGACGGGAGGTACATCTAATTTCTTTAATAAAACTAACGGGAGGTTCATCAAATCTCTTTAATAAACTTACGGGGAGTCCATCTAATATCTTTAATAAACTTGACGGAAGGTCCATCTAATCTATTTAATAAACCTAACGGGAGGTCCATCTCTTTTCTTTAATAAAGCTAAGGGAAGGGCGATCTAATCTCTTTAATAAACCTCATGTGAGATCCATCGAATGTATTAAAAAACCTGATGGGAGGTCCATCTAATCTCTTTAATTAATCAAAATGGAGGGCCATCTATTCTCTTTATCAAACCTGACGGAAGGTCCATCTCATCTATACAATAAACCTGACGGGATACCCATCTAATCTCTTTAATTAACCTTACCGTAAGTCCATCTTTTCTGTTCAATTAATTTAACGTGAGATACATCTAATCTCTTTAATAAACCAGAGGAGAAGTCCGTATAATCTCTATAATAAACCTGAAGGGAGGTCCATCTAATTCGTTTAATAAACCTAAAGGGAGGTCCATCTTATCACTTAAATAAACCTGATGGGAGGTTCATCTAATCTCTTTAATTAATATGATGCAAAGTCTAGCTAAACTCTTCTAAAAAAATAAAGGGGGGAGACCATCTTCTCTCTTTAAAAAACCTGATGGGAGGTCCATCTAATCACTCTAATAAACCTTAGGGGAGGTCCATCTAATCTCTTTAATAAACCTGACGGGAGGTCCCTCTAACCTCTTTAATATACCTGACAGAACGTTCAAGTAATCTCTTTAATAAACTTAACGGGAGGTCAATCTACTCTGTTTAATATACCTGACGTTAGCTCTCTAATCTCTTTAAAAACCTGACGGGAGGTCTATCTAATCATTTTAATAAAACTGACTTGGGGTCCATCTACTCTTAATAATGAACCTAAGGGGAGTTCCATCTAATCTCTTGAATAAACGTGACGGGAGGTCCCTACAACCTCTTTAATAAACCTGACGGGACGTCCAAGTAATTTCTTTAATAAACTTAACAGGAGGGCAATCTACTCTCTTTAATAGACCTAACGAGAGGTCTATTTAATCTCGTTAATAAACCTGACGGGAGGTCCATCTAATCTCTTTAATAAACTAAACAGGAGGTATATCTAATCTCTATAATAAACCTGATGGGAGGTCCATATGATCTCTTTAATATAACTGACGCGAGCTCCATCTAATCTCTTTAATAAACCTGAAGGGAGACCATTTAATCTCTATAATAAACCATAGGAGAGATCCATGTAATCTCTTTAATAAACCTGAAGGAAGATCCATCTAATTTCTTTAATAAACCTGAGGAGAGTTCCTTCAAATCTTTATAATAAACCTGATGGGAGGTCCATCTATTCTCTTTAAGACACCTGACGGGAGGTACATTTATTCTCTTTAATAAACCTAACGGGAGGTCCATCTAATTTATTTAATAAACTTATCCGGGGGTCCATCTTATCTCTTTAATAAACCTAACGGGATGTCTATCCAATCTCTTTAAACAATCCAACGGTAGGTCCTTTAATAAACTTAAGGGGAGGTCGATCTAATCTCTTTAATAAACTACATGGGAGATCCATCTAATGTCTTAAAAAACCTGATGAGAGGTCCATCTAATCTTTCTAATAAACGTAACGGGAGGTGTATCTAATATCTTTAATAAACCTGATGGTAAGTCCATCTAATCTCTTTAATTAACCAAAAGGGAGGGCCATCTAAACATTTTAATATATAAAGCGAGTTGTCCATCTATTCATGTTAAACAACCTAAAGGGTAGTCCATCTACTCTCTTTAATAAACCTGAGGGGAGGTCTATCTAATATCTTTAATAAACTAACGACAGGTCCATATAATCTCATTAATTAACCTGATAGGGTGTCCATCTAATCTCTCTAATAAACCAGAGGGGAGGTCCATCTATTTTCTTTAATAAACCTGAAGGAGGTTGATCTTATCTCTATAATAAACCTGATTGGACGTAGTAAAGCGAGTTGTCCATCTATTCATGTTAAACAACCTAAAGGATAGTCCATCTACTCTCTTTAATAAACCTGAGGGTAGGTCTATCTAATATCTTTAATAAAGCTAACGACAGGTCCATCTTATCTCTTTAATAAACCTGATGGAATATCCATCTAATCTCTTTAATAAACCAGAGGTGAGGTCCATCTATTCTCTTTATCATACCTGACGGGAGGTCCATCTCATCTATACAATAAATCTGACGGGATACCCATCTAATCTCTTTAATTAATCTTACCGTAGGCCCATTTATTCTGTTTAATAAATATAACGGGAGATCCATCTAATCTCTTTAATAAACCAGAGGGGAGGTCCATCTCATCTCTCTCATAAACCTGAGGGGAAGTCCATCTCACCTCTCTCCTAAACCTAACGTGAGGTCCATCTAATCTCTTTAATAAACCTGACAGGAGGTCCATCTAATTTCTATAATAAACCTGAGGGGAGGTCTATCAATGTCTTTAATAACCCTAACGTGATGTCCATCTAATCTCTTTAATAAACCTGATGGGATGTCCATCTAATATCTTTAATAAACCTAACGGGAGGTGCACCTAATCTCTTTAATATACTTGACGGAAGGGCCATCTAATCTCTATAATAAATCTGAGGGAAGGTCGATCTAATTTCTTTTATAAACTTGACGGGAGTAATCCCTAATCTCTATAATAAACGTGACGTGAGGTCCCTCTAACCTCTTTATTAAACGTAACGGCAGGTCCATCTAATCTCATTAATTAACCTTATGGGGTGTCCATTTAATCTCTTTAATAAACCAGAGGGAAGGTCCATCTATTTTCTTTAATGTTCTAGCCGTCAGTTTATGTCATGTTCCAGTTTATTTTTCTTTTCTAGTTATTTTAGTTCCCTCAGAACCGGATCTTGCACTGGTCGCTGTTACGTTTGCTGTAAAACAATGGTTCATTATTTCTCCTCTGTTTGATAATTTGGACTGGGAATTGTGCGCTATAGGCCAGTATGGATCGTTTCAGTTGTCCTTCGTAGTTTGTCTGGTGAAACCCTTGGTTGGTTCGGCACTACCAGCTTTATAACGTCAACATACAAAATCTTTGAACGTGTTCTGGTAAAAGGTGACGCAGTCGCTAGGGAAGAATCGGATTCTGTCATTTAGGAGTGATTCCTTAAGGTCAGCTTCTTTATTATCGATGCTCAACTTTACCACCTTACCTAAATAAGCCTACTACTAATATGCGCCCTCACTAATTTTGTGCTCGTGGTCGTAATGATCCCCCTTCTTCACGCGCTTCTTCTCCTCAATCCCTTTCAAACATCGGAACCTCACTATTACTCAAACACACGCACATACACTCTCCCCCCCCCCTCCTACTACTTTCCGTCTCTCTATCCCTATCCCTCCCGCTCTCCCTTACATCTACCTTTCCCTCTCCACAACTATCTCTCTCTCAAATCATCTCAATATCCCTCTCACTCAAACTCTTCTCTCTCTCTCTCTCTCTCTCTCTCTCTCTCTCTCTCTCTCTCTCTATATATATATATATATATATATATATATATATATATATATATATATATATATATATATATATATATATATATATATATAAATATATATATATATATATATATATATATATATATATATATATATATATATATATATATATAATGGCATAATTAAACAACAGCTCTGCTTCAGGTCCAGCGGGTGATCCTATCCTCCTCGAACTGGAAGACAACATGGCCATCCTTAAGTGTTGTCTTCCAGTTTGAGGAGGATAGGATTACCCGCTGGACCTGAAACAGAGCAGTTGTCTAATTATGCCATTATCTTAACCGCACCAATTTGCCTTGGATATTTTGTCATATATATATATATATATATATATATATATATATATATATATATATATATATATATAGATATATATATATATCGGATTCTGTCATTTAGGAGTGATTCCTTAAGGTCAGCTTCTTTATTATCGATGCTCTCCTTTACCACCTTACCTAAATAAGCCTACTACTAATAAATCTATATATATATATATATATATATATATATATATATATATATATATATATATTCGATCTCTCTTCTTTCGCTCTTTTCTATCTATCTCTCTATTCGTTTTCTCTTCTTTGTCTCTTCTCATTCTTCTCTATTTTCTTTCTTTCTTCTATCTCTTCTCGCCCTCTCTCTCTTCACTCTTTCTTTTCTATCTCCATTTATCTTCTCTCTCTCTTTTTTCCTTTATGTTCTTTAATGAACTAGTTTTCACTCTTATACATGAAATGACGCAGTTTGCGATCCAGATATTACTCTCTCCTGTAAGTAAATTGTTTGTTCGGACTTCATTGCGTCAAGATATCACGTATCTCTCCCGTCCTTGAAGATCCCGCCAGCAACACGTACGAACGAATTTAAAAAGCAACCCTCTGAGCAAATTTCAATTCAAGATGCTCGATTTTCCATAAGTCGCATATACTCGTATATTTTAGGTCCTTACTCCTAATTCCATGGTTTTAAATATATTTTTACTAATGAAATTAGATACACCAAATGCGTACAATAAATACTTGTCTGAGATTTATTTATTTTAGTTTCTTTCATGCGATTTCACTAACTTGAATTTGTTTGGGGGACACCTAAAACTATAATATACCGCAATAGGGTTAATTTTCGCTCCAGTTTTTTGTTGACTTTTCAAAATCCTGAGGACTTACACATATCTTGGCTTTCCCATAAAATCTGATGGAAAATGCAATTGTCACGGGTTGGTGAAAAGGTCTTTGCTTGCTGGTTATACTCCAGAACAATGGTAACATAAGCTATCCTCGGCGCCCGACTGACCGACCGACCGACATAGTGAGATATAGAGTCGCATGCGACTAAAAACTAAGCGAATTACTCTGAAGGTTATGGCTTGTAAACTGAAAAATGTTGAAGGGCCCTTGCAATAGTTGCAAGAACAATGAAATAAAATATGACCCGAGAAATTGATCAAGTCTTGCGGCCGAAAATGTGCTCAAGTCATTCGGAACAAGGATCTGCATAATAATTTGTTCAATTGTCTATGAGGTAGTTATGTTGTTTTCTGGTTATGGTGACATTTATACTTATCTTTTTCTAGGTTTGGTTGCATCCTTTCTTCAAATACATATTTTTAGTCGCGGGCGACTCTACACCTCACTATGTCGGTCGGTCGGTCGGTCGCCGTTTTGTTTTTCCCTTTGTTTTGTTAATAACATTGTAACTATTTGGCCAATTCTAACAATATTTGAAAACCTTATGTTGTTTTACATTCTCTTTCGACTGGTATAATTTCAAGCTCCTCCCAAGTTAGCCTGGAAATGATTTGTCAATAACATCATAATTATTTGGCCGGTTCTAACGAACTTTGAAACCCTTATGTTGTTCTACATTCTCTTTCGAATGATATAATTTCCAAAGTCCTCCCAAGGTCAGTCCGATAATTATTGAAAGTTTTGAAGGTCATAAATCAGAATAAGTGAGAGCACGTGATTTTTGGTCAGCAGACCTTGTTTTATTCATAACTTGTTTTATGCGCTGTTCTATGAAATAAAACTTAGACATTAGCAGAAGCGAATTTCAAAGAATATTCTCTGTAATTTTCGTTAAAAATAAAAGAGTATTTTGACGACTAAAAGTCCCGATTTACTGTGAATAACCAGGATTTTGTAAAAGACTATGAGCTAGTAATTGATATTTGGAATAAATAAATTCAATTCATTGAACGCATTCCTAATACTTGTAGCATTATAATAATACATGTCTGTAAAGCTTTCGTGGCTATATTATAATTTCATTATTTATATTTTCTTTGTCAATGCTTCTAATTTTTATTTTGAACTTTTCTGTCAATTTATGCAGATGTGAATTCATAAAGGGTTCATGGTACTTTGGAATTTTTTTAATCCAATCCATTTCGATAAGCATACTTAATCTTTTTGATGTGTTCCATCAATATTATTTACCTAGAGCATTTTGCCAATTTCATATTCTGTCTAGCTTATTCTCGGTACAATTCCAACATAAATTACACTCTTGTGCCTCTCTATAATGTTCTCTAGTATAGTTTGAACTTACTATAAAGTTACGATTTATTGCCAGTAATTTTTGCTTCAACGGAATCCTTGATGTCATCAATGTCACCTCCTAACGAGTTTTCCTCGCGAAAGACACCGTAAAAGGCAACTAGAACCTCACCCTCAGAGTATCGTGGCAGGATCGATTCGATGAGAACGAGGTAGTTGGAAATTCGAGTAACAAACTTCCGTTACGTTCTCCTTCTAAAAGGTATCAAAAGGTCATACTGGGTGCTGATGGGTGGTTTCCTTGTTGAGCTTCTGCTTTTTGTCTTTCAAGTTGCTACATTTTTTTTTGATAATTGACATAAGATGGCTTTCAAATCATTACCTGTGTAGTTCCTTTATCTCGGCGTTGGTGACAATGGTTGTACGGCAAGCTATACATATGTACAGACAGCTTCTGTGGAAGTTTTTATTTCGAAAAAAAGATTATGGCAGATCTGTTTTGCACCCAATACAATGTACAAGCATCTTGAATTTACAATTTATAGAACTTTTTTGTCTAAAACCGAAAAGGTTTCCGTATAAAAATAAAAATGACTAGTTATGTAGCACGACTTGCAGGCATAAACAGCGTCCACAAGGTCAAACTCAGGTAGCGAATATGTTGTGAAATCTCTTAACACGTCATATTTGTTCAGTTATATATTGGCTTTGGCATTATTGTTTATTTATTCAGGATCAATCCTAAACAACGAACCCCAGCCTATGCTGGGAATGATCTTTTATCGGGGTCATTACTTAGAAATTAATTTTTAAATGGATAATAATAATTGTTAATAAGATTAAGATAAAAAGATAACGTAAAAATGCTTCTTAGGTTTGAATTTGATAATATTGGTAAGGTTAGGTTAGGTTAGAGTAGATTTGAAAATTTACGCCATCATATTTCTATTTGTTATCCCTTGGATTAATATTTTAATTTTTTGTTAGTTTGTTGTTATTTAATTTGTTTGTTTATTTTTTGTTCTCTAATAAATGTTATTTTACCTATTAATTTTTAAATATATTAATAAATTTTGGGGGATCATAAACTATGGTAGATATTTTTTGTGAGTCATCTTCTAGGATTGAAATTTTGGCGGGGTCATTAATTAAGAATGGTATTTTCGAGGGTCTTTGTCTAGGATTGATCCCTTATTTATATGTACTGTGATATTTCTTGAGTCGTACCTTAATACATTTGTTCAGTATTTTTCCGATTCTTTTAGATTCCTTTATCAT
Source organism: Ceratothoa steindachneri (assembly GCA_963969495.1). Classification (NCBI taxonomy): domain Eukaryota; kingdom Metazoa; phylum Arthropoda; class Malacostraca; order Isopoda; family Cymothoidae; genus Ceratothoa; species Ceratothoa steindachneri. Next base: position 179,186,898 of record OZ018320.1, read on the forward strand.
TGTACCAATGCATCGCATTGTTCTCCGCGTTTCCAAATTTCTTATATTAATCCCACGTACTTATTGTTGAGTACATCAGCTCAGAAACATCAACCTAAGCCTTCTGATTCGAAAAGAAGCCCCGGCGAATTTGCCTCGCAGAGCTAGGTCATCATTGACAACGGCCCCAACAAGTCAATGGGGAGTGTCAAAGTCTCTAATCAGGTATTTAGGGGATGGAGACAAAGATTGACAGGTAGCCGGTACGCGCTGGGGTTGCAAAAGAAAGACAATGACGAAAATATATCTTTACTAACAACAAAATGATATTTATATTTACACAAAAATTGGGTTTAAAGGGAATGGTTGCCCAGACGGGATTAAAGGTCTACACGAGATACAGGTAGGTTAATTAAGGGATTAAAGAGGTCAGATTCAGTTTGGTAATTTAAAGGGGGATTTTAAACTGGGGCGTTCACACAAATAATGGAGCGAAAGGGTAAGCCAGATTCAAGATCAATCTGCAGGCGACAACGGTTACGATTATCTTACGTGCTCGTTGCCGAAAAGGGGCCAGTTGGGGTACGATTAATGCGACGGAAGAAGTCGGTTTACCTCTTGCTTCAGACAAGGAAGCACTTGTCTAGCCTTCGGAGTCGGGAATGCTTGTCAAGTACTTGCCGATTAACTATGGCAGAGTTCACTGATGTCGAAGCTCTCCTATTGACTATGGCGGAGTTCATGAATTGGGATACTTGCCGATTGACTATGGCAGAGTTCACGGAACGATTTAGACTTCAACTAGAAATCGCCGCTGAGGGAGGGGAGGCGTCCTTCAGCTCGTTCGCTGGAGTAGGTGGAGGTCTGACAGTGCTGCTCTCTAAAGTCAGTCGAAGGGTTATATAGGCGCCTGGTGACGTGGCTCCAAACGCGCGCGAATTTGGGGAAAAGTCAGCGACTCTTTTGAGGAAAGGGAGAATCGTGATAACGTTCGTTAGAATTTCCAACGGATTTCAATCTTTGAGCGGAAAACCAGATGCTAGCGGAGCGGTGGTCGTGGGAGACGATGACATCGGTCCCTAGGCAAATACAGCTGGGGCGTGTGATTACGGCGTCGGCCGCCTCCTTGTCCAGGTTCAGCCATGCTTTCACAGCTCCATGCGGTGATCTCAGGATCCACGTGGGTACAGAAGGGCACGTGGTCGCCATTTGACCTCATTCTGCTACATCCCTCCCATCCCAAAATATGGGACTTTCAGAGTTGGGAGAGAAATGTGACATCCACTTAGACGAATGACTTGGGACTCGGATTCTTTCACGTGAGTGGTCACGGGGTAAGCGGAAAAGAAAAAAACGGAATTCCTGACCTGTCGTCGAGCAGGTGTACAAGCTAATTCTACCCGACTGCGTGTACATATGAACGGAAAAGGAAATTAATTATTGCCTACCATTACGGCATTAAGGGGGACATAATATTAAAAAAAATGAAAATAATATTTATACACTAAGCTATACAAAGCAAAAAAAAAGAAGAATTAAATGGATATTCAAAGATACCTTTTACATAGATGACAGAAGGATTACGGTGGTACATATACAGGTATTCTGGAGCCGGACCAGGCTTCTAAATACTAATTTTATATATACAAGGGCGATATGCGTCATAGACGTACACAATAAGAAAAATAGGACATAAACAGAAATAATTGAATATAAGCTAATCTCTAGCTGGTGGTTATAATAATTACAAGGTGGACGAATCGATATGGAGTAATTGCACTTAAAATTTAGCTGGTGTAGAGCTCGCTAATAAATTTTGCTTTTTCGAACAAGTGAAGGTTTTGGCCCATCAAATAAATCGGTTCAGCATCGAAAACGGTCACGGAATTTAATTTACGAAAATATACATATCTACATGCGGTAAGAGTTATCTGGTTTCTGTACCAGAACTATTGGGGAACAATAATTTGACGTGGAGGGTTCAAGGATATGGGGGTTGAGTGGATTGTTAAACTCAGCGTTAAAGGCATTTTTTTAGATGAATTGGAAGGGGGTAAGTTCTTGAACGAACGTGTTTCGATATGATTCGTCTCTTCTGAAGGGGGGCTGGTTTAACACGACCTTTTGCCTTGGTTTTACAACAAGGAGTAACAACCAGGAAAGAAGGTACCCTAGGAGACCTTACGGTCCATTCAAGGAGGGTACCTTTGAACTAGCAATCGAGCGGGCACATGGCTGCTCAATTGTTTTGCGTCCCTAAACGGCCACTTTTCAAGACCTTGTCTAGTCTTGACTTGAACTGGTACCAAGATTCACTGTTGACAACTTCCACTGGAAGTGCGTTCCACATACCGCAGATAATGTAGGTGAAAAAATTTCCACACAGATTGTGGTTGTAACGCTTCAGTTCAAGTTTGAAGCCGTGATTGAGCGTTCTGTTCTCACTCAGTGTGAAAATATCCCGGTAGTCAACATTGTCAAATCTCGAAGTATTTTGAAGACTTCGGTGAGCTGACCACGCAGTATACGGGTTTCCAGCGAGAACAGATCTAATTCCCTTAGTCTATCATCATAACCTTTATGTCGGATAGAGGGAATCAGCTTGGTTGCCCTGGCTTGTACGCGTTCCAATCTCGTGATGTCCTTTCGCAATGAAGGAATCCAAAATTGTACGGCATACTCCAGGTGCGGTCGGACAAGTGAGTTGTACAGGCACAGTACAATTTCCTGGTTCCGATAACCAAACTGGCGCTTAATATAGCCTAGCATCCCTTGGGCCTTTTTCTCCGCCTCAATGCACTGTTTCGAGAACTTGAGGTCACTAGTGATTGTTACACCCAAGTCCTTCTCAGTGTCGGTGGATTCAATAGCAGTGCCCTTAAGGATATACTGTGATTGGGGGTTTTTGTAGCCGATATGCATCACTTTGCATTTCCCCACGTTAAAAGGCATTTGTCACGTGTCCGACCACTCCCCAATTTTATCAAGATCTTCCTGCAGGCGGGCAGTATTTCCAAACTACGCAACGTTCATACCAAGCTTGGTATCGTAGGCAAATTTGGAAATCTTGGCAACCATGTCACCGTCCATGTCGTTGACGTAGATGATGAATAGTAGTGGTCTCAAGACAAAACCTTGAGGCACCCCGCTAGTAACGGGCACCCACTCAGAAGCCTGTCCATTCACCACCACCCGTTGCCGTCTGCCACTTAGCCAGTTCTCAATCCAGCTGGTTACCTTTTTGTCTATGCCAAGCACTCGCACTTTCCATAGAAGGCGGCGGTGTGGTACCTTATTAAAGGCTTTCTAAAAGTCTAGGTAGACCACATCCACCGCCTTGTCCCGATCGTGCTCACTGAAAACGAAGTGGAAGAATTCCACAAGGTTCATCATGCATGAACGTTGCCTTCGGAAGCCGTGCTGGGAACTCCTCAGTAGCAGGTTTGACTCTAAATACGACGTCACTTTGTCCACCATGATGCTTTCCATGAGTTTACCGACTATCGAAGTCAGACTGATAGGTCGGTAGTTTGACGGTTGGTTACGGTCTCCTTTCTTGAAGATAGGAGTCACCTCCGCCTCACGCCAGTCTCTAGGAACGCATTTGGTCCGGATTGACATGTTAAAGATAGCGCACAGATGTCGTGATATTCATCGCACACTTCCTTCAACACTTTAGGTAGAAACCCGTCCGGTCCAGGGGACTTATTCGTCTTTAGGTCAGCGATCTTTTTCTTCATTTCTCCTTCTGTGAAGTCCATTGCCTCCAGCTTTTTCCCCGAGTAGGAATCCGTCGGCTGGGGAATGGGACCACACTCTTCAGTAAACACTGAAGAGAAGTAGTCGTTAAGGAGGTTAGTATTTTCTGCATCTGAATGCTTTAATGTCCCCTCTTTATTCGTCAAAGGGCCAATCGTTTGACGGATTGGTTTACGGCTGTTTACATATCCAAAAAACTCCTTGGGATTCTCTTTGCAGAGTCTCGCCACTCGAAGTTCCTCAGACCGCTTAGCCGCCCTTATGCTGGACTTCACTCTCCTGGCTAGCCTCCGGTATTCGTCAAAGTCACCCGAGATCTTCGATTGCCAGTGCACATTTCTCTTCTCCCTAAGCAGTTGCCCAATTTCTCGATTAAACCACTTTGGTTGAACAGAAGACCGACGGGGGCATTTCAGAGGGATGAAACGTGATTGAAGACTCATGACTGTGGTTTTGAAACTGTTCCAAGAGTCTTCAACAGCCTTGCACTCTTCTAGCCTCGCGTCAGTCAGTCCCGCGCTTAGACATGCAAAGTCTGCTGTTCTCAAATCGAGTTTCCTTGATTTACTAGTTGCAGGATCTGCCTTGGGAACTTCGACTACAAATCTAATTAGTCGGTGGTCACTACCACCGAGCTCTTCGCCAACAGAGAGGTCCTCAACGATGTCATCCTTCTAGGTGAAAACCAAGTCGAGGATATTGTCTCCTCTCGTTTGCTCTCTCACCCATTGAGTGAGGAACTCGTTGTTCGTGAACTCCAGGAGTAGTGCGTTCTTGCTACAGGGTTGTGTGGTTTTCCAGTCAGCTTGTGTGTTGAAATCACCCATGACGATACACACTCTGTCTCCGACAAGTTCTCCTAGTAGCTGGTACAGATCTCTGTTCTTTTCAACGAGTTGGGCAGGAGGTCTATAAAGCACCAGGGTCCTGTATCTGGCAGGACCTATCTCTAGGTCAACACCTAGTAGTTCATGGTCGGATACGATGTTGCAATCCGTCGAGTTGAGAGTATTCTTGACATACAACATCACACCGCCACCCTCTCTGTCTGACCTATCTTTCTGGAAGATCTGGTAACCGGGAATCGGGAATTCACCTTCAAAATCTCGGCTTGAGGTTTTAATCCACGTCTCCATTATGGCCACCATCTCAGGTTCCTATGTTGCTACGAGGCCACGGAGTTTAAGAAACTTATTCCTGATTGACCTTGCGTTGAACAGAAGAAGTTTTAGGGAGTCCCCCAGTGTAGGTCTCCCTACGCTCTTCCGTTTCCCGGCTTCTTTTGTGTGGCAGTATCCCTCTTTGCCACATCTAAGAACGTCGTTCCAGGAGTGACACGGGCATACTGTCTTATGTCCGCCTTTACTTTGAGTCAGACGCTCCTCTGCGTCCGCTCTACGACATCCTGGATTAAGTTTCAGAGTACAGCCTTTCCCTTGAATGAAAGGTGCACTCCGTCTCTTTTGCAAAGGTCGTTTCGACCGTAAAAGGTGCGGTAAGGGTCCAGAAAGAAGACCCCTTCCGCCGTAAAGAGGTCGGACAGGAACTGGTTCAGGGTCACGTTCCTAGAGTGAGCTGTCCGGCTAAGACCTCTTCTTGGGAGCATCCCTACAACGACCCGTTTGCGAGTTCTCAATCCACAGTCGTCCACGGATCCCATGGCCGTGTTGAGAATTTTCTCGCTGGGGCCTACTTTGCCTCCTCGGAGGTAGAGGTCATTCCCACTCACCATCAGGGCAACGACTGAATTCTCGGAGATCTGAGATTTCTCAGCCTCTACCCTGATGTGGTGGTTTCCCCGTCCTGGCTGGCAGCATACCTCCACACTAGTGCGAAGGCGGGCCGCTAGCAACGGCTGCAAACCTTGTGCTTGGGAATCGCTTACAAGGGTAACCCTCGGACATTTCCGTGCAGAGGTTTGAGGCTTTCCTTGCGGAAGTGAACTCTCGGTTCCCTCTTTCTTCTCCATCTTATTTTTCTTGTTCTTCTTTTTCTTATTCATCTTCTTCCCCCTATCTTCCTTTGTTATATACTCTTCTGTTTAATCTTTTCTTCCTCTGCTTCAACTTTCTCTTTTTCAGCTTCTACTTTATCCTCTGTTTCAACTTTCTCTTCTTCCTGTTTCTTTCCCTCCCTTTTCTTTTTCTTTGAGGATTTATCCGTAGCATGCGGACCTAGCTCTGGGGGTAATACTGCAGATGCAGTGTTTAGTACAGAGCTTGACGTTAGCTCTGCTATTCTGACCTCTAGCCTGCGAATCAGTCCGGCGTGTTCTAATTCGAGGCTGCTTATTTTTTCCTCTAACTTCCTAGATCTTTCCTCGGAAACCCTGCATGTTTCCTTTAGCTCCTCGATTTGGCCGTTTAAAATACAGTCGGTGCAGGAACTGGCCGGGTGGCATTTCGAAAAACACCCCTCCGGAAAGTCCACGCACCACTTATCTATGTGGCATATTGCGCACGTGTATTTTAGAGCTCCTGGTCCTTTCTTGCCGGTTATTTTGAACACTTTCTCTCTTTCAATACTTTGCGACCAATCAATGATAAAAAGGGGGGTTGGTGAGTTCTCCCCGCGTGAGTCGCTCCCGCCTATTGATCGGAGTCGTTTCGGAGTCTTCCAGAAGGCACGCTCCATGTGCTGCTGTTCTGGCTGATGTCACAGGATTGACAGTATTCCGAAATGCCAACTGCAGTACCAGGCCAGTAGAAATATCGGAAAATCCTCTGACTAATTTTATCGTGGCTGAAGTGGCCAGAAATAACGCTATCGTGGGCAATTCTTAGGACCAGAAGCACATGCGAAAGGAAAACACAGATGACGTGAGTATCAGGGTTGACGCCATACGAGCAAGCGCGATATAGCAAGCCTTCTTTAACGATATAAGAGGCTATCTTCTTACCGCGGACCGAATCCTGCTCGAGGCTTTGAGATTTTTCCCACAATGGAAGGAGATTTAGGCACTCCTGTCTTTGAGCGAATTTTTCGCTCATAACGCCACTTAAATTTGAATCTAAGAGAGTTTCAAGTGCAGCGGGCGTCTGGGATTCCTTTTCTGCCTGGGCTCTCGTGAGAACGAGCTGAGCCACAGGGTTAGACGAGACTAGGGGGCACTGTTCTACCAAAACGGAACAGAATTAGATAGGGGCTGACACGACTTCAGCCCATCCGGAAAAGTACTGACACTCGAGGTAACATTTTACAATAGGAAAGCGGTTTGCGTGTCCCAAGTAGTCACGGACTACCGCAAACTTTTTCTAGTCGGGAGCCACCGGGGGAAGAAGTTCTCTCGATACCATGATATAAGTACACCCGGTATCGCAGACGAGGGTGGAGACTCGGCACCCATTAACGCTTCCGTTTTCAAATTTAAAACTTCCTGGAGAATTCTTGTCGAAGAGGAAATTTACATGGTGCCCTGAGGCACTGGGAGACGAGGTTCGATCTGTGGTCTCTGGTCGCGATGGAGGGAAAGCGGGAGCAGCATTCACCTGGTGGACTTGGTGAATGGGATTACCACGGAGTTTTGAATTTTAGCAGTGTCCATTTCCGTCTTTCTCTCACTCTTCCCTCACTATATCTAGGTCTCAAAACAAGGGGAACTATTCCACCGGATAGACTAGATTAGTTCTACTGGCAAAATACCCCCTAGCTCCTTGTTAACTGGGTCTTAGCTTTTTTTAAGTCCTTAATACATTGGTCGCTTATTGTTTCTTTCACAATCTTCCAATCATTTAATCGCCGTGGGTCCCAATCAAGATCATCAAGTACTACAAAGTGGTCTACGTTAAAACACAGGCTACCAGAAGATATCATCGTATCCTTCCTGCCTATCATAATGTGATAAGGTACCGTAGAAAGTACTGATTCTTTGAGTACTCTTCCTCATATGAACTTTCAGTCTTAGGTGGGGGTGGGGAGCTTTTAAATCAACCCGTATTCAGGAATGGTGACTCATTTTAGCCCGGGTTGGTGGGTGGGACCAATATATGGATACACTATTTCTCTAGTAAAAGTGGTAAGGACTCCGCTGTTCCCAATTTAAGTGAAATTTTATATTGGCACCTCTAAAACCTCTGCTCTTCACTTTCGTCACGAATTTTACAGCCGAATCTTGCTGGAGGGCGTTTTCCACTTTCTTATGCGCAAGAGCGTTATCATGCCAATCTTCAAGCCATAACATGAGACCTCGAAATTCTCATCTTATCGAGCCTTTAGCCTTAACATGCTGCTCATGTCAAGCGCAGATCAGAAAGAGTTATGTAATAATATAAAATATATATAAACAGAGTTTTTTAAACCGTTGCGATCGAATGTACATCATATGATACATGTATAAAATTCAGGTAAATCTCAAAAATAATTAATAAATTTAGTATTATACCTTAGCTGACGTCCCCAAACTAAATTTCATAATTTTCTGATGTGGAAAAAAAATCGGATATGAGAGAGTTAGTGCTCACTCCAGTGTGATATACTGTTCTTTATTAGCAGTGCTGTGTAAGATAACCATTATTAATCATCAATGCTGTGTAAGATAACCATTATAAATCATCAATGCCCTTTTCTCAGACTACTTAGAGGAAGGAATTCAGGTTAGCTTCCCCCAATTTTTATCCTGGATCCGCCACTGGCTCATGCAATGCTACGTAAAGAATGGACGGTGACCTCTCACTTCTCCTGTCAGGATAAGGTCCTTATTCCTCTCATTTGTTTAAACTACAACGTTTAGAATGATTCTCTCGTCTTAAAGTTGCGTTGACTTTTTAGTCACGCATTCGCCTATTGTAAGACACGGTCTTTTTTACTGATGGTCCTTACTCCTTCAGTAAACTCATCAGAAGTCGCCGTCGAAGAAAAGTAGTTCTTGCTTTACAGTTCCTTCTGTCTTACTACCGGGTGTTCTCGTACTCGGTGGAACTGTACACCATGTACATATGTTTATCTCCATAGTTCGAGATTACTCTCCTCTGTTTAGTTTGTGATATACACAGATACGAGGAATACGATCTCCACATTCTCCTAGTACTCACACACCCATCTCAGAGCCTTGATATTAATTGCGTTAGTCCATCATTATAATACACGCCCCCGGACACCAAAGTTTATATCGAGGTCTGAACTCTTTGTGTGAGAAAATATTCCCACAACTCTTTATTTTTCAGATTACTCCATCTGATAACACTTATTCTCTCATTTAACAGAACCATGTTGATGGAGCAGTTCTTAGAATATATAAAAGGTATAAAATTTAACCTCTGTAGATTATTTTCCTCCAAACCAAAGGACTAACGAAAATCGCGTTAGTCCGTGTCTGAATGGTTTAAAAGTGATTATTTTAATGATGGAACCGACCTATGCTATTTAATGTATTCTCATGAAAGAGGAAATTCTGGCATCTATTTTTAGGTCATTTTGCGTATTACATATAAAGGATTGGGGGCGGGCACGAAAACAAGTGAGTACTATCAAAAATAACCTGATTTTACCTTTCATAGGCATAAATTCTTACCATACAAGGGCAAATTATTTGATGTGCGCAGTATAACAGTGACAAAACTGAAATAGGTATCATCGATCTGTCTCACTTTGATGATTTTGCTTGCGAGAAGTCTCTTTTGCTCTAAGTATTATTCGCTCTAAGTACAAAGCGAATAATACATTTTTTCAGGAATTATGGTCGGTTTTCTGGAAGTATATTACGATTTTAACATATTTTTCGAGTTGTTTAAATAATGTTTCTATTGCAGATAAGGGTTGCTATAGCAACGATAAAAATTACTGTTGAATGTGCATTGGGTTTCAGCAGACGTTGATGACATTTGTAAGGGCTGCGTATGGCTCTCTTATTATATCTACCTTGAAGAAACTGCATTTTAACGGTGTTATTAATACTGTTAATTGAATTTAGCAAATATTTTACCACTTATATTAGAATATTAATCTTTAAGTCAAGCGGTAGTGCGATCTGCATTGTAATTTGAAAATTTTGGATACTTGAAATGAGTGAATTATATTTTATTTATATATATTTTCTCAATTTTTATATAAAATTCTAAACTTAAATTTTCTTCAGCAGTTTAGTGAAAAAAGTTTTTCCTTTTGTGTGGAAAAATAAAATAATTTACATTATTATCGATCCAAAATAACAAGTGTGGAAAGAAAGTTAATCGATCTAGACTTGGGTAAATTACATACGTATTACTGAAAATATCATAATAATTTACTTTCGTTACACATTAGCATATATGTAAAGATTAGATGTAGAAAGACACTAGTGAATATGTGCTAGATTCATTTTAGGGATCATTAAATAATAAATATAAAGAAAAATTTAAGATGTTTAAGAGAAAGAATTGTGTATGATGGTTCTTAAACAAATTACTCTAAGCAATTTTACAAATATTCCGAGGTGTTAAACAACTCTTTTTCATTAAACAAACGAGATTATTAGAGTTACGAGTGTGACTATCGACTTTGCAAACATATGATTTCCAGGGAATAAATACATTTTCCATAATTTTAACAAAATGAAATTCAGTATAAACATCGATAAATAAATTTCTTCTTTCCTGACTCTTTGAACAGAATGGCCATAGCAAACTCCAAATCATTCACAGCAAAGTTCCTTCGAAATTTAGTATTGATTGGGAAAATGAATTTATCGGAATTGTCGTAATACGACGTACCTCTTGAAGAGAGAAAAGACATGATGATTAAAACAAACAGTAAATATTCGAAGGAATGAGGAGCGAAGAGCACCACAAATGGATCAAGACTTAACCAAGAAGAAAGAATATAATAGTTTGGAAGACGTCAACCTCGCTCATCACTTCCGAAAGCCTTCAGTTTACCGCCATCTTATCATGATGGGGCTGGTAAGTAACCATCTTCTTACACGAGTCAAAACACTCGGTGCGCACAAATTTAATAATTTAAAACTTCACCCTTCACCAGACGTAGGATATTTATCTTTAGAAGAGAAGTTTGAGATTTCATGATATTATTAATATTTTAGTTGACATCAGCTTGAATATATATATATATATATATATATATATATATATATATATATATATATATATATATATATTTAAATTTAGTTTTGTGTTGTATTTTAAAAGGAAATGAAGGCTTTAATTTGTACCTCAGGTTGAATCTAAACAGTTGAGCTAAGCTTTCGTCATTTACAGACGACATCTTCAGAGAATTCGATTTTATGACGCCAAGCAAGCGTGAATTTATAGTCAAGTGTATATATATATATATATATATATATATATATATATATATATATATATATATATATATATATATATATATATATATATATATATGTGTGTGTGTGTGTGTGTGTGTTTGTGTATTATAAAGGCCGAAAGAAATGAAAACTGGTAACTGGTAACACAAGCCGGAAAAACGCTAAGGAAAATATTATTACGTTTACCATTAAAGCTTAAGAGAAAAAAGAGGAGATATAGTAACAAAAAAAAATAGGGGCAAACTATTTTAACCGTTATAAGAAAATGAATAAAGGAGTTGGATTTGAACCTGTGTCATTAAGCGCTCTTCGCTAAAATGACCACGACGCTCAAAGAGAGAGAGAGAAAGAGAGCGAGAGAGAGAGAGAGAGAGAGAGAGAGAGAGAGAGAGAGAGAGAGCTACAAGGAAAATAAGTACCCTATAAGACCTTATGGTCCATTCAATCCTCCCTAAACGGCCATTTTTAAAGACTTTGTCTAGTCTTGACTTGAACTGGTCAACAGAATTGCTGTTGACAACCTCCACCCGAAGTGCGTTCCAGCTACCACAGATATTGTACGTGAAAAATTTCCCCCACAGATCGCGGTTGTGATGCTTCAGCTTAAGTTTAAAGCCGTGATTTCTTGTTTTGCTCTCATTAAGGCTGAAAATATCCCTGTAGTCAATATTGTCGAATCCTCGAAGTATTTGGAAAACTTCGATGAGCTGACCATGCAGTACCCTGCGTGGTCAGCTCATCGAAGTTTCCAACGAGAACAGATCTAATTCCGTTAATGTATCTTCATAACTTTTATGTCTGATAGAGGAAATCAGTTTGGTTGCCCTGGCTTGCACGCGTTTCAATCTTGCGATGTCCTTTCGAAATGAAGGACTCCAAAATTGTACGGCATACTCCAGGTGTGGTCGGACAAGTAAATTGTACAGACGGCTAGGGCCACGCTCTTCGGTGAACACTGAAGAGAAGTACTCATTTAGGAGGTTTGCATTTTCTGCATCCGAGTGCTTTAGTGCACCCTCCTCATATACCAAAGGGCCAATCGTGCGGCGGATTGGTTTACATAACCGAAGAACTCCTTGGGATTCTGTTTACACAGTTTCGCTACTCGGAGCTCCTCGGCACGTTTCGCCGCCCTTATAGTGGATGTGATAGAACGGTCTGAGGCCGCTTTAATTCAACCTCTATCACATGCTAACCATGCTTACCCACATGCTTACCCACGTGCATCCTGCCTGCGAGAGGAAACAGAAGCGCGTTGTCTCCCATCATAGCCAATGTTTAATCAAGGAGGTTCACTCCCCAGTTTCGCCTCCATACGTCGATCTCGCCAGATTGAATTAGGCTTATGGGCAGATAAGGTATTTTCCCAGGCGCTACCGGGACATTCCCCGAAGTCCCCCACTCAATTATCCCCTACCCCATGCAGATGGCTCCGGCTATTTATACCGTGGCTTTTCCCAATTGAGGCAGATCCAGATTATCTTCGCGAGGCATCAAGCCGATCCGGTCTCCCTTGTGCACCAAGGAACTCTGCCAAGAAACCCCTTATTGTATAGAAGAGGACAATATCCCTTGAGTGCCAAGGTTCGTGCCCTTCGAGACGCCAAGTCAACAAGGCCCCCCTTGTTGTTCAGAAAGAGAACAACGTTAGAATAGCCATTGTTCTTTGAGCCCGTTTGACAAGTAACGGTTCTCACCCCTCCCTGTTGTTCAGAAAGAGAACAACGTTAGAACAGCCATTGTTCTTCAAGCCCATTCGTCAAGGAACGGTTCTCGTTCCCAAGACATCACGCCCGGATAATCTAATTCTACCCCTTTTTAACGTTCTTCAAGAGAACGCTTGGTTTCAACAATAACCTCCTTTGTTCATCTAGAACATCTCCGATTTGCTGTCACAAAGATCGCTCGTACTTCCGAGCCCCACTTCGCTCTTACTCCTCGAAGACAGTCCTCCCGCTCGTTAAGGACAACCCCCTTAAGAACCCTTCTGCTGGAAATCGCCAGTTGGACCGAAGATTCCTTCGCATCGTCTTCCTCTGCACAACAACTTTGTAATTACGTAAGTTGAGCATTACCTTTAATCATTTAACCTTTTGTCAACGCAACCCTGTGCTTTAAATGGTTTAGCGAACCATTCCCCCCCCTTTTGTTTGTTTGTTTACCGTTTTAAATCTCTCCAAATCCCAATCCTCAGATTAGTCAGATATTCCCATGACCCTTTTCATTCACGCGTTTCTCCTAACTTCATTCCCCGTTTATGTAAACATTTTTTTTTGTGTGTTGTTGATAGTTTAATTAATATAACTCTATTTTATTAATGGTAGCTATATTATTTATTCTAGTGCTCCGTTCCACTTCTTAAGCATATTCAAGATAAATAAGCCTCTCCCGCCCCCATCTTTTTGAACTAACCTCGGTCAATCAGATTACTACGCACTCGAAATATAGAAAATTCCCTCAACGAATAGTTATATATGGTATATCGTCGAGAGCCTATTCTACGACAGTGGACTTCACTCTCCTTGCTAGCCTACGATACTCATCAAAGTCACCAGAAATCTTTCACTGGCGGTACACAGGTCTCTTCTCCCTCAGTAATTGACCAATTTCTTGATTGAACCACCATGGTTGAACGGAAGACCGACGTAAACTTTTCATGCTGATAAATTGAGATTGAAGACTCATGAACTTACTTTTGAAACTGTTCCACAAGTCTTCAACATTATTGCATTCTTCCCATCTCACATCAGCCAGTCCTGCACGGAGACCTACGAAATTTGCCCTTCTAAAATCAAGTTGCCTCGATTCTCGCGTCACGGACTGTACCTTGGGGTTTTTAACTACAAATCTAACTAGTCGGTGGTCACTACCACCGACCTCTTCGCCTACAGATGTGAAAACCAAGTCAAGAATATTGTTTCCTCTACCATCTCTGGTTCTTCCGTCACTACGAGGCCACGAAGTTCAAGAAACCTGTTTCTGATAGACCTCGCATTAAACAAAAGAACTTTGAGGGAGTCCCCGACTGTAGGACTCCATACGCTCTTCCGTTTCCGCTTTGTTTCTCTGTGGCGTAGTAACTTCCCTCTTTAAGACCTCCGAGAAGGTCGTGCCTGGAGTAACACGGGTGCACTAGCGCACATCCTCCTTTACTCGGGGCCTGAAACTTCTTTGGGTCCGTTCCACAACATCCTGGATGATGTTTGCGAGTACAGCTTTTCCTTTTAAGGAAAGATGCACTCCGTCCCTTTTGTACAGATCGTTTCTCCCATAAAAGGTGCGGTAGGGGTCTACAAAAAAGAATCCTTTCGCTGTACAAAGATTTCCCAGGCGTTGGCTAATGGAGACGTTCCTCGCGTGAGTATTGCACGATGCGCCTCGTCTTGGTAGTATCCCGACCACGACACGTCTGCAGGTTTTCAGCCCACAGTCGTCAACTGCTCCCATAACCGTGGTCAGAATCTTCCCGCTGGCGCCTACTTTACCTCCTCGTAGGTAGAGATCGTTGCCACTTGCCATCAGGGCAACTACTGAGTTCTCAGAGATCTGAGATTTCTCAGCCTCTACCCTTATTTCCCCGTTCCCCCTTCCTCGACGGCAGCTTACCTTCACACTGGTGCGAAGGCGGGCCGCTAACAACGGTTGTAGATCCCGCGCTTGGGAGTCACCGATCACGATGACCCTCGCGCATTTGGGTTCAGAGGACAGAGGCTTCCCTTTCAGTAGAGGCTCTTTCGATTCCTCTTTCTTCCCCTCTTTTTTGTTCTTTTTCTTCTTCTTTTTCGTTTTTTTTGTTTCTACATTCTATTCTGTTTTATCTAATGTTTCTACTGTCTCTTTTTTTCTTTCCTTTCTTCCTCTTCCTTTTCTTCTTTTTGACGACTTGAGTAACCCCAGCAGCAGCTGACTCTGGGACGTCGGATAGGTTGCCTGTCCTTGTCGACGTGGTGCTTGAGGGCTCAACAGAGGAGCCGCCCAGATTCGAGGATCTTCACTTTTTCTTTCAGTCGTTGTAATGTTTCCTCAAAAGATTTGAACAGGTTTTTAAGCTCTTGCAATTCTTCCCTTAGGACGCAGATACTTCCAGGGTGGCATTTTGAGAAACACCCCATCCGGGAAATCCACGCACCACTTGTCTTTTTGGCGTGTGGAGCACGTATATTTTAGCGCACCAGGTCCTTTCTTGCCAGAGTTCTTTCTTGGTGAGTTCTCCACGCGTGAGTCGGATCTTTCAGAACTCACGCTCCATGTGCTGTTTTTCGTCCGACCGAGTCGTCAAACCTCAGCGTGCCGTGGCTCCCAACCAAGTAGCACTGACGATCCTCGAAGGGGCCATTGATTTCTGACCAGGTGAACAACGGAGCACGCCCCGTACAAAACTCCTACTAGTTCCTTTCACGACGGCCAGGATCTCGGAGTAGCGTTCAATGGATATCCCGCCACACCAAGAGACTCGATCCAAGGCTTTTTATTGGCCTGGCAACCAACCTGGGAACAAAGTGCCGTCACCTCGGACAGATGCTACCAGAGACACCCGTCAACGGCCACTGGGAATGGTCAATAATTACGCGCCAGAGAAGGGGTTAACGGGGCACTACACTTATCCCATTCATCGTGCCCCAACGCATAGGACACCTCTAGTTCTAGTCTCTCGCAACCAGTAAGCGTCGATTGGTGTTGTCTATAGAGGTTCCAAAGCCTCTCTTCTGACGCATGAGGTAGCTACCAGGTCCTTATATGTAGATAGAGGGAAAAAAGAGTAAGAGCGACATGATAGGATAGTTTTTTTTTCATTTTGTATAATAATTGGAAGAGATAGGATAAAAGTGAAAAAGGAGAAGGATAGAATAGTATTTAGGAAGGAAGGACGCACTTAGTCTGGAACCTCGTTTCCGACCAAATCGACAAGGAAAGCCCTAACAGGGGTACCCAGAAGAGAGGTGCCCCCGCCGACATAGCTAGAAAAGCCAAAGGTACAGACAAGCTCTCTTCCCGCGACAAGGGGGCGTGACCTCTCCCTCTACTTTCTCTCTTTCTCTCTCTCTCTCTCTCTCTCTCTCTCTCTTGAGAGAGAGAGAGAGTGTTACAAGGAGTTACAAGGAAGCTAAGTACTTCAAAAGACCAGTCGATCCATTTCAGTGGAAGTACTCATTTCATTATTTAAATTGAATATCTACAGTCCTACTGATAAGGAATAGGATAGTAAAGATGGAGTCTCTCCCCACCCACCTCTCCCACCCGATGACGGGTTCGATAAAGGGAAAATATATACCTGGAAGTGTTTGTATAAAAGACACATCCTTGAAATTTTACAGGAAAGCAGAAACAACTTAATATGTACATACTTAATCTTTACATAAATTATTTTACGTCAAAATCTTAAAATAATAATAACCTATGAGAAAATTATTTACATATTATACAGGGCATTTTACACATCTATAGTTACGGCATGCTATTCTTATCTTAGTTTTAGCAACATATAATGTTTTGTCACTCGTTATTTAATCGATGACATCATTTTTTCCAGTTTATTTTTAAAAGTTTCTACTGATTTGCTGGCCCCACTTCTTCAGGCCACTGATAATAATTGGCAATTTTATAGGAAAAAAGTTTCCGCATATGTTTGTTCTGAAACGCTTTGGGACGATTTTTAAACTGTTATTTCGTGTATTATTTGTGCAAAGTTGAAACCAAGTAGAATAGTTAACATTATTGACTCCTTTCATTATTTTGAATACTTCTATCAGTTGTCCTCTCAGATGTCTTTTCTCTAAGGTGAATAAGTTTAGTATATCCAGTATTTTCTCATATTTATAATTTCGGAGTTCCGGTATCAATTTAGTCGCTCTAGCTTGCACTCGTTCAAATCTATCAATATCTTTTTGTAGGTATGGTGACCAGACCTGAGCACAGTATTCTAAATGCGGTTTTACTAATGCATTAAACATATTGAGAATTGTAGCTTAATTTTTAAAGCTAAATTGACTTTTAATATATCCGAGAAGCTTTATTGCTTTCATTTCCACTTCGATACAGTGTTGAGAAAATTTTCGATCATTATATATGTGAATTCCTAGGTCTCTTTCACCATTGGTTATGCTAATATATTGATTAAAAATTTTGTAATTCGCTTTTGGGTTCTTATAAACTACATGCATTACTTTACATTTTTCTAGATTTAGGGGCAGTTTCCATTTTGTCGACCACTTCTCTATTTTATCAATATCATTTTGAAAATTAATAACATCATCCTCAGTTACTATTGCTTTTCCTAGCTTGCAATTGTCTGCGAATTTTGAAAATTTTGACAAGAGCTCGTCATCTAAATCATTGACATATATAATGAAAAGCTAGGGACCTAAGACTGAACCTTGTGGTACTCTACTACTTACCATTGTCCATTTTGACTGTTGGCCGTTAATAACTACTGTCTGCTTGCGATCACTGAGCCAATTCTCGATCCATTTGGCTACATCTCCTTCTATTTCTACGGCTCTTACTTTAGTCAACAATTTATTATGGGGTACTTTATCGAAAGCTTTTTGGAAATCCAAATACAAAATATCTGCTGATCTAGTATTATCATATTCTTCATTTACAAAGTGAAAGAAGTCTAATAAATTTGTAAGGCAAGACCTTTGTCTTCTAAATCCCTGCTGTGAATCCTTTAATAATTTTTTTTTTTAAATGCACAACTTTTTCAGCTGCAATACAAGTTTCAAGGAGTTTTCCAACTATTGAGGCCAAACTTCTTGCGCGATAATTACTAGCTAGTTCTTTGCGACCTTTTTTAAATATTGGTGTCACATTTGCTAGCTTCCAATCCTGAGGAACAATTCCACTCTCTAATGATCTATTAAAAATCTGTGTCAATTATCCAGACACTTGGTCTTTTACTTCTTTCAAAACTAGTGGAAGTATATTATCTTGTCCAGGAGATTTATATGTTTTCATTTTCTCAATATTTTTTTTGTAGTAATTTCAGATTAGAGTGGTCAGATACCGGTATTATTAATAGTTGGGGTGGTTTTATTACTTGTATTCTCTTTTACAAAAACGGATGCAAAGTATTCATTTAAAGTATTTGCTATGTCGAAGTCGTTATATTGTAATATATAATTTTTGTCATTTATTGGACCAATGATATTTTTTATTGGTTTTCTCCTATTTACTAATGCAAAAAATTCCTTCGGATTTTGTTTACATTTTAAAGCTACTCTTATTTCTTCGCTTCGTTTGGCTCTTTTGGTTTCACTTTTTACTTTTCTTCTTAGTTCAACATAATGTATTTATTATCAATATTCATATTAGATTTCATTATCTTATACGCTTTATCTCTTTCTCTAATGTCTTTTTTAAGCTGAGCAGACAACCATTTGGGTTCATTATTTTATTTGTCAGTATGAACTTAAGATGGTATGAATTGTCCGTGTTTATTTAGTAAATTGTTTTTAAAATCATGCCGTACTATATTAATGTCTTCGGCTTGTATAATATGGCTTTTAAGACTTTCCCTTAGACCTTCGAAATTTGCTTTCATAAAATCAAACTTAACAGTGCTTGTTGTTGTTCTTATGGATGGAATGTTTATGTTGAAATGTATTATATTGTGATCGCTGTTACTAAACTTTTCTCCGACGTTTAAATTTCTTTCAGCCATTGCGTTAATAAGTTATCATCTATAAAATTTACCAGTCTTGCTCCTTCCGCGTCCGACGTTTTAGTGGACCAGTCTATTCGTCGCTAATAATTGAAGATATTTTGTTATTTATCTCATTTGATGGACATTCGTATAATCTTTGATCAGAATCTACAGCTTGATGAGGACTTCTGTATATTAAATGTATAAATAAACATTTTTCGAGATTTAACTTGACTCCTATAAATTGGAAGTCAAAGGATAAATTACATTCTGTCAGATAGAGATCATCACGTACAATTACGCCTCCACCCCCCGTTCCTAGTCTATCTTTGTGAAACATTTATACGCTTGTAATTGAAATTCACTGCTGAAATCTCTTGTCTGACAATGTATTCAGCTTTCTGTAATGCCTATTATATCGTATTTACACAGTGCTACTAACGCTTTAAATTCTACCATTTTATTTCTGATAGACCTGGCATTGAACAACATAGCTTTTTAATTTTTACCTGTTTAACTGTCTTTCTGCGTTGGACACGTTTCCCGAGGTCTGCGGTGAAGAGTCAAGGTGATAATTGTTTTCGAGGGTATCATAAAGACTCAAGTTTATCAAATCTCCATATACCTTTTTACCCTTTGCGCTAAGATGGGTCCCGTCATGAGCAAACTATTTTTTATTGTTAATAAAGGTCATCCAAAAGTCGACGAATTTGACATTTTCCCGTTTACATATACTTCGTAGTCGTTCGCTTATTCCAATTGCTCTACTCATGGTTTCCTTTTTCTCATATAATCTGGGTAATACTCCGACAATTATTCCGTGATCCGTTTTTTATTTAATTTTTCGTCATTTCGTTGTAGTCGGAAATCAGCGTTTCAGCACCAGGAAACATTTCACCACAAAAAATCTCGTTTGTTCCGACATGAGAGAGAGAAAGAGAGAAAGAGAGAGAGTAACAAGGAGTAACAAGGAAAGTAAGTACCCTAGGAGACCTTACGGTCCATTCAAAGAGGGTACCTTTGGACTAGCAATTGAGCGGGCACATGGCTGCTCAATTCTTTTGCGTCCATAAACGGCCACTTTTCAAGACTTTGTCTAGTCTTGACTTGAACTGGTCAACAGATTCACTGTTGACAACTTCCACTGGAAATGCGTTCCACTTACCGCAGATACTGTAGGTGAAAAAGTTTCCACACAGATTGCGGTTGTAACGCTTCAGTTCAAGTTTGAAGCCGTGATTGCGCGTTCTGTTCTCACTCAGTGTGAAAATATCCCGGTAGTCAACATTGTCGAACCCTCGAAGTATTTTGAAGACTTCGATGAGCTGACCACGCAGTCTACGGGTTTCCAGTGAGAACAGATCTAATTCCCTTAGTCTATCTTCATAACTTTTATGTCGGATAGAGGGAATCAGCTTGGTTGCCCTGGCTTGTACGCGTTCCAATCTCGCGATGTCCTTTCGCAATGAAGGACTCCAAAATTGTACGGCATACTCCAGGTGCGGTCAGACAAGTGAGTTGTACAGGCACAGTACAATCTCCTGGTTCCGATAACCAAACTGGCGCTTAATATAGCCTAGCATCCTTTGGGCCTTTTTCTCCGCCTCAATGCACTGTTTCGAGAACTTGAGGTCACTAGTGATTGTTACACCCAAGTCCTTCTCAGTGTCGGTGGATTCAATAGCAGTGCCCTTAAGGATATACTGAGATTGGGGGTTTCTGTGGCCGATATGCATCACTTTGCATTTGCCCACGTTAAAAGGCATTTGCCACGTGTCCGACCACTCCCCAATCTTCCCAAGATCTTCCTGCAGGCG